>JAXQQM020060169.1:0-45645 GCA_034641835.2 Pinus albicaulis | reverse complement strand
TTGGACCTTTAATTAAACTGAGAGGGGGGGGTGAATCAGTTTAATACATATTTAACAATTCTAAATTTTCACCAAACTTATTTACAGCTTAATATGTGAACAGTCTTAAAATGTTACAGCCAGTATTAAATTAATGTGACACCATACTTATGTTGAGAGCAGCAAAAAATTAAGCAAATTGAAAGAATCACATCAACACATAAGAAACACACATAGAGACAACAGAAAGTGGAAACCCAAAAAGGGAGAAAACCACATCTTATTATTGTTGTGATGCAAAGGCAGGCTCCAACTCCCTCTCACCACTGTTTTCTGGAAGCACCAACCTACAGGAGGCTCTATCCTCAATTCTGCAAGCTACAACTTGCAAGGAAGCACTAACTCCCTTCAATTTTCTGCAGGCACCAACCTACAGGAGGCTCCAACCTCAGTCAGCTACAACTGACAGCTATCAAGCTGCAACTTGATAGGGCTGCTCCAACTTCCTCAATTTATCAAACTGAATGTTTGTTGATTTACCTCAGATATCAGCTCTGTTCTGTATCTGCTCTTCTTCTCTTAATATTTTCTGCTTTATTCTTCTATATTCTGCATTCTCTATTTTTTCTCCCTCTCTCTCTCTCTCTTTACTCCACTTGAGCTTATCAAAATTGATATTATATATAGAAATTCTCACATGACTGTTTGTATTTCACAAGGAATCCGAAGTGAACAGTCATGACTCTTTGGCTTCTGTCTTCTTATTCCTTTTTCCAACTCCTTTTTAGAATTACTACAATATGTACAAATTTCCAAGCTACAGTGGGATGTTGTCTTTTCCTTAGGATACTTGCCTTTGCATCACAAACAATAAAAACAATTAAAATATTTTCATTCGAATTACAATGTGAACTCTAGCTCAACTCCTTTAGTCTTTTGAATCGCTACGCATTTGTTTTTTTCTCTGGCTGTCTTTGTCTTTTCTGTGACTGTGTTTTATCTCCTTTCAGCGTTGTTTTCTTTTCTATCCTCTGTGGGGGTGTAATCGCTGCATACGTGTAACTGAGCCTTTTAAATAAATAAAATGTAATTGCTGACTTTTAAATCAGGGCAATTCCAACCCTTTTCATGCCACGAGTGTCTTGTTGATGTGGCGAGTACCGCAAGCGGAACATACGTTCATCACATTGGTTTTATATTAATAATCGCCCTCCCATTAAGCCGAGGCATATATATATAACCCACGGACCACACGACACTTTTTAATATGATCGCAACAACTTTATGTTAACAATTGCCCTCCACCTTAAGCCTTTGGTTTTATATTACAATCCAATAAATCGGATCACATCCTCTAATATATGAAAGGATCGGGCCCCACATTCGACGGTGGACAACACGTCGCAACGGCGATCGGCGGATCAAACAACAAAAAAAATGTGCAATGTAAAATTTGCGATGTGCGATGTTGCGATGGTGCGATATTGCGATTTCGCGATGTTGCGATGGTGCGATGGCGCGATGTTGCGATGGCACGATGTTGCGATGTACGATAGTAGCGATGTTTATTAATCATGCAGTGATGCAATAAAGTGCGATGTTGCGATGTTGCGATGGTGTGATGGCGCAATGTTGCGATGGTTGCGATGGCGATGTTGCGATGGTGCGATGGTGCGATATTCTAGGCTTACTAACAGCAAATAATGAGATGTTGATAAGTTGCGATAATTGCGATATTGCGATATGCCCATACTGCGATGCTCCGATGCGATTAAGAAGGGTCCCACCTTATGGTACCTTGGTTATTTGTTTATAAAGCGCTCCACTTATATATATGACCTTTGTTTATATGATGCGCTGCACATATATGTAATGCGTTGCATATATACTCCAGCATGGGTAGCGATTCCCGTAATTTGTGTTTATGTTATATGTAACGCTCTGCCTCTATATGCGCTGCCTCTGCCTCTGACTTAGTTGCTTCTGCTGCTAGACCTCTGCCTCTACTGCTGTGATAATGGTTCTACCTCTATGTTCACGACTCTTCCTCTGCCTTAGCTGTGCTTCTTTCTCTGTCTGTGTCGTTGCTTCCATTCTACTGTTTGACTGTTACATTTCGACATTCTCTTCCGCATGTCTCATTTGCTTTCTTTGTTCCATCTGCTCCTTGACTCCTTCATTCTCCTTTTGCTGCCTCTTCTTTAAATGACCCTGTCTCTACTGCTCGACTCTCTCTACATCTTGCTGCTATGCTGCTCTCTTTGCCTGTCTCTGTCTTTGCTGCCTCCTTTGCTATCAATGACAATATTTCCAACAGTCTCCCCCTTTGGCATTGATGGCAATACACTTCCTCTTTTTTCCTGATAGGATCCTTTCTCCTGTTGCTTCCTCTTCTTACTGTTGCTTTCTCTTCCTCCCCCTTTGACATCAATGGCAAGGGGTTCGAATGTTTTGTGAAGCTTCTATTCTCTGATGCTGCGGTTTCATTCCTTTTTCAATATTTCATGCATTTCATGAAATTTCTTGACTTTGTACGCTGCTGCTCCAAACTTTGGATTAGATACACGTCGGGTTCACTATTCTTCTGTTGCACGACAGACCCTTTTGCCTTTTTTTTGATTCTTTTATGATGAATGTATTATTGCCATAATCCCTTTGATCCCGAGGACTTGTTTTCATGCTTCCCTTGCTGGCTGATCTCCCCCTGAGAATGATATTTTCGTTTATGTTCTCCCCCTGAAATTGTGCTTTCTCTTCATATCAGAGAGTAGCATCTACAGATACTACCCCTAATCTGTCTCTCAAATATTCAAATGGCTCTTTAGCAAGTGGTTTGGTAAATATATCTGCTGTTTGTTCTTTTTTTGGTACATACTCCAGTTTGACTATCTTTTTAGCTACTTGTTCTCGGAGAAAATGATACTTGATTGGAATATGTTTGGTTTTTGAGTGAAGCACAGGATTTTTAGATATACTTATAGCACTTGTATTATCACATTTGATTGAAATAGGTTCATCAATGCTTACCTTCATGTCTTGAAGAGTTTTCTTCATCCACATGACTTGTGTACAACATGCTACTGCTACTATATATTCTGCTCCAGCTGTAGACAGAGAGATGGTTGTTTGTTTCTTGCTTAACCATGCCACCAGACTTTCTCCTAGATAGAAAGCACCTCCACTTGTACTTTTCCTGTCATCCACACAGCTGGCCCAATCAGCATCTGTGTACGCTGTCAAAGTGAAGCTTTTTCCTTTAGGATACCAAAGCCCATACTGTGTTGTTCCTTGTAGATATCTGAAAATTCTTTTTACCGCCAGAAGATGGTTTTGTTTAGGTGCTGCTTGATATCTAGCCACTAGACCTACTATTAGCATGATGTCTGGTCTTGATGCAGTCAGATACAATAGACTTCCTATCATGGATCTGTAGAGTTTTTTATCTATATCAGCAGATCCATCATGAGCACATAGCTTGCATCCTGTGGTCATGGGAGTTGACACAGGCTTGCAATCCTCCATTTTGAACATTTTCAGCATTTCCTTTAAGTATTTCTCCTGTGAGATGAAAGTACTTGTGTTATTTTGCTGAATTTGCAGTCCCAAGTAGAAACTGAGCTCTCCAATCATGGACATTTCAAGCTCTGTTTTCATCTCATTAGCAAACCCTTTTGCTAGCTCTTCTCTGTTGCTTCCAAACATAATGTCATCAACATACACTACCACAATCAGGAGTTCATTTTCATGGGCTTTTATGTATAGATTGTTGTCTACTCCACCTCTCTTAAAGCCTTGTTTTTGCAAATATTTGTCCAGTCTTGAGTACCAAGCACGGGGAGCCTGTTTCAGTCCATATAGAGCCTTTTTCAGTCTGCACACATAGCCTTCTTTGTCTGTTAAAGAGAAACCTTCTGGTTGTTCCATGTAGACTTCTTCTTCTAGGTCTCCGTTCAGAAATGCAGATTTAACATCCATTTGATATACTTTGAAGTTTTGGTAGCATGCAAATGCCAGGAACATTCTGATAGCTTCCATTCTGGCTACAAGGGCAAATGTTTCATCGTAATCAAGTCCTTCGATTTGTGAATATCCTTTGCATACCAGTCTGGCTTTATTCCTGATTAATTGTCCTTCATCATTCATTTTATTTTTGAATACCCATTTTGATCCTATGACATTTTTCTCAGTGGGTCTAGGAACTAGTTCCCAGGTATTGTTTTTCTCAATTTGATCCAATTCTTCATTCATTGCATTCACCCAAGACTTTTCCTTGCTGGCTTCTTAAAATTTCTTTGGCTCTATTTGTGACAACATCGCTATGTATACCTCTTCAGTTTGTTCTGTTAGCTACCTTCTTGTCTGGACCCCTGCTTTCTTGTCTCCTATGATCTGATCTTTGGGATGATTCTTCTGAGTGTATCTTGAGGGGGTTTTTGAGTTCATTTCAGCATTTTCTGATGTTTTTCTTGTTTCTTCATCATCTTGGTCCTCTTCTTCATGGTTTTCAGGATGGCTGCTGCAATCTATATCTCTTGTCTTGTTTGGAAGTTCTTCATCAAATCTTACATCAATACTTTCTACAATTTTCCGAAGAGTCTTGTTGTAGCATCTGTATCCTTTGCTTTTGGATGCATATTGTTTGGTCTCAATCTAGTCTCCTAAATTGAGCTCATTTAATTGTCAATCAAGGTTGGTAAACTGCTGAAGTGAAGTGTACTGTATGTACCTAGGTGTTTGTTTCTTAATACGTTGTATGTAGTGTTTTGTGATGTTTTTGGTCTTTTGTAATGATTTATGATGTTTTTGGTCTTTTGGTGGTTTTATGTTCACAAGAAAGATGACTAGAAAGCTAATGGAAAGGAGCTGGTGATTAAAAACAGAGTGAAGCCTAATTAGTTGATGACAAATGTCTAATGCAATTGCAAACACTAAAGCAGAATCAAATCTAAACTATGACTAAGCAGAAATAAAGCTTGATAATAACTTTTAAACAAATGATTCAAAACACAAACTAAACTTGTCAAATTCTTTCATCAAAGGCATTTGAGAGAGCTTGAGACATGGTCAACTAAGTATGCAAGTCTTCCTAACTAAACAGTTTAAACAACTAACTTATAATGATGCAACATTTTGTCCTTGATTAGAGATTTGCTGAAGCATAATTAGAGTGAAACATTGATACCATCATAAGATCTTCTACTCTAAGTCTAATTCTTAACTCTATTCTGCAACTCAGTTTTATAGCACTACACTTCTTTCAAAGGTTATAGATTTTTGAAATAGTATTTTGAGGAAATGTTTGTTTGTGAGATGATAAGGAAGTTGCAGAAGTATTTCAGGCCTTAAAATGATATTGTCTTCTGTTCATATGTTTATGAATCAATTATAGATTTTAGAACAAGAAGAGGTTTGTGAATAATGAAGGTTGTTTTGTTAAGTTTAACAACTGAAGGAATCTAATATGCAGTAAATGACAACTGAATATGGAGTGCAAATGCAATGAGTTGAACTACAACTGAACCTAAAATGTCACTAGCCTAAAACAGTGCTGAACTACAAGTCATTATCAAACTTAAAACAAAATAACTGAGCATGAATTAAGTGCAATTAAACTCCGGAGTATCCTAACTATGCTATGCAAATGTAAAGACTGAAAGCAATGAAAAACTAAGATATCATAGCCATTTCCCACTCATCATTATGATATTTTGGACAAGCGTTTAAGAGCAAGAACAACTATGGTACTTAGTGAAAACACACAACTAAAACGTTCAAGATCACAATCATGCTTAAGACAGTATAAAGATTTCTTGGAAGAGTTTCTTCTTGTGGAAGAGTGCTTAGCATAAGTATAACTATGATGGTGAATAAAAGAGATTACAATTAAATCCTACAATACTATAGCCAATTCCCATTCATCATTATAATCTTTTGGAAGACTTTATTCTTTTGGAAGAGTTTTTAGAATGAGTATAACTACAGTAGCTAATGAAAGCAACTACGAACTCAACTTCAAAAATGTAAAGGCAGCTAGAATACTTATCTAAATTACGCAAATAAATCCGTGCAAGAGGCAGGGGCCCTCTACCACCTGACGGAATCTAACTCCAAATCAAATCAATGCTTTCAAAACAACATTGTATGCTTCATTAAAAGTGAAATAAATTGAACAGAGCACTCTGCATCTTCAGAAATGTAGCACAGAATCTAGGCAAAATCTAGAACAAAATCTAGCCTAGCTCTCGGTTTCCCAAGTGTTTATATAACAAATATACATAACAAGACTTGCAAAAATTCCAGGAGCATTGTCTTTCCTTATCAAAATCACATTAGGACTCTTGAAGTGGCAATGTAAAAATGAAAAGGACATCTGGACTGAGACAGTCCTAATAGAAGTCTGCCTTCCTAAATGTGTTCCCACGTATCAAAACCATATCCAGAATCCGTTTCTTCCTTCATGGTGAGCAACGAACAATGTAGACATGACGTGGATTATGCCCATATGTGGTTTTTCTTGAGAGGCCACCTGGAACATACCCAAACGTGAAGACAACTGCAGAATTTCCGGTTAGCTACGGAATGTCTGCATTCTGCAGCTAGTTCTGGTCAAAATGCTTTACAATGGCAAAAATCACAAAATTTAGCAAGTCAGTCATGTAAATCATTCTAAAAGTAATTTTAACTAAATTCATTGATCAATTGGGTCTAGGATATCAATGGTCAAAGGAAAATGAGGTAAAGTAAGATGAAAGGAAGCACAATTTTGAGGCTCAACACATATCCTAGAAATATCCCTTCATCTGCTCTTGCATCGAACTTCCCGATATTTTCATCATTATTCTTTATGTAGCACTTGCTACCAAAGACTCTAAAGTGCTTTATTGATGCAGTTTTACCATGCCATAGCTCATAAGGTGTCTTGTCACTGTTAGGTCTTAAATGAGCTTTGTTTAGAATATGTACTGTTGTGTGTACAACTTCTGCCCAAAAGGTTTGAGCAATATTATTCTCTTGCATCATGGCTCTGGCAATTTGTTGAACAGATCTGTTTTGTCTCTCTGCTACTCCATTCTGCTGATGTGTTCCTGCAATATTAAATTGTTGTTTTATGCCATGTTCATTGCATAGGTCTGCAAAGTCATAATCAGTGAATTCTCCTCCTCTATCTGATCTGATACATTTTAGCTTGCATCCAGTTTGATTTTCTGCTAATGCTTTGAATGTCTTAAACTTTTCTAGTGCTTCTGAATTTTTCTTGAGAAAAGCAACCCATGTCATTCTGGAGAAATCATCTATTATCAGCATGAAATAGGATTCTCCACTTGGTGTCTTAGTTCTAGCAGGTCCACACAGGTCCATGTGCATAAGTTGGAGTGGTCTTCTTGTTGATAGCTCATCTTTAGATTTAAAGGATGTGTGAGTCTGTTTCCCAAATTGACAAGATTTGCATATGGTATTTGAAGGCCTTTTTATTTCTGGCATATCTCTGACTGCTTTCTTCTTGATCAGTCTGATGATATGGTCGAAGCTAAGATGTCCCAATCTCCTATGCCATAACCATGACTCCTCAAGTTTGCTAAGGTGGCAGGCTTCATCTTCCTCTTTCACTATGTACACATTACTCTCTGTTCGAATACCTTTGAGCAGATTCTTTCCAGTTGTGCTTGACCTGACTACACAATCTTGTGTTCTAAAAATAACTTCACACCCTTTGTCACACAACTGACTCACACTCAGTAAATTTGCTTTCATTCCATCCACAAATAGTACATCTTGGGCCTTTCCTCTGCCATTGTCTATGCTGACTGAGCCTTTTCCCTTGATCTTTCCTGATTTATCATTTCCAAAAGTAACATTGCCAGATTTCCTTTCATCAAGAGTTATAAACTTCCTTTTGTCTCCATTCATGTGTTTAGAGCAGCCACTATCCAAATACCACTGGCTTTTCAGGTCTTGAGCAATTAGAGCTAGGTCACACTTATTCTCCTTCTTTTTCCATTGGAGGCATCCTTTTGTTTTATATATTTTGTGATATGATGAATCACTCTCTTTCAAAGGACATTTGAAAGGCATATGTCCAGCTTGATTGCATATAAAGCATTTGATCATAGTTTTTGCAGAATTGTGAGTATGAACAGAATTTCTTTGATTCATAAACTTCCTTGAAGTGTTGAAAATTAATCTTTGTCCATACTTTCTACATTCAATGATTTTATGGCCAAATACTTTACAATAAAAACAGTAACCATAGAAATTGTTTGCATACCTGATGTGAGGTTGTCTTCTCCAGTTGCTTGTTTGAGGCAGTCTCTTCATTGTTTGAATCTTGTGCAGGTTTGAATTACTCCTCCTTGTATGAAAATATGCAGCAATGTGTCCCAGCTTGTGGCAGACATAACATGTGGCATTCTTCATTGGAGGGAAGAATCTCCTTTGATGGTTTCCAAATTTTACATATTCAGGGGTCTTAGTATTTATTACATTATTTGCTCCTAGAGGTTTCTTCTGATCTCTGTCTTCCTTATTGCAAATTTCTTCTTTTGTAGGAATTATTTGTGCTGCTTCATCAGCCTTCTTTGCTTTCACAAAAATTATATTTTTGTGTTCCTTTTCTTTGCCTTTACTTGATTCTCCTTCATAGCCTATCCCAGTTTTTATTAGAGGAGATCTTTGAGCATCCAATATTTTATTCAACTTACCAGAGCTTGTCATTTGAGAATGGTATATAGACACTTTCTGTTGAGCACTTTCTAATTTCTTCCTCAGACATACGATTTCTTCTTCCAGTTTCTCTTGTTCTTGAGTTTTATCCTTGATTTGCTGAAGTAACATATCTTCTATCTTCTTGGCTTCTTCAAGATTTACCTTCAGCTGCATGAGGACTTCTGAATTTTGTTCTTCTTTCACACATTTGAGGAGAATCTCTTTTTTATTCTGCATTTTAATTTGAGTCTGTCAATCTCCTCCAGTGCACTTCTTAGCTCCCCCTCAAGGTCGACTTCCCCTTCTTCTTCTTCTTCTAGCAAGAGTCCTTCAAGATATTCTATGGCCATCAGTAAAAATTCAGAGGTTCCATCTTCTCCTGAGGATTCATCTGAGTCTTCAGATGCACTCCTGTCTTGCTGAGCATAGAAGGATTTTCTGTTGAATTTCTTTCCTTTTTGCCAGTTCTTTGATGTGTCTTTCTCTGATTCTTGAGCTTGATTTCTTACTTTCTTGTGAGGACACTTAGCAGCATAGTGTCCCACTCTTCCACAGTCAAAGCATTTGAAGGGGAGTTTACCTTTGTATTTACCTGAGCCTCTATCCAATTTCTTGACAAAATTTTCCTCTTCTTCATCTGAGCAAGAGCATATGTCTCCCTCTTCTTCTTTCTTCTTTTCTGTTTTAAAGGCTGCTTCCCTTATACTTGGATTTTTCTGTGGGAGCCTCATTTCATAGGCTGTTAGATTTCCAAGCAACTGGTTCATGGTCAAGGTCTCCCAATCAGCTGTTTCTTCTATTGCAAACACCTTGGGATTAAATCTGGATGGAAGAGATCTTAGAATCTTTTGCACAATTATACTCTCTGGCATTTTTTCTCCAAGAGCTTTCATATTGTTAATAATTTCTGCAGCTTTTAGGAAGAAACTGGCAATGTCTTCATCATCATTCATTTTTAAGTTTTCAAATTGGGCTCTATAGACTTGAAGTTTGGCAGTCTTTACTTTCTGGTCTCCCTCATGTATGTTTTCAAGAGTATCCCATATTTTTTTGGCAGTGTCTTTGTGCATTACTTTAATAAATTCTGCTTCACATAATCCATTCAGGATGGCATTCATGGCTTTTGCATTAGCCACAAAATCTTGTTTTGTTTCTTTTTCTGTGTCAGTTGCCTTTGAGGCATATCCTAATTCCACAGCAGCCCAGACTTCTATTCCTAGAGACATTATGTATGTCCTCATTCTGATTTTCGAGAAAGCATAATTTTCACCAGTGAAGAAAGGGGCTTTATTGGTTGAGCATCCTTCTTTACTAGCCATCTTGGGAACCTAGGATCTCCTTTCAGTTGTTAGACTGGTACAAAGGAACCTGCTCTGATACCAATTGTTGAATCTTTAATTAAACTAAGAGGGGGGGGGGGGGTGAATTAGTTTAATACATACATAGGCTTTTTAAAATTTTCACCAAAGTTATTTACAGCTTAATTTGTGAACAATATTAAAATGTTGCAGCCAATATTAAATTAATGTGACACCATACTTATGTTGAGAGCAACAAACAATTAAGCAGATTGAAAGAATCACATCGACACATAAGAGACACACACAGAGACAACAGATGTAAGTGGAAACCCATAAAGGGAGAAAACCACATCTTATTATTGTTGTGATGCAAAGGCAAGCTCCAACTCCCTCTCACCACTGTTTTCTGCAGGCACCAACCTACAGGAGGCTCTATCCTCAATTCTGTAAGCTACAACTTGCAAGGAAGCACCAACTCCCTTCAATTTTCTGCAGGCACCAACCTACAGGAGGCTCCAACCTCAGTCAGCTACAACTGACAGCTATCAAGCTGCAACTTGATAGGGAAGCTCCAACTTCCTCAATTTATCAAACTGAATGTTTGCTGATTTACCTCAAATATCAGCTATGTTCTGTATCTGCTCTTCTTCTCTTAATCTTTTCTTCTTTATTCTTCTATATTCTGCATTCTCTATTTTTTCTCCCTCTCTCTCTCTCTTTACTCCACTTGAGCTTATCAAAATTGATGTTATATATAGAAATTCTCACATGAATGTTTGTATTTCACAAGGAATCCGAAGTGAACAGTCATGACTCTTTGGATTCTGTCTTCTTATTCCTTTTTCCAACTCCTTTTTAGAATTACTACAATATGTACAAATTTCCAAGCTACAGTGGAATTTTGTCTTTTCCTTAGGATACTTGCCTTTGCATCACAAACAATAAAAACAATTAAAATATTTTCATTCGAATTACAATGTGAACTCCAGCTCAACTCCTTTAGTCTTTTGAATCGCTACGCATTTGTTTTTTCTCTGGTTGTCTTTGTCTTTTCTGTGACTATGTTTTATCTCCTTTCAGCTCTGCTTTCTTTTCTGTCCTCTGTGGGGGTGTAATTGCTGCATACGTGTAACTGAGCCTTTTAAATAAATAAAATGTAATTGTTGAATTTTAAATCAGGGCAATTCCAACCCTTTTCATGCCACGAGTGTCTTGTTGATGTGGCGAGTACCGCAAGCGGAACATACATTCATCACAATGGTTTTATATTAATAATCGCCCTCCCATTAAGCCGAGGCATATATATATAACCCACGGACCACGCGGCACTTTTTAATATGATCGCAACAACTTTACGTTAACAATTTCCCTCCACCTTAAGCCTTTGGTCTTATATTACAATCCAATAAATCAGATCACATCCTCTAATATATGAAAGGATCAGGCCCCACATCCGATGATGGACAACGCGTCGCAACGACGATCGGCGGATCAAATAAAAAAAATTTCACAATGTAAAATTTGCGATGTGCGATGTTGCGATGGTGCGATATTGCGATTTCGCAATGTTGCGATGGTGCGATATTGCGATTTCGCAATGTTGCGATGGTGCGATGGTGCGATGGCGCGATGTTGCGATGTTGCGATGGCGCGATGGCGCGATGTTGCGATGTTGCGATGGTGCGATGGCGCGATGTTGCGATGGTGCGATGGCGCGATGTTGCGATGGTGCGACGGTGCGATGGTTGCGATATTGCGATATTGCTATTGTTGCGATATTGCGATGTTGCGATAGTTGCGATATTGCGATATTGCGATATGCCCATACTGCGATGCTCCGATGCGATTAGGAAGAGTCCCACCTTATGGTACTTTGGTTATTTGTTTATAAAGCACTCCACTTATATATGTGACCTTTGCTTATATGATGCGCTGCACATATATGTAATGCGTTGCATATATACTCCAGCATGGGTAGCGATTCTCGGAATTTGTGTTTATGTTATATGTAACACTCTTCCTCTGTATGTGCTGCCTCTGCCTCTGCCTTAGCTGCTTCTGTTGCTGGACCTCTGCCTCTTCTGCTGTGATAATGGTTCTGCCTCTATGTTCACGACTCTGCCTCTGCCTTAGCTGTGCTTCTTTCTTTGTCTGTGCCATTGCTTCCATTCTACTGTTTGACTGTTACATTTCGACATTCTGTTCCGCCTGTCTCCTTTGCTTTCTTTGTTCCATCTGCTCCTTGACTCCTTCATTCTCCTTTTGCTGCCTCTTCTTTAAATGACCCTGTCTCTGCTACTCGACCCTCTCTACATCTTGCTGCTATGCTGCTCTCTTTGCCTGTCTCTGTCTTTGCTGCCTCCTTTGCCATCAATGACAATATTTCCAACATTCTTAAACAAATGGGAAGTCAAGAATAACCCTCTCCAAATTTTATTAGAATATGAAAACATTAAGAGAAACATTGGAGAGGGTGTTCAAGAGTATTGCATTAGATTTAATAGTGTGTACAATGCCCTACCTATCCATATGAAACCACCACAAGGCTTGGCTCTAATGAAATTCCCTGATGGATTTGACCCTGAAATGGCCTACCAGTTAAGAGAAAGAGAACCCCTCACCTTAGAAGATATGCAGAAAGGGGCAGTAAGTGTTGAGGAAAATCTAATTGCCAAAAGAGCTAGAATGATAAGTTAAAAGAGGGTGACATATAGAGATGAAGTTGCACCCTCCACATCTGATACAAAACTTGATAACTTAGTCAAAACCATGGAAAGGATGATGGAAAGGATGAATGTAAATGAGAGATCTTATCCTGGAGACAATCAAACATCTCCTCAAAATAGGAACCAAGCCCATTATCAAAACCAGAACTTTAGGAGAAACCCTCCTCAAATTAGACAAGGAGGTCCTGATCAGCAGATCAGACCTCCCTTTCAAGAGAATTATTTTGATGAGGAGGAAGATATAGTAGAAGAAGCCGAGGAAAATCACATGAACATGTTGGGAACAAATGCTGAGGAGACTATTTTCCTCACTGAGAAAGAACAATTCATATATACACCTTATGAAGAAGAGAGCCTAGAGTCTGCAGACTACCAACAAGGCTTTGAAAATTCCATAATATAAGTACATAAAAAATATGACCTGAGGAGTAAAAAGAACCAAGAATTTTCAAAGAAAAAGACCTCTGAAATCTCTGTTAAAAACAACCCTGTAAACATCCCCAAAATTACAATAGGAATCCATAATACAATGGCTGAAATTTCTGATAAAAACAAAGGAAAAAACACCCAAATTTCTAGCAAACAAGTGGTGACCCTAGTAGCACTAGCACCTCAGCTAATTCTCCTGATAAAACCATTTTAACTATTGTCCATAATAAAAACCAACAAGTTGATTTTGTTGATAAAACAGTGACTAAAAAGGTTGAATTAAACATTTCAAAAAATCAAATTCCTTTTAGCATAGAGAGTGAAATTGCGAAAATAAAAATCTCTATCCCTCTCACAGAGTTAGTCACTCAAGATGTATATAAATCTCAATTTTTAAGAGCTTTTAACATAGGAGATAACAATAATTCTGTTAATTTAAGTGATGATAAACCTGAGCTTCTGTTTGGACCAAAAATTGAAGGAAAATTTCAAGGAGGAGTCCCTCCATTTTATGTTAGTCTAAACATCCATGATAAAATTTTGCACAATGTCATGCTTGACTTAGGAGCATCACATAACCTCATGCCCAAAGTTATAATGAAAAAATTAGGCCTTGAGGTAACTAGGCCATACAAAGATTTATACTCATTTGACTCTAGGAGAGTCAAATGCCTAGGCCTAATAAAATATCTTTGTGTCAACTTAGCACAAATCCCAGCCAAAAATTTAGTGATGGATATAGTGGTGGTTGATATACCACCCAAATATGGTGTGCTCCTTTCAAGGTCTTGAGGGGCTAAGCTTCAAGGCACTATGCAAATGGACATGACTTATGCCACCATCCCTGTCTTCAGTCAACCTAGAAGACTATATAGGGAAACACACATCAAATATATGGTGAGTAATCAAGAGAGACCAGATAACTCCCCTCTTTATTATATTCATACAGATCTGGACTCATTCATCCTTTATAATGAATAAAATTTTAATGAACAAGGGTTAGGATATGAGAAACCAACCATAGAAGAAAGGGAGAACAAAGAGGAATCAGCCAAACTGTTTGCTAATTCAGAAAATCACAGCAAACAGAGTGAATATTATGAGCAGCCAAACAGCCATCAACCTAGTGCTAAGCATGAGAATCAAAGAAAAAATCCTCAACACACTGAAAACCTTGAGGAACAAGACAAAAACAGGCATAGTACAGACCCTCAAAAACAACATAGTGACAATCAAGAAAAATAAACAGAGAGGACAGAAAGGAAATTAATGAAAGATATGAAGCTAGTCCTCTTTGGAGTATGATTTTTGATGGGTCTTGTAGCAAAACTAGTGCAAGAGCAGGCATATGGGTACATAACATAGAGAATAACCATGCTGAAGGCCATTCATACAGATTAAATTTTCAATGCACTAACAATATAGAAGAGTATGAAGCACTCCTCTTGGGAATACATTTATTGAAAAAATTAGGAGCCAAGAGGATAACAGTCCATGGGGATTCAAAACTGATAATTAGGCAAGTAAATGGAGAATACACTGCAAAACATCCAAGAGTAAGAGCCTATAGAGATGATGCCATGGACCTCTTGAAATCATTTGCAGAATTTGAACTCACTTTTGTCCCTAGAAACCAAAACATTCTTGCCAATGGTTTAGCTTTTGCTGCTAGTACATTTCTAAAGCCTTATGAAAGCAAACAATACACATTCCAAGCTAAATACAGACCAGCAGTCCCTGATAATGAAAAATACTGGCAGGTTTTTGAAGGAGATAAAAAAATAGAAGACTTCCTGCAGTCCAGAAATGAATTTGAAATACCAAATTCAGATTCAAAGTATGAAGAGGACTAACCTACTGAGGAACCATCCTGTAAATAAGAAACTCCTAACACTGCTTATATAAATCTGTTAAACCAAATATTTGAACATAAAACAGAAATATGCATTGATTCGGAAAAAGAAGATCTAGAAGTGTTGCAGTCTAAAAATGAAAACTTGCCAAAGGGACTAGTGCCTCTAGAGGAATTGTTTGACTTTAATGATGTTACCAAGAAGCCGAAAATAGAGCCCACTGAAACTGATGTTGAAGAATATAATATAGGCAATGAATAAGAGCCTAAAATGATCAAGCTATCTAAAACACTGCCAGCTCACATTAAATTGAAATATCTTGAGTTTTTTAGAGAGTTTTCAGATGTGTTTGCCTGGAGTTATGAAGATCTAAAATCATATGATACAGAAATAATTCAGCATAAGATACCCCTCAAATAAAACCAAAAGCCTTTTAGACAAAAATTGCGTAGAATAAACCCTGTTCAATTACCTCTGGTTGAGAAAGAAATCAAAAAAATGTATGATGCTGGAATTATAGTCCTTGTGAGATATTCAGAATGGGTATCAAATCTTGTATCTATAAGGAAGAAAATAGGAGAAATAAGGCTTTGTATAGATGTCAGAAACTTAAACAAGGCCTCATTAAAGGACAACTATCCCTCGCCCAAAATGAATCACATCTTACAAAGGGTAGTAGGTTCTAAAAGAATTTTTTTGCTAGATGGCTTCTCAGGATACAACCAAGTATTGGTACACCCTGATGATCAACTTAAAACAACCTTTACCATGCTTTGGGGAACTTTAATGTATGTGAAAATTCCTTTTGGTTTAATGAATGTTGGTGTCACATTCTAGAGAGCCATGGATATTGCTTTCTCAGAAGAAATAGGTTACTTAATTGTGATTTACTTAGATGACATAACAGTCTATTTCAAAACAGATGAAGAACACCTAATACACCTAAGAAAATTATTTGAGAAATGCATAAAATATGGTTTATCCTTAAATTGCAAAAAACATTGTTTGGTCTCCAAGAAGGTAAACTTCTGGGCCATATGATATCTGAAGAGAGAATAAAGATAGACCCAAATAGGATTGAGGGTATATTTCAAATCAATCATCCTAGAAATATCAAAGAACTTCAATCTTTCATTGGAAAGATTAATTTCTTAAGAAGGTTCATACCCACCCTAGCTGAAATTCTTAGAAACATTACAAACATGCTTAAAAAAGAAGCAGGAGTTAAATGGACCTTAGAAGAAAAGAAATCCTTTGAACTAGTAAAAAAAGCACTTACCCAAACACCAGTTCTTATTAGTCCTGATTTTACCAAAGATTTCTTCATATTTTCCTTTGCATCAGAACATATAGTAGTTGTTGTCTTATTACAGAAAAACTTAAAGGGACAAGAGCAGCCCATTACATTTTTTAGCAAGGCATTAAGAGATGCACCTCTGAAATATAACATAATGGAAAAACAGGCTTTTGCCTTAATCAAAGCCTTAAAATATTTCAAAGTTTACATTTTACACTCACACATCATTGCATTTGTGCCTCATTCAGTGGTGAAAGACATTTTGACACAAGATCCTGATGGAAAAAGTGGAAAGTGGATTCTTGTAATATTAGAATATGATTTAGAAATTAATCCCACTAAGCTCATCAAAGGTCAAGGACTAGCAAAACTAATGGTTGAATCAAACATACAAGCACTTGATATAAACATGTTTAATGCATTAGATGAACAGAAGGAGTTGGCAACTCCACTTATTAAAGATCATTTTCTGAATTCATCTTGGTATGCTGATATTTTGTATGTGCTGCTCAATCTTAATGTTCCTCCTGGTTTTTCTAAAACAAAGGAAATGTTTTTAAAGTTAAAAGTTGTAAATTACTACATTTTAGATAAATTTCTATATTGGAAAAATGCTAGTGGATTATTGCTTAAATGTTTGCCTGAGAATGATGCAGATAAGATCAAGCATGATTTCCATGAAGGAGAATGTGGAGGCCACCTCTATTGGAAGACTACTATTAACAAAATCCTTAGAGCTCGCTATTACTGGCACAGCCTCTTTCAAGATGTTCATAAAATGATAATTGCCTGCCATAAGTGTCAAATCTTTGAAAGCAAAAGAAAATTGCTACCCTTACCTCTGCATCCTATCATTGTTGAAGCTCCTTTTCAATAGTGGGGTCTAGACTTCATTGGGGAAATCCATACCGCTTCATTTTCCCAACATAAATGGATCCTCACATCAACTAATTACTTCACCAAGTGGATAGAGGCCATCCCTTCTAGGAATGCTATAGATTTAGTCATCATTTCATTCCTTGAAAATCATATCTTGTCTAGATTTGGCTGTCCTAGGAATATTATCACTGATAATGTTGTTGCCTTTGGATCCAAAAAGATGGTGGATTTTTGCCACAAATATCAGATTATATTGGGTCATTCCATAGCTTATTAACCTCAAGGTAATGGGTTGGAAAAATCCTCAAACAAAAGCTTGGTGAACATCATCAAGAATTTTCTGGAAGAAAATAATAAATCATGGCACAACAAGCTGGTACATGCACTTTGGGCAAACAAATTGACCACTAAAAAGTCAATTGGAATGTCCCCTTATCAGCTAGTTTATGGAGTAGATGCAATATTTCCAACCAGTTTAGGAGTTACAGTCATGAAGTTGATCCAAGAAGTACATTTTGAAGAAGATAACATGATAAAAATAATTAATCAGACTGTTCAGTTGCAGCAAACTAGAGAGGAGGTCTACAATAGAGCATAGCAAGTACAAGAAAACATCAAGAAGTTGTTTGATAAAATAACAAAGGAAAATGATTTTAACATTGGTGACAAGGTACCAAAATGGGATTCTAGGAGGGAAGATAAAGGCAAACATGGAAAGTTTGAAAATTTATGGAAAGGGCCTTATCTCATTCAGTTTTCTATAGGTAACAATGCATTCTTCCTTCAGGAGATGGATGGAACAAAACTTTTTGGAGGTCCTGTCAATGGCAAGATGATCAACTATTATTTTTGTTTATTTTTAGATCAAAGCTTTGACCATTGTAAATAACATCTCTTAAAGAAAAGACTTGGAAAAATGAAACACAAAAAACAAAAGAAAAGAGGAAAAAAGGGCAGATAAAAGAATAGGTACAGCCCCATACCAAAAAAGAGAAACATCTAAAAGGGTGCAAGCCCAAATGCCACTACTTTGAAAGAGGAAATGTTATTCAATCATACAGCCTAATCATGATTGAATAAGTTTAAATTTATTTCTAATAGGTTAGTGAATGAAGATCTGTCAAACAATGTAAACTTGGCTTATCAGTAGAATAGATTAGGAGAAGATAGAAATGGTTCAAAAAAGATCAAAACTTGAACCAATGGAAGAAAGAAGGATGTCTAACAATTTTAGATCCTAAGCATTCACAGTTTTGTTTTAAATTTCTGCAAATAAAATCTATGTGTAGCTTGTTTGAAAATTCCATAGCCTCATAGCAAATCAGACTATCTAATCCTGGTTTTGTCTATGTTTTAAATTTTATGTTTTAGATTAGAGAATGAAAATATGTCAAACAGTTTAATCTTGACAGATAGATAGAATAGGTGGAGAAGCATTGAGTTCATCAGTTTAATTTGAACTCATGGATGATATAAGGGTAGAAGTGGATAGTTTCCTGTTGAAACAAAAGAAAAAATTGATGTTACAAAGGTTTGCAAGTCTAAATGCACCCACTGAAGAAAAAATATTAGGAAAGTATGTTGTGTAGGTAGAAGTTTGGGTTCAAGAACTAATCATGTTATGATTCAGATTCTGAAAGACCCTCAAAGCAGAAAATTTATTAAGTCAAAAGAGGATTGTCAAGGTGCAAAACAAGGCATTGGTCTACTTTCCAAAGATTTCTTCTCTGAGGTTCTTGACACCTCCAAAGAGTTGCCTTCCCCAAGTGGAGCCACTGTTAGCCATCTATAAAAAAAATTATATTTAATGATGGCTAAAGAATTCCTCAGATTTCCAAAAACAAGCTTTTATGAAAACCTTGTGAGTTTTTGAAATCTCACTGATTTCATTATCTTTTAACTATCCATTCACTAAAATCTTCATTCAAATTTATTCCAAGTTAACCTGCTGCTTCAAAAGAAACTGATTTCATGCTATTTTCACCATTTTCACCTCCATTTAATTCCCCAATTTTTCCATTTTTACTCCTATTCTAAATAGTCATTTCCCCTCTAAAAATCCCATTTTCCCTTCTTATACCCTCCATTCCCTTAAAAACCATTTTTAAACCATGAAAACCCCTTTGATTGGTTTAAAAAACCCCTTTTCTAAACTCACCGAAACCTTAAAAAAGGCTTAAAAACACCTTGTTTAGGCCTAAAGCCGCCCATTTGAAAAATAAGGCCTTAAGCCATTTTTGGCTTGAGCCTCAGCCCCCCCTCATATGACCTGGGGCCCCTACCAACTGCCATCCCTAAACTCCTCACATCCTAGCTCCCGATCCTATATACCCCCCACGGGACCATTCCTCCACCTTCCCTTAGCCCCCTTCACCTATCATTCACCCCACTCCATTTGCTTTCCTCCAATATCAATCCACACCATTGACCATACAGATCCGATGGTGGTCACACTCCCTCCTGACATCGTTTCCCCTGATCACCCCCCATCCGTTCATTTCTTCAAAGAAATCACCACCGTAGATCTTCATAATCAGACGGTTGTCATCGCATCCCTACCTGTCAACCCCGTCCATAAACCTTTCCACTACCTGAAAAAGAAAGTTTACGCTATCACCGGTCCCACTTCCCACTACTCCACCATCTATCCAATCCTTTTCCACCACCTTTCTTCCACCATTATCTCAGCCGATCAACTCCTCCGGTCGAGATCAACCCGCATCGTTGATCTGGCTCCCCCAGTTCCAACAGCTCCCGATCGTTTTTGTGCGCGATTTATTCCCATGGTTTAATGGCCTATTTCCACGCGAAATAGGCGGTATTGGCCTGGATGCATGGTGGCCATTCTATGGCATCGCGTGCATTTAGCCCTTTACCACTTACCGCCTAGATTCCACGCGATACCACCCGGTTTCGCACAAAATCACCTTCTTCCATTTCGCGCCAATATTCAAAAAGCTCACTGTTCTCCTGGTTTCATCCATGGAACCCCTCCTCTGTGCATTTTTCCTTCTCTGAACATCGCTCCAACACCCTCACCGAGCCTTTGAATGCAGATTAATCCTAAAAAATGCAAGTTTTAATTAACATATTTTGGTTAATTGTGCAGGTTTAATGGCGACCTAAGTTTAAAGGCCATCCCACAGTCAAATAAGTGGCAAGGTCTCTGGATGACGATCCTCGAGGCTAAATAGGCAGAAAAAAGGCATCCAAGGTTTGATTCTAAGGTTCAAATCAGTGACTCTTAACCATTGATCCAGTCAAAGAAACTCTCTAATCCATAAGAAACTCTGCATACAGACAAATAGAAAAGATCAGTGAAGAATGAATAAATAGAGAGAACAAAGGCCTAATTAAAGATTAAGGATAAAGACAAAATTAAGGACAGATGATTAAAGTTGAAAACAGTTATTAAAGTGATAAAAGGTTGCAAAGATGATTAAGGATGCCTAAAAGCAAAATCAAGGCCAAAAAAGAGTTTAAAGCACAAATTAGACAGATCAGCAAAAGATAGCTTCGAATGCCAAATCCATAAAGCGTTTACTTCATCAAAGGCTTAAGATGCCACCTACAAGCACATATTTTCCTCAAATGCATACAAAGTTATTACAGTTAGAGATGTTTTCAAAGAAGCAGCTCAATAGTTATTTCAATAGTTTTTAAAAAGCCTAAAAGTCAAATATTGCAACTAAGTAGCTCAGAAATTAAACAACATTCATTATAAAGAGTAACTCTTTTCAGATATTTTTGCCTTGGGCCTTGCATGGTCTCAAAGGTCAAAAATCATTAACTTAGTCATAAATGAAACACGTCATGAGGACTTCATTGTAAAGGGTTGGTTCTTGGTTGGTTGTAGAAAGTTGTTACTATTAGTGATTTAGAGTGTTGCTAAGCTAGTTGAGGAGTATTAGGCTGGATGGAGAAAGATTTGAATGGTAAAGACCCACTGTACTGGAGTATGTAACTGGTTTGAACATCAATAAAACAAGTTAATTCATAGGATCCTGGTCTATGTTAAATGGTGATTTTTTTCCTCACTGTTTATGTTTTCCCCTTATGTTTTCATTCTGTCCATTTTATCTGATAAAGAACAGAAAATTTAGATTAGGATTTACTGTCAAAGGTACCCTATTTCTGTCTGCAAAGCTTTATCTTTATGTTTTCTTCTGCAAGGTTTAAATTGAGGGATTCTTAGTTGCCCCTCAATTTTATCTAGCTTGTTGTTTTCAGAATGATTCAATAGAGTATAACCAGGGAAATGTTGGTGAGCCCATGTCCTACTGAGTAGAACTTGAGATATTGTTTTTAAATGATCTTCTTCAAAGTATGATAAGTAGATTTTAAACTAGGGAAGTCTATGGTATGCCATGTCCTCTGGCTAGCCTTTAAAAAGTTGCTTTGAAAGATCCATAGAGATTTGGTCAAAAGTAGATTAGATTATTTCTGTTTGATCTTAGGCTACTCTCATTGTTATCTTACATGTTTTCTTTATCTGAAAGTAGTCTCAGGATTACTCGATAGTTGTCTTAAAAGTTTGCTTTAATAAAAGTTTTTCCAAAGAAGTCTATGGTTTTCCCTGTCCTTTGGTTTACTTCAAACAATTACTTTGAAATGCTTTTCTTATTTAAAGTAGAGCTAGAAGATTCTTGACTGACTATAGCTTTACTGCCTTCACAACACCTTAATGTTTCATATCACAATTTAATCTAAAAGATCCATTTAATCTAGATGACTTGCCCAATGAAAACCCTTCAATAGTTTTTGAACAATTAAATCCTTTTATGACTCCATAGCCCAATGGATTAATGATTTCTCATAGTCTATCCATCTAGCTGAAACACTCTCTCAATCTCTTCCAACCTTTAAATCCTTCAAGTACCTTTTCAATCAACCAAAACCAAACAAAGTTCTTAGAGCTTCATAACTAGCCTAATATCATAAACAAAGCATAAGATATATCCTTTAAAGAACTTATATAGAGAGATCCCTCTCTGAATCCAGGAATTCTAGGTCCTAGGATTCCAAAGTTGTTTTGATGTGGCCCCTGCAGTGTTTATTCTTTCCATTCTTGTAATCATGGGGAACCAACACTAGTAACAATAGGGAACAATTAGAATCCTACTTTTCAATATTGTAAATGCATGTAGATTGTGAATAGATCACCTACCTCAATATGATGCTAATTCTCGTTTGAATCTTATGCTCCTTCACGGTCTGTGGTCAGATCTTCTTCGCTACCGGCACTCGGTTACCTACACATGGGATCAAAGAGACAACAAACATGAAATCATAACATATATAATTTATATACAACCTACTTATTTGATCAAGTAAAACTAAGAATCTAATCACACATTAAGACAAGAATGGAAAGCACGAACCAATTGTATTATATTAAAATAGAGAGGGGGAGTTACAACCTATGTCTTGATGTCGCAGCTCTCCTTCAATGGGTCTTGATCTAGGCACGTCTCCAAAGCCCTCTTTCAACTTGATGTGAGGGAAAAAGGTCTCAACTCTCGCTCGATATCTATAGCAACAAAAATTCTCTCTGTTGTTATTCTATCTATGTTATAACTAGCAGAGCTATGGGAGATTTTCCATTATATAACAAAAGAAGGAGGGAACATGGATCCACTTTAGGTGGGGAAATGAGTTATCCCTTTGGGTGGTTCCACTTTTGTAAGAACAAAGAGCCCAAAGGGAGAAGCTCTGCTCTATCCTTTGGAACAAACAACCATCTCTCCGCCATGAAGCTTCCAGATCTCGAAGCTTCACTTCCATTTTTAAAAAAATTATTAAAAGAGGATTGACATGAGAATGAGCTTCATTCCAGTGCCGATCAGCGCAGTGCTAGACCAAAAAGAGGTCATTGGTGGGAGGAAGATGCGGAGAGGGCGCGCCACTCCAGATAATTAAGTTTTCAAGGAGTTGCTCTAGGAATGGTCAACAGAGAGTTTGTTCATTGTGGTGAAAAGGACATGAAGGCATATTTTCATGATGGAAAATAGGCACAAGGGTCACTATTAGGGGTCTATAGGATCAGGAATGGGGAGTACAAGTACAGTGACAAATTGTTGTGTAACAGTGGCTTCCTTACCTTGGAAATGCTTAGCGAGCGTAGCTCCACAAAGAATTGATCATCTTCCCTCTAACTTGCGAGGAAGGACGCCTCAAAACCAAGAAAAAAATGTGTGAAAGGAAAATTTAGGAACCAAATATGGTCCTAGGTACCAAAATCAAGTTGAATGAGATCTCAAAAATGGAAGAAACCACAGTTGTTGGTTGATTCACTGGCAAAAGGATGGACATGGAAGTTATGCGAAGCTAGATAGAAAATCATTTTTCTCCTATGTTTGGATACTCAATGCACTACCTTGTTCTAACCAAATGTTATATGGGTTGGCTTATGTCTTCAAGGGAGGATGTATAAAAACTACTACAAAATTGATGGTTGTGGGATTCATAAGCTCTATACCTCAAGAATTGGAATATAATTTTCGACGCAAAATAAAAATGGTTTTCATTGGTTCTTGTCTAGATCCGGTGTCTAATGCTTCCTCAGCAATTTTGGTCATATGAGCTATTCAGGGACATAGGAAAAATAATGGGTTTCTTCAAAAAATTTGATTCCTCCTACAAAAATTTAGCGTACATAACGATGGTTGAAATTCTTGTGGGATTAAACTTAGCCTCGAGCCTTCTGAATTCTATCACCATACAAGTTGGGACCAACATTAAAGGAAATTTCAACCTAAAAGTGGCCTCCTAGGAAAAATTAATAAAATATTAATTAAAATAATAATATAAGAGTTATAAATTTTGAAGGGAAAATAATAAAACTACTTTTTTATTGTATTTTTAGTTTATCTCATTATATGTTTACTCAGATTTCAAGTGTAGACACTCATTGGATACATAATTAAATTCCATGTTCAATGAATACCCGTTCTCCGTACTTATGAGGACACGTGTTGATAAAAATTGAAGAAACATTAAAAAAGTGTGTTGAATATGCTTTTAGTGTATCTTCAATTTTTATCAATATGGATCTCCTCATAATTATGCACATTGGGTATTTGTTAGATGTAGAATTTAATTTCATATCCAACAAGTGTCTACACTTGAAATTTTAGTAAACCTATAGGAGGTAAGCCAAAAATACAATTAAAAAAAATAGTTTTCTTCTTTTCCCTTCAAAATAATTGCATGCATGTCTGTTTAAATTTAAGGGAATTTGATTGGATTACCTATTATGGTATAGAAATTACATGAAAATTTCATGGACACTTCTATGCTAAAATTTCCTCTAATGGACCCATAGGTAGACTTTAGACTATGAGGGAATTCCATACAAATGTGTTAGATGCCACTCCCACAACCACCTGGGAGAGGATTTCCCCAGTGGAAAGTTCAAGAAAAGATGGATTCCAAAGTCGCTAAAGGGATTGGACTCTAGAAGTGCCACTTCGTTAATTATGGAGGCTGATGATCAAAGTAAAAAGAAAAATTCCATTGTGCCCACCTAAAATTCAGATGGTCAAGGGCTGGTGTCCATGGAGACTTTTCAGGACACCCCTAATGTGATCACAGTGGATATTCCAAAGGAATCAGTATCTTCCTCAGTAGTTTCCACAACCTCCTTGACAAATTCCTCCCCCCTCATTCTTCTCCTTTTACTTTTGATGTTTTAAATCTCTCTTCCTTAAATTTATCACATTGCACCTCCCCTTGTTGGACTTCCCTAACCTTTCATTCCCCCTTCCCCCTACCTCGATTACCATGTTCTTATTTTCTCCTACATTAAACCTTGTGTCCGCCATTTTGAAACTCTCCGTCCTTTCAAAGCACCATTTCCTTCCTCCTCCTTCAACTCCCTCACATCATCCTTACAACCATAGGTCACATTCCTCCCTCTCATCTAATTTTGGCATTCCCCGGGGTTTTTTTAACCAAAACCTGGTGGAGGTTGTTCCTCTATTCAATGGAAATAACTACGCACTTTGGAGTGGAAGAATGCAGGTTCATTTGTTCACACAAGGATAAGAAGTATGGGAAATCATTGAAAAAGGGTTTACAGTGACCCATGATGAACAAGGTAAGAAAAATATGGTATATGATGTAATGGCTAAAGATATCATTAACATTGGGCTTATCGAATTTGTCTATCTTAAGCTACTGAGTTGCAAAACTGCTAAAGAAGTATGGGGCAAGCTTGAGAATATATATATGCAAGTGACTCAAATGTGAAAGAAGAAAAGCTTCAAATTTACAGGGAAAAAATTGAGCAAATCAAAGTGAAGGAAGATGAAAATATTGATGCATACTTACAGTGTGTTGATGAAATAACAAATGCATTGGAAGGTTTGGGATAACCTGTCGACACAAAAATTATTGTCCGAAAGATCCTTAGAACCTTTCCGACAAGGTTCAACCCAAAGGTATTTGTCTTGGAATATAGTTCAAATCTAGCCAATCTCAGAAAATATGAATTGCATGGAGTGCTTACGGCATATAAATGAGGATTGAAGAAGAGGATGACACATCTCACCTAGAAACAACATTCGCTGCATCCAAGAAAACTAGTAAGCACAAGCATACTCCAAAAGAGAAAACTTGTAGTTGTAAGGAAGAAGAAAAGGAAGAAGATGAAGAAGAACTTTTAGATAAATAATTTTCCTACTTCATGCGAAAAATGAGAATAGGTACAGGGAAATTCAAAGGTAAACTTCCATTGATATGTTTCAATTGTGGTGAGGTTGGGAATTTTGCAGCCAAGTGTCCTCACAAAAATGAGGTTGTTATGAAAGGAAAGAAAGGTCTGAGGAAGTTCAGAAAGTAAGGAAAGAAGAAATGGTTTAAGAAGAGTTTCTTCTCTAAAGAATATAGCTCCTCATCTGATGAAGACAATGATAACGAAGAAGAAATAAACTGAAGAGTATTGTTTATGGCCAAGCATAATAAGCAAGAAGCATCTAGAGAAGAAGAAGAGATGACTAAGGTTGAATTTCAAAATGAAGTGATCAAGGTTATCAAAGAGCTCAATGTCACGAAGAAGCATGTCAACACTCTTGAAGATGAATTAAATATAGAAAGGGAACAGGTCCTAAATCTAAAAATCAAGGTTAAAGAATACAAATGAGTTGAAGAATCTCTTAGGAAAGAATTAAAGGAAAGAAAAAAGGAAAGAGAAGCATTGGAAGCTTAAATATTTTCTCTACGAAAGCAAGTAAAAAATGGAAAAACTCTTCAAAACTACACCAACAGCTCCAAGGCATTGGAAGAAATCATCAACAATCAACGATCAAACAATGGCAATATTGGTCTTGGTAACAAACAAAAATATGAAAAGGAGCCAAGTCCTATGACAATAAAAGAAGATGGAAATGAAAAATATAACAAGCAGGTAGACCTCCCAGCCAACTCAAGAGATCAGGACTCACACGAAGAACCATGGAAGGAAATTCCTCAGAGAATATTTCCTCCCAGGTATCAACCTATCTTTTATGGTCATTTTTATTCATGTGGAAGGTTTGGACATGGAGCTATAAAATTTCACACATATGTTTGGAACAGATACAGTTTCGAAAGATCTTTCAGAAAGGGATATTCTAGAACTCAACAGAATATTAACAGATTTGATCATTTGAGAGATGATGTCGATGTTACAAATGTAACGATTTTGGACACCTGGCTAAATATTACAGACTTGGAAGTCCTTCAAAGGAATTCTCGAAAAAATAGAATGATCAAATATGGATAAAGAAGACTGAAAAATGTGCTATCGCTCTCAAGGCTCAAAGCAACAAAAACTTATGGTATGTTAACAGTGGTTGCTCAACTCATATGGCTAGAGATCAGAATAAGTTCATATCCTTGAAGGAAAAGAAGGATGGAACAGTGTCTTTTGGAAATGATGGGTCTTCAAAAGTCATGAAGCAAGAATGCATTAGCAAAATATGTGATGTTGGTTGAAAATATGAACCACAATCTGCTCAGTGTTGGACATGTTATCACAAAATTGCACCTCATAGGCTGCTAATAAGAAAATCTCATGTAAATATTTCAAACAAATATTTTGACTGAGGCTTAGCCTCCTCAGTCTGAGAGGGCTCTCTCAAGGTTAATGATATTGAGTAAAGATGTAGATGGCTAACTCTATTTAGGAAATAACTTGCTTATGATGAGTGTAGGTTGAAAATCATATCATTAGGTATACATTGGGCTGATGGAGTCAATCATTTCATTAATTCAGTGAGTTCACTTGACATGGAAGCTAAGGCGGGTCTGAGTTTTTAGTAATAGGATACACACATATGAAACAGGAAAATACATAGTCAATTCATCTATAAAGGAAGTTAGAGCATTGTAAGAATGAATTCTGAGTCTTATAAATGAAAACCACTACAAATGAGATACATAAAAGGTATAGATAAGATAGTAAAACACTAAAAACTCATTCATAATCTTAGGTTGGTCAAGTAATAGATCTATGTATTGCTGAAACAGTCAATTTACAATAAGCTGCAATTTTTCCAAAAATCTCCAACCCTTAACAAATTCGACTCAATGGCCTTTAATAGAGTTTTTACATCATGAGATGATCTGCCTCCAGGCTATATACATCGAATTTTTTCCTAATTACACCTTGCTTAACCATAAAAAATCAAATTAATGACAAATAGACACCTATCCTACTTGACAATCCTATTCCTAGTAGGACTCAAACTACTCCTTATTGCCTTTAACAAACTTATCTACTAAAAAATTACATTCTTTAACAGGTATGATGTCACATGTTCGAATTTAGATGATGGGATTCATCACTTTATGACCACTTAACTGACCTCCTCAAAACTAGGAAACAAAACCCTGTTTTTTAGGCAAATGGTCTTCTTCTTCCACGAATACTTTGGCTGTCAGTATATCTTCAATTCGTGGTTCTTGAGTGTTGAATAACTTCTTGTCATGGTCTTTAGCCCTTCCATAATCTCCATATTTCCAAAAGGTACTCCAAAACCTGCTAAAAAGGCTGAAATAAAGTGCACTACGAAAGTAAGGCAGTTTCGTAGCGCTGCAAAACATGCCTTAAACCTCAAAGTTCTTGATTCTTTCCTTTAACATAGTGTTCATCATCATTAAACACATATCCTATACCAATTCCACCTCTTGATATCATTCAAAACTAGTCCAAAAATTCAAAAGAGCGGCTACAGTAGTTTTGTAGAGTTTTGCTGCCCTTCAAGCCTAGAGGCGCCACGAAACTGCTGAAAAGTGCTGAAAATGCAATTTTTTGTGTAATTTTGAAAATTGAACCCTGTTAGTGCCAAAATCGTGTCTCTAATCATGTTTCTAGCCTCAATCAACCATAAACCAACTTACCTTATGCTCCTTGAGGCATTTCCTCCTCATTTACAATTGGTTGAGTTATTGGCTCTTCAATTACAGTCATTTTAAGCCCTTTTTTCTCTAATTCTTCATGAATCAATTCAAGTTGCTCTTGAAGGTCTTTAACCTATTCTTTCAATCTTCTATTGGTGGCTTTCAACTGTGTGTTCATCCTCCTGACATGTTTGGTTTCTTTCCTTGCAGGAATTGTCCATTTGATGAGTTATTGTGTGTTGCCCAAAGTCTTAGAGACAATGTCCACTTGTTCTTCCCAAATTTCCTTCATTTTTTCAAATTGAGTCTTTTCTACAATGTGTTTTTTTGCTTCTTTTTTCATGACAACAATTTCATGATTTGCCACTTTCAATTTTTCTTCAAGGATATGCAACTCTGTTTTTTCCATCACCTTCTCTTTTCCCTTCTTAGATTTGTTGACTGTATCCTTATCTAAATGTGATGAAAGGTTAATAACCTCTTGAGGTGGCTAAGCTATGTCAGTGAATGGTTGGACTTCTTTATTTCTCTCTAATAGCTTCCTATCATTCCTTGTCATAGGCTTTCTTGCTTGGAACATGAAGCCTGCATCTTCTCCCTCAAACTTTAATTTCTTTGCAGATTTAGCCTTCTTTAACTTCTACCCACCTTCCTCTTAGAATTTCTCAGCGTCACTTGATGATGTTCAGCCTCACCTGATGATGTTCAAAGTAAACTTTTGAAAAAACCAGCCACAACTTTGGCTTAGTACAATAGCTCTGCAGATTTCAAATATTACGCAAGGAGGAAAAAGAAATGAGAATGACTGAATTAAGAAATGATTTAAAGTTTAAATGTCTTCTCATGACTCAATGATGACTTCTACATTACCTAAACTGACCATGATGACTACAAACCTGAACATGTACCTTGATTTTATCCCTCCATGACTTGAAAGCATCTAACTTACCATTTCCCAAATGATTTCTGACACCTAACAGCTAGACTGACAAAAAAAACAAGAAACCGCACTTTCGTAGTGCTTTTGGTGTTAATTTGATTGTTTTCGCTACGAAACTATCAGCAGTTTCATAGCGAAAAGTGACTTTTTGCAGTGAAATATGCTACAAAATTGTGGTTTCTTGGCTAATTTGGCATTTTAGGGAAAAAAACTTTGGAAAATGAAATAAGTAAGAGAATGATGAATGATGTGACATGAAGGAATTTGAACACGTGTGGGTTTAGACCTTAGGGTAAACTTAAACCATAAAAATTTAATATTTCCCTTGAATAAACTTAAAAATGAAACCTACAACCCTATTTTGACACATGAACTTATTTAAACTTGTCAAAATGGTGTTTCAATTTTTTTGGGTGATAACAGTGGCTCCACTTGGGATGGTGTGCCCCTGTGGTACACCAAAGAACCAGTAGTTCTAGTGTTGCGATCCATCTTCTTGAAAAAAGAAAAAAAAACTTTGAAATTTCCAAGCTTTCTATTCAAACTCTAATGGAATTCACCTCGAGCTCAAGCTTGATGATTCATCTTATCATTATTAGAAGAAAAACACATAAAATGGAATATATAAAATGGTATGAATGATCAGTAGATTTTAAGAATATTAGTGCTTTAAAAACCTGCCATTGACAGGCCCTCCGGCACATGGTTGTCCATCCATTTCCTACATAATGTAAGTATTGTTCCCATGGAATGAAGCTACTTTGAATGGACACTTCCAAATGTTTTCACACCTACCATTTTTTCCCTTCTCTTCAATCCTAGCCTCCCATTTCAAGACCACGTCTTCGATTTGAAAATTCTCTTCCTTGACCTTCTAGTCAAATGTCTTCTTGATCCTATTTTCAGATTGTTGATTACTGTTGTAGACTTCCTCCCTCTTCTCTTGCAAAGATATTAGCTAATTGATTCTTCTCTAAATTTAATTTGGCTCCTCCTCCAATCTTTGCAGTAGCTTCATGACATGCATCCCTAAATATGTAGGAAATATGGCTTCAGCTCCATATACTAGCTCATAAGGTGAAGTTCCAATTGACGTATTTGTGTACACTCTATCAGCCCACAAAGCATACTTCAACTTTAAATGCCATGACTTCTTATTTTCCTACAATACCTTCTTAATAATCATTACAATGCTCTTGTTAGAAGATTCAGCAAGACCATTCCCTTGTGGATAATATGCACTAGAATGCCCAAGAGAAATATGATATTGATTACAAAAATTAATCAGCTTCTTAGAATTAAATGTCTGAGCATTATCAGTGATGATCTTCATAGGACAGCCAAATCTAGACAAAATATTATTTCAAAAAATGAAATGGTAACAAAATCATTTGCTTGCCTAGTTGGGATTGCTTCAATCCATTTGGTGAAATAGTTAGTTGTTGTCAAAATCTAGCGATTTTGACCTGATGATGATGGATGAATCTCAACAATAAAATCTAGCCCCCACTGTTGAAATGGTGCCTCAACATAGATAGGCATCAAAGGTTAAGGTACAAGCTTCTTCTTACCATAAACAATTTGGCATTCATGGCAAGCAGCAATCTTTTTGTAAACATCTTTAAACATTGTAGGCCAATAGTACCCTGCTCTAATAATCTTGTTCACTGTAGCCTTCCAATAATGATGATCTCCACAACATCCTTTGTGGAACTCCTCACTCACTTTTTCAGCCTCCTCTTCCAGCAAAAAATTCAACAAAATACCACCAGTATCCTTCCAATACATCTTTTTGTCAATGATGCAATACCTCAAGGATTTTAGCTTCACAAATCTTGCCTTGGACTTTGTCAGCTCAGTAGGTGCTATATGATGATCTAGGACAAAAACAATATCCTTTTACCACTCTGAAATGATATAATTTTCTTCAATGGGGATCAACTCTTCCTCTTCATCTGAAATTTATAATATTTCTGCAATTAAATTCATTTCAAGATAGTCAAAGTTTGATTCTGCCATCAACTTTACTAGACCTTGTCCTTTGACCAATTTTGTTGGCCTGATCTCTATGTCATATTCCAGGAAGTTTGCAATCCATTTCCCCCTCTTACCATCAGGTTCAGCTTGAGTTAGGATGTCTTTCACAATAGCATTAGGAACAAAAGCTATAATATGAGAATGCAGAATGTAAATTCTGAAATCTTTGATGGCCTTAACCAAGGCATAAGCTTACTTCTATAATATGTTGTATTTCAGCTTCGAGTTAGCTAATGTCCTACTAAAAAATGAAATGGGCTGCTCAGTACCTTGTTGCCCTCTCTACAAAAAAACTCCAATAATTGTATTTTTTGATACAAAAGTAAAAACCAGAATTTCTTTTGAGAAATCCAGGCTGATCAACGCCGGTGCTTGGGTGAGTGCCTTTCTGATCTCCTCAAAAGAGTGCTTTGCCTCTGCTGTCCACTAACAATTGAACTCCAATCAGGAAAAGGAAAACAAATTTTACTTCTCAACAATATTTCAAAAGGGTCAAGCTCCTTCAACCTATCTAAAGACTCTCTTTCCAACAGCAACTCAGAAGTGACTACTTCCCAAAACTCTTCTTTATCTTTCTGTGTCACTAAGGCTGAGGTATCAATACCTCTCCTATGTAGTTATAAGAAAATTTCAGTTAATTCTTTTTCACTTTCAGACCTAAACAATACTTCCTAAATTTTATCATCAAATCTTTTATCTTCAGGACTTCTTAAAACTTCAGAGGACAAGGATTTTGTATGTAATGGAATAACTGATATTTCAGAAATGCCTTGAATTCCTCTGGAGATGGTGTTTGGATTTTCCATGGTGATAGGTGGATTTGGGTCAGGATTACTCCTCGTGTATCTCCTTCTTGAAGCCACTTTTTATCATATGAATTTTGAATGGAGTCACCAAGGTAGATGCAACCTCGATCAGCTTCTGAGCTCTTGCTACCGTCAGAAGTTCAACTTCAAAATTTCAGGAAAGTATAATCTTCAAGCTCCTGGCAGATGCACCAAAATTTTATCACAAAATTTCACTTGATAGGTCGTTAATCAGACAATCTCATGTAACTATTCAAACCAATCTTTTGACTAAGGCTTAGCCTCCTCAGTCTGAGAGGGCTCTCTCAAGGTTAATGATATTGAATAAAGATGTAGATGGCTAACTCTATTTAGGAAATAACTTGCTTATGATGAGTGTAGGTTGAAAATCATATCAGTAGGTATACATTGGGCTTATGGAGTCAATAATTTCAGTAATTCAGTGAGTTTTCTTGACATGGAATCCAAGGCAGGTCTGATTTTTTCGTAATAGGACACACACATATGAAACAGGAAAATACACAGTCAATTCATCTATAAAGGAAGTCAGAGCATTGTAAGAATTAATTCTAAGTATTATAAATGAAAAAAACTACAAATGAGATACATAAAAGGTATAGATAATATAGGAAAACACTAAAAAATCATTCAAAATCTTAGGTTGGTCAAGTAACATATCTCTGTATTGCTGAAACAGTCAATTTACAATAAGCTGCAATTTTGCCAAAAATATCCAACCCTTGACAAATTCAACTCAATGGACTTTAATAGAGTTGTTACATCATGAGATGATCTGCCTCCAGGCTAGATACATCGAATTTTTTCCTAATGACACCTTGCATATACATAAAACATCAAATTAATAACAAACAGACACCTATCCTACTTGATAGTCCTATTCCTACTAGGACTCAAACTACTCCTTATTGCCTTTAACAACCTTATCTACTAAAAAAATACATTATTTGATAGGTATGCTATCACATGTTTGAATTTAGATGATAGGATTCATCACTTTATGACCACTTAACTTACCTCCTCAAAACTAGGAAACAAAACCCTGTGTTTAGGGAAATGGTCTTCTTCTTCCACGAATACATTGGCTATCATTTTATCTTTAATTCGTGGTCCTTAAGTGTTGAATAACTGCTTGTCATTTTCTTTAACCCTTCCATAGTCTCCAGATTTCCAAAAGGTACTCCAAAACCTGCTAAAAAGGCTGAAATAAAGTGCGCTACGAAAGTAAGGCAGTTTCGTAGCACTGCAAAACATGCCTTAAACCTCAAAGTTCTTAACTCTTTCCTTTAACATAGTGTTCATCATAATTAAACACATCTCCTATACCAATTCCACCTATTGATCGGATTCAAAACTGGTCCAAAAATTCAAAAGAGCAGCTACAGTAGTTTAGTAGCGTTTTGTTGCCCTTTAAGCCTAGAGGCGCTACGAAACTACTGAAAAGTGTTGAAAATGCAGTTTTTTGTGTAATTTTGAAAATTGAACCCTGTTAGTGCCAAAATATTGTCTCTAATCATGTCATTAACCTCAATCAACCATAAACCAACTTAACTTATGCTCCTTGAGGCATTTCCTCCTCATTTACAATTGGTTGAGCTATTGGCTCTTCAATTACAGTCATTTTAAGCCCTTTTTTCTCTAATTCTTCAGGAATCAGTTCAAGTTGCTCTTTAAGGTCTTTAACCAGGTCTTTCAATCTTCTATTGGTGGCTATCAACTATGTGTTCATCCTCCTGACATGTTTGGCTTCTTTCCTTGCTGGAATTGTCCATTTCATGAGTTTTTTTGTGTTGTCCAAAGTCTTAGAGATAGTGTCCACTTGTTCTTCCTAAATTGCCCTCATTTTTTCAAATCGATTCTTTTCTACACTGTGTTTTCTTGCTTCTTTTTTCATGACAGCAATTTCATTATTTTCCACTTTCAATTTTTCTTCAAGGAGTTGCAACTCTGTTTTTTCCATCACCTTCTCTTTTCCCTTCTTATATTTTCTCATTGTATCCTTATCTGGAGGTGATGAAAGGTCAATAACCTCTTGGAGTGGCTGAGTTGTGTCTGTGAGTGGTCGAACTTCTTTACTTCTCTCTAATAGCTTCCTAGCATGCCTTGTCATAGGCTTTCTTGCTTGGAACATGAAGCCTACATCTTCTCCCTCAAACTCTAATTTCTTTGAAGATTTAGCCTTCTTTAACTTCTGGCCACCTTCCTCTAAGAATTTCTCAGCCTTGCTTGATGATGTTCAGCCTCACCTAATGATTTTCAAAGTAAACCTTTGAAAAAACCAGCCACAACTTTGGCTTAGTACAATAGCTCTCCAGATTTCAAATATTATGCAAGGAGGAAAAGGAAATGAGAAGGACTGAATTAGGAAAGGATTTAAAGTTTAAATGTATTCTCATGACTCAATGATGACTTCTACATTACCTAAAATGACCATGATGACTGCAGACCTGAGCATGTACCTTGATTTTATCCCTCCATGACTCGAAGGCATCTAACTTACCCTTTCCCAAATGATTTCTGACACCTAACAGCTAGACTGACAAGATAGACAGGAAACCACACTTTCGTAGCACTTTTAGTGTTAATTTGACTATTTTCACTATGAAACTATCAGCAATTTCGTAGCGAAAAGTGACTTTTTGCAGTGCAATACGCTATGACACTGTGGTTTCTTGGCTAATTTGGCATTTTTGGTACAAAAACTTTGGAAAATGAAATAATTCAAAGAATGATGAATGATGTGACATGAAGGATATTATCAAAAAACTGCACCTGATAGGCTGCTAATCATACAATCTCATGTAATTGTTTCAAACCAATCTTTTGACTGAGGCTTAGCCTCCTCACTCTTAGAGGGCTCTCTCAAGGTTAATGATATTGAATAAAGATGTATATGGCTAACTCTATTTAGGAAATCATATCAGTAGGTATACATTGGGCTTATGGAGTCAATCATTTTAGTAATTCAGTGAGTTCACTTGACATGGAAGCTAAGGCAGGTCTGAGTTTTTAGTAATAGGACACACACATATGAAACAGGAAAATACACAGTCAATTCATCTATAAAGGAAGTCAGAGCATTGTAAGAATGAATTATGAGTATTATAAATGAAAACCACTGCAAATGAGATACATAAAAGGTATAGATAAGATAGGAAAACACTAAAAACTCATTCAGAATCTTAGGTTGGTCAAGTAACAGATCTTTGTATTGTTGAAACAATGAATTTATAATAAGCTGCAATTTTTCCAAAAATCTCCAACCCTTAACAAATTTGACTCAATGGCCTGTAATAGAGTTGTTACATCATGACATGATCTACCTCCAGGCTAGATACATTGAGTTTTTTCCTAATGACACCTTGCATAACCACAAAACATCAAATTAATGACAAACAAACACATATCATACTTGACAGTCCTATTCCTACTAGGACTCAAACTACTCCTTATTGCCTTTAACAACCTTATCTACTATGAAATTACATTCTTTGACAGGTATGCTATCACATGTTTGAATTTAGATGATGGGATTCATCAATTTATGACCACTTAACTGACCTCCTCAAAACTAGGAAACAAAACCCTGTTTTTTAGGCAAATGGTCTTCTTCTTCCATGAATAATTTGGCTGTCAGTTTATCTTCAATTCATGGTCCTTGAGTCTTGAATAATTGCTTTTCATGGTCTTTAACCCTTCCATAATCTCCAGATGTCCAAAAGGTACTCCAAAACTTGCTAAAAAGGCTGAAATAAAGTGTGCTGCGAAAGTAAAGCAGTTTCGTAGCGCTACAAATCATGCCTTAAACCTCAAATTTCTTGATTCTTTCCTTTAACATTGTGTTCATCGTCATTAAACACATCTCCTATACCAATTCCACCCCTTGATAGCATTCAAAACTAGTCCAAAAATTCAAAAGAGCATCTACAATAGTTTCGTAGCGTTTTGTTGCCCTTCAAGCCTAGATGCACTATGAAACTGCTAAAAAGTGTTGAAAATGCAGTTTTTTGTGTAATTTTGAAAATTGAACCTTGTTAGTGCCAAAATATTTTTTCTAATCATGTCATTAGCCTCAATCAACCATAAACCAACTTAGCTCATGCTCTTTGAGGCATTTCCTCCTCATTTACAATTTGTTGAGCTATTGGCTCTTCAATTACAGTCATTTTAATCCCTTTTTTCTCTAATTCTTCATGAATCAGTTCAAGTTTCTCTTAAAGGTCTTTAACCTGGTCTTTCAATCTTCTATTGGTGGCTTTCAACTATGTTTTCATCCTCCTGACATGTTTGGCTTCTTTCCTTGCTAGAATTTTCCATTTGATGAGTTGTTGTGTGTTGTCCAAAGTCTTAGAGACAGTGTCCACTTGTTCTCCCCAAATTGCCTTCATTTTTTCAAATTGAGTCCTTTCTACACTGTGTTTTCTTGCTTCTTTTTTCATGACAGAAATTTCATGGTTTTCCACTTACAATTTTTCTTCAAGGAGTTGCAACTCTATTTTTTCCATCACCTTCTCTTTTCCCTTCTTAGATTTGTTGACTATATCCTTATCTCAAGGTGATGAAAGGTCAATAACCTCTTGAGGTGGCTGAGCTGTGTCAGTGAGTGGTTGGACTTCTTTATTGTGCTCTAATAGCTTCCTAGCATGCCTTGTCAGAGTCTTTCTTGCTTGGAACATGAAGCCTGCATCTTCTCCCTCAAACTCTAATTTCTTTGTAGATTTAGACTTCTTTAACTTCTGCCCACCTTCCTTTAAGAATTTCTCAGCCTTGCTTGATGATGTTCAGCCTTGCTTGATGATGTTCAATGTAAAACTTTGAAAAAACCAGCCACAACTTTGGCTTAGTACAATAGCTCTCCAGATTTCAAATATTACGCAAGGAGGAAAAATAAATGAGAATGACTGAATTAGGAAAAGATTTAAAGTTTAAATTTCTTCTCATGACTCAATGATGGCTTCTACAGTACCTAAAATGACCATGATGATTGCAGACCTGAGCATGTACCTTGATTTTATCCCTCCATGACTCGAAAGCATCTAACTTACCCTTTCCCAAATTATTTCTGACACCTAACAGCTAGACTGATAGGACAGACAGGAAATCACGCTTTCATAACACTTTTAGTATTAATTTAACTATTTTTTCTATGAAACTATCAGCAGTTTCATAGCGAAAAGTGATTTTTTGCGGTGCAATACACTACGAAACTGTGGCTTCTTGGCTAATTTGGCATTTTCGGTACAAAAACTTTGGAAAATGAAATAAGTCATAGAATGATGAATGATGTGACATGAAGGAGTTTTAACATGAGTGGGTTTAGACCTTAGGATAAACTTAAACCATAAAAATTTAATATTTCCCTTGACCAAACTTAAAAATGAAACCTACAACCCTATTTTGACACATGAACTTATTTAAACTTGTCAAAATGATGTTTCGATTTTTTGGGGTGATAACAGTGGCTCCACTTGGGATCAAATGTCTGAGATCAGATAATGGCAGAGAATTCACTTCCAAGGTATTTCAGCAGTACTGTGATGAAAATGGAATAAAAAGGAAATTCTCAACAGCCAGAACACTGCAACAAAATGGAGTTGCTAAATGAAAAACAAAACCGTACAGAAAATGGCTAGAACAATGTTAAATGACTCAAAATTAGATGATAAATTTTGGTTTCAAGCAATTGATACAGTTGTATTCATTATAAACAGAGTTTTTCTAAGGAACAATTGTAACATGAATCCATACGAATTATGGAAAGGAAGACCGGTTAACATCAAATACTTCAAAATATTTGGAAGAAAATGCTACATCAAAAGAGAAGATAAAAAATTGGACAAGTTCGATTCTCGTGTCAATGAAGGTATTTTCATTGGTTATTCATGCAAAAGGAAGGCTTATAGATGCTACAATGAGGCGAAAATAAATAGTGGAAAGCATGATGTTACTTTTGATGAAGATTGTGCTACAAAGGATGACGATGAGATTGTCCCTTCAAGAAAATATGAGGGATCTAAGGGAGAATCTGCTAAGGATGAAGAAGAAGCTCCAGAAAAAGACCAATCAAATAAGGAAACAACAATCAACCAAGAGGAAATAAGAAATTATCAGCGGGATGTACAAGAAAAATCTCCAAATTTTTAAAAGAATGGTGTCAAAAGAATCATCCATCAAATCAAATAATCGACAACACAAATGAAGGAATTTAAACCAGAAGAAGTCGATAGCTTCGTTCATCATAATAAGCCCACCATGCTTTTTTAGCAACTTTTGAGCCTAGAAATTTTGAGGAAGCTAGTCAAGATGAACATTGGGTAGCAGTTATGAATGAAAAACTGGAGCAAACTGAGAAAAAAAAATACTTGGGAATTGGTTCCATGACCAAAGGATAAAAAATTTATTGGAACTAAATGGGTCTTCAGAAATAAATTGAATGAGGATGGACAGGTTACCAGGAATAAGGCAAGATTAGTCTGCAAAGGATATGCGTAAGTTGAAGGAATTGATTTTGAAGAAACATTTGTTCTCATTGCCATAATAGAAGCTATAAAAAAATTTCTCGTTTATGCATACTTGAGAAAAATCAAGGTCTACCAAATGGATGTTAAGTCAACCTTTTTAAATGATGAATTGGAAGAAGAAGTTTACATTGCACAACCCGAAGTTTTTATGATCTCTGAAAAGGAAGACTATCTTTACAGATTAAAGAAGGCACTATATGGTCTCAAGCAAGCTCCTAGAGCTTGATATGCTCGTCTTGATGGATATCTACATCAACAATGATTCAAGAAAGGAAGCAACGATAACAATCTCTATGTGAAAGGTGATCAAGATAACCTAACAATTATCGAGGTATATGTAATTTTTGGAAGCAATGATGATAGATTAAGTAAAAAATTTGCCACAAAGATGCAAAGTGATTTTGAAATGTCTCTACTTGGCGAGCTGACATAATTTTTAGGGCTTCATATATCTCAGCAGGATAAAGGAATATTTATATATCAAACCAAGTACATCAAGGAAATTCTCAAGAAATTCAAGATGAAATATTGCAAGCCTGTCTTTACCTCAATGGTAACAGGTTGCAAGTTAAGTTTAGATGATTCTTCAAAGGATGTGGACCAGACGTTGTACAGATATATGATTGGAAACCTTCTATATGTGACAGCTTCTCGGCTAGACGTAACGCAGGTAGTTGGAAAAGTAGCAAGATTCCAAGCAGCACCAAAATGATCTCATATTATTGTCGTCAAAAGAATTCTCCAATATCTTAAGGGCACTACAGAATATGGTTTATGGTATCCCAAAGGAAATAATCTAGTTATCCAAGCTTATACAAATGCAAATTGGGCAGGAAGTGTTGATGATCGAGAGAGTACCAATGGTGTTGCATTCTACCTAGGTGGTTTCCTTGTTTCATGGTTAAGTAAAAAGTAGTCTTCAATCTCGTTATCCACAACAAAAGCAGAATATATCGTGGCAGCAGCTTCTTGTACTCAATTTCTCTGGATGAAGAAAACTTTGCAAGATCTTCAAGTCAAGTTTGATGAGCCTATTCCCATATTTTGTGATAACACCAGTGCCATAAGTATCTCCAATAATCATGTGATGCATTCCAAAACAAAGCACATTCCAATCAAATATCATTTCATTAGAGAGCAGGTCACTGAAAAGAATATCAAGCTTGAATATGTTGGCACAAAGGAACAAATTGTTGACATCTTTACCAAACCATTACCTCGTGAAGCATTTGAGTATCTTCGCCTAAATCTTGGGATTCTCCCAAATTCTCATTAAAATCTTTCTCTTATCTAACTAAGTAAAAAAAGGGGGGAGTTGAGGTGTGTACAGGTCTGCAGGATGACGTTTGTCAAGGTGAGTTACCCTTTGTCATTGATGAAAAAGGGGGAGAGAATGATTTAGGAAGAGGTTTCATGATCGCAGGGGGAGTACTTGTGTTGCCATCAATGCCAAAGGGGGAGATTTTTGATCAATGGTTGTCATTGATTTCAACCCAAGCAGCGCTAGGGGCTACCCCAATCTTTCATTGGAATTTTGACTTGAAAAATTACTCTATTCCAATCCAAGGATATTTTGGATGGTTTCTACTTGTCGAGATGTCTCTGTTTATATATGGCACGCCACGTAATTATTCATGGTTTGAGAGATATTCATGTTTGAATTATTTAGTAACCTTAGTTAGTGGGCTAAAACCCCATGGGGTTGTGGCATGAAACTAATCATTGGTTGTGGTCATTTAATAGTCAATAATTAATAATTTTGTAAGCTCCTAAAATCCCTCCAATGTTCACTTGTTGAAGACCCTCTTAACCTAAAAAATTGTATAAATTGTAACCCTCAAATCCTCCTCATGTAAGGATTTCACTACTTAAAACAGGTCATTGTGGCATTTTTTCTATAACGTTTTTTTTTGTGAAGCTTCAGATGCTGACAAAAAAAACAATAGAACACAATAGGCATTTGAGCTGAAATCTTGATGAAGCGCGTGTCCGAATTTCAGATATTGGTTCACTATATTTTCAGAGATATGATCTAAGGAAGTTAGGTTTTTTGCAGGCTCCCAAATTTCATGTCAAACAGGTGACCTTGGGAAAATCTTCATAACTCTCTCTTTGATCATTGGATTCAAATTGCATAAAAAGTGACAGAAAGAGGAAGGGTTGTAGTTTGTTGGGTATCGTTTTCAGGACCAAAGGTTAAAACAGTGACACGTGGCACTTCGTACAAGTTCTCTCTACTGAACTAGTCTATAATGAGGTCATCATAGGAGATTGGGCATAACTATTTCTTGAAGAAGCCAATATTGATCAGACCTACGGGGTTGGGAAGAGGACTTAGAGGACTACCACAGGACGCAATTTCAGAGCTTGGTGATCTGAAATAACATGGATATAGCATATTCAATATCGAGCTTCTAAAAGGCAAGAAAAAATATGCATTCAGGGATCGCTCCAGTAAGGAAAACACATCAACAATTAAGGGTACATATGCTACAACAAGGTATGTATTATTAGTGTTTTAATTTTAATTTTAATATCATCTTTGACATGTGTTTTTGCAAGACAGTGTAAGTATTTTTTATGTATGTTTAATTGGGTTTTTTTCATAAATGTTTAACGTGTTTACATTTGAATTTTGAATATTTCACTGACATGTGGTTTGCAGGACAGTGTAAGTATTTTTTTTGTATATTGGATTGGGTCATGTTCATTAATGCATGTGCAGGAAGGAGGACACAATAGACAAATCAGACACATACTAGAAGGACAATGCAACGCCGGAATACCATTACTTGAAGCAAGCACAACAATACCTCAGCAGCTGCTAGTGTTCAAAGAAATAATGTCAAGTCAAGTATCAAGTCGTGTCAAAAGTTGGTATTGTAAAAATTGTCATTGTAAAATTGTAAAAGAGTCAATCTGCCTAGAGTTGGAAAGTAATTGTTGGGAGGTATAAGTGTCATTGTTGGATAATGTTATGGTTGGGTTGCATGTCATAGTGTGATTGGGTGATTGGTCTAGTTCAAGAAAATCATTGTGAATCATATTTTATCGTGGATCATTGTCCCTGGTACGAGGATCCACACTCTTGTCTTATTTATGATCATTATAGGGTGGTAGGGAGGTGCTAGGTTGGTGCATGAATTCGCCTACATATTGGAGCCTGTGAACACTTCACGGTGGTAGGTCGGTCTAGGATGTCGAGGCATCCATTCAATTGACTACTAAAGAAAATAGGGCGTTGGGGCAACCTTCCAGTGGGAGCTAGAGAAGAATGGTTTTATAGATTTTTATGAAGTTGTACCTTTCATTTTAGTTGGGGCTAAATATTAAAGAATTTATTAGAAAAGCATTCGGTGGTTTTTGACCTGAAGGGGATTTTCCACCTAAAATTTGTGTGCCTATTGTGTTCTATTGTTTACTGTTGTTATCGGCTAAACATCAAGAATAATTGACGATTAACTAATGTTCTTAAAATATTTATAATTGCTAATTAAAAATAAATCATGATTCACCCCCCTCTCAGTATTTCCAATAGGTTTAGCCATTATGGAAGATCAATCTTCCCATGGTCCTGACCATGGAAGGAAGTATTTCATCTCCTTAGCCATGACGTAAGCCTCTTTTGAGGTAAAACTGGGAAAACAAAAGTCTATCATTGGAGCACTTAGAGAAACAACCCTTGAAAATGGTTTGGAATGAGAATACTTTCTCTAAATATAAGGGGTTTGGCCAACCCCTCAAATACTATGGCCCTAAAAGCAATGATCTCTGCCCTCTACATATAATATTCCTTCAAGAGACAATGATATATGGTCCAAGGGTGGAGTCCATTCTGTCGTCCATGCTTCCTTCCTAGTGCTTTCATTTTACAGATGCCACAAGGAGTTCAGGAGGCCTAATTACAAGTTGGGAAGCCTCCCTTTTTCACTGCATGGTGGTTTGGACCTCATGGTCTTGTCTAGCTAATTGTTTTTTCTTTAGGGACAATAGTTTCTATTTCACTAGGCTGAATATTTATTACCCATAATTGGAAAGGAATACCTTATGGGAAAACATCTTCAGACTCCCTTGCTTCATCTTGGAATATGACTTTATAGGGAAGATTTAAACTTCACTTTGGGAGAATCTAAATTTTTGGGTACCTATACATATCGGACCCATTGGTAGATCATTTTATGGACAATATTGAGAATGTTCATTTAGTGGATATCCTTCCTGCAAGAACTCTTCCTACTTGGACTAACAAAAAGATAGGGAGCACATATATAGCTAAGAGACCTGATCGTTTCCTAATTTTGGAAAATCTCCTAGATCTAAATCTTCAAATTCGTCAATGGGTATCTTCTAGGTGAGATTTGGATCATAATCCAATTATCTTGTACATGGACCTTAGAACCCAAAATCCAATGGGTCCTTTCAAACTAAACCCAAACTGGCTGGACCATCCTTCACTCATTGGTAAAATCGAGGAGGCATGGAATCACTATAAGGCCCACTTTGGGGTCTTCTCCTCCAATCCAATTTCAAGTTAAAAAAGGTAGAAATATTTTTTTCTCACAATAGGAAAAAGAGAAAAACGCCAAGATGAAAGGCTCCTATACGAAATTGATAAGCTACAATACCTCCTTGAAAACTTAAATCGTTCTACTTTCTCTGATGAGCAGCTATAGCTCTAAAATCCCTCGAGGAGAAAAAAAGAGTTCCCATTATTAGGGAAAAAGCAAAAGAATGGTATTTAAAGAGTATAGATATGTGGTTTCATGCTGGTGATGAGAAATCAAAATACTTCCATACAGTTGCCAACAATAAAAAAACCATAAACATTATCTGAGAAATCACTAAATAATATGGCTCAAAAGCTTCTTCCTTTAAGAAATTGCAGAGGATGGTGTTTCACACTTCAAGATCATTTTCAAAAAGCTTGAAATAGCTACCATAAACATGATTCTCCAAATGGTTTCTTATTTCCCTAGATTCATAAATGATGATGCCAATGGAGAATTGATGAAAGAAATCACAAAAGCTGTGTTGAACCCTTAGTTAAACTGAGAGGGTGGGGGGGGTGAATCAGTTTAACACATTCATGGACTTTTAAAACTTTTTCATTAAACGTATTCACACCTTCATTTCATGTTCAACTTAATATGTGAGTAATCTTAGAATGTGAGCAGCAAGTATTAATATAATATAACAACAGACTTAATATGAGAGTAGCAAGTATTAAGCAGATGAGATAAACCATATCAACACATAAACATCATGCACAGAGACACCAGATATAAGTGGAAACCCATAAAGGGAGAAAACCACATCTTATTATTGTTGTGATGCAAAGACAAGCTCCAACTCCCTCTCACCACTGATTTTCTGTAGGCACCAACCTACAGGAGGCTCCTACCTCAATTCTGCAAGCTACAACTTGCAAGGAAGCTCCAACTCCCATCAATTTTCTGCAGGCACCAACCTACGGGAGGCTCCAACCTCAGTCAGCTACAACTTGATGTGGAAGCACCAACTCCCATCTATTTTAGAGGCTACAACCTACGGGAGGCTCCTACCTCGATCGACTACAGCGACATCTATCGAAGCTACAACGATAAGGAAGCTCAACTTCCTTACTCTTTCAAAAGAAAACACTTGCTTATTTACCTTGGATATCATCTATGATAAATTTCCTTATTTTGTTGTCAACAGGTCCCATATACATACTGTATCATTTATGCATACTTCTCGGATCTTCTATCAACTCCTTCTTCTTCTCTGCACCTCTTTGTTTCATTTACGCATTCTACAAACCTCTACTGCCATCATTTTACGCAATCTCTTACCTCTTTTGACTTTCTTCTTCCATTCTACATCTTTCTCACAATCTTCAACTCTCTTCAATTCTGTTGCACCTTATCTTCTTCTCTCTCTATGTTTTCGTAACCTTCCGCACATGGATATTACCTATTTTATACAAAGTAGCTTCATGGCTATTTTCATTCTACAGGAATTCGAAGTGAATAGCCATGACTCTTTGCTTTCTGCCTTCTCATTTATTTTAGTAGCTCATTCAGAAGAAATATAACAATATGTACTATTTTCAATATTACAGTGGGATTTTTTGTTTTTCTTCGAAGACTTGCCAATGCATCACAAACAATATAAAACAATTAAACCATTTACATTTTCAGTTAATATCCATTTCACTCAACCCTTTTTAAAGCGCTTTGGCTTTCTTTGGTTTTGACTTTTAACAACTTTGTTAAGAAAGCGTGCATACCTGTTTATTCCCATTTGCGGTGTGTATACTGGCTAATCATCAAACTATTCTCCATACTTTGTTCACTGTCTTTTTCAGTTCTGCATATTCTCCTGCTTTCTGTGCTTGTACACCTGTCAAAAACCCATTTTCATTCCTGTGCATATTCACCTGTTCACTGCAATTGTGTGTCTGTTGTATATATATGACTGCGTTACAATATATATAACTGCTAACTTTAAATCTGGGAAAACTCTCAAGGCTCTAATCTCTTGGGCTGGAAATTTAATTAAATGCGGAGGCTTCTTATACTCATGGTTATAAAACCCATAAAGCATATAATATGCTCTTCTTATAAACCCAACCAATGTTTTAATTCATATTCGGAACTATATTACAACCCACTCATACGTATTCGAATTAACTAATTCGAATTACATTTGGCCCCACCTCAGGGCTCAAGTCAATATTCGAAGGTTATAAAAATCAATACATCGTTACCTTCCGCCTGTTATGTCATAAACCGA
>JAXQQM020090257.1:0-38292 GCA_034641835.2 Pinus albicaulis | reverse complement strand
GGGTCACAGCCATGATGAAAAAACTTTCAAAACCACCATCACTCCTATCACATGCACATACCATAGAGGGCCAAGGTAAGTGTTTGTTGCCTCTAAAAGGCAAGGGGCCTTGCCACCTGCATCGAATCCAGGGATGACAAGGGAAAGGAAAAGATCGAAAAAGGTAAGTAGGAGGTAGAGGTGGAAGAGGAGGATCCTAAAGTAGAAATGGATTTTGAACTTCTCCATATAGACAGTGATGAAGAAAATGAAACAAGAATTTCAAACTCCCTCCTCCAAGACAATAATGCAAAAATAAAATACCTAGAGGCTGAGTTGGAGAGTGCAAATGATGCCATTCACTTCTATCAAATGCAAAACAAGAAAATGAGTGCTCAACAAGCCATCTATGAGGCTAGAGCACTCAAAGCCTGGAAAGAAGCCCAAATATAACAATTCAAACTAGAGAAATACTGGGCCCATATGAAGAAAGTGAAGGTGAAAAGGAACAACCTAGGAAGAGGCCAAAGACCATGGGGTTAAGGAAAGCATTGGCAAAACAGAAAGAAGAGGAATCAACCCTAGCAGAGAAAATTTCCCTCGCTGAACTCCTTGCTATGGAAAGTGAACATGATCGGGATTCATGGCTTGAGAGGGAAAAAATACACCTACAGGCCAAGCTAAAGAAGTCAAATGAAGGCTTAGAGCTGTAAAGAAAGATGACAAAGTATTATGCCAAGAAACATAAGCTTGTTTGCGCCAAACTGAAGGAAGCCCTCCATGAGGCCCAAACACTAAAGGATGCAAAAGAGCCTAACAGCCTTGGATTTTTGGCTGAGGCTTCTCGGCAGTTGTCCAAGACCCCTTAAGAAAGGTCTCCACCAATTTTGAGATGATTTGGAGAAAATTTTGTTTTTTGTGAATTTTTAGGCTCATTAGTGCAGCGCCACTGGTGCTACGGTAACACATGAAGCATATTCAGGAGGAGAACTTGAAATTTTTGGATTTCTCACAGTTATTAAATTATTCTCACCAAGTTTCAAATGATTTGGAGCAGGTTTGACCCCTCAAAAGGTAAAAAACCCTCACTTTTTTCACCTTTCTGCCACTGTTTTGGGCCTGGCGCTGTGAAAATGAAAGTATTGGTATTTTTTACTTTTTGATTAGGTTAAAGGAGCTGGATATGGAAATTACAAGAATTTTTGGAAAGTATACTCATCATGCTTCCCAACGAGCCATCACGGAGCCAAATCCGACATCAAGAAGGGGTCCAAAACATAGTTGCAAAAGACCCTATTTTCTGTTGAAAGTGGCGCTGCGCAAATGGACTGTTTAATATGTTTTGGACCAAAAGTCAAATAAACACACTCATTTATTTCAAAATTATTTTTAATTTTTTTCTGAAGAAAATCACTCTAGAATTAGGTGTAAGAAGATATTTTAGCATTTATTTTATGAGATATTTTGTGCCTTGGGCTTTGCATGGTCTCTTAGGCATAAATGACATTTATGAGTGATTTTGACATTTTACAACCCTATCTAGGGTTTTTTCCCTCCTTTCCTGAGTTAAATAGGGCATGAGGGCTTCATTGTAAATTTTGGCATTTGGTGAGCTTTGAGAGCAATAAATTGTCTTTATGAGCTCGGTTAAGAAGTTGGTGTTGTGAAGTTGATGAATGGCTTGCTTGGATTGATGATGGAGAAGCTTGTTTGCAAGATTCCTTAGCTTGATTAATGGTGATGTATTCTTAATTTTTTTATGTTTCTTTTTTATCATGATGTTTCATCCTTCTTTGTTGCTATAGAATAGAAACGTATAGGTTGAGAAATGCTCTGTGAAGCACCTTAGTCCTCCTGTTTGGTATGGCCTTGATGTTTTCCTCTGCTGGGTGTGTTTGAAGAATTCTTAGCTACTCTTCAAGCCACCTTATGCTTGTTTGTTTCATCTATGGATTAATATGCTAGTTTCAAAATCTGATTTATGGTAAGCCTTCTAAAAACCTTTCTTTGCAAGATCAGCATAGGTTGTCAAGAGGTCTTGTTCGATCTCTATCCATGCCTATCAGTTTTATTTAGAGTTCTCTATAGATTGATAAACAATGTTTAGGAGTTCCCTCTTTTATTGATTAAAGTTATTGTGTCATATTATATGTTTTCTAATTCTGAAGGTGAATTTACTAAATTTAGATAAGCTCTTATGCTTTCTATGTTTCACTGGAATGTTTATCTTGGATATTTATTTGTTTAAGTATTATCATTGAGTAACTGGTTTGCCCTATCTCATGATTAGTATCTTTTGCTTATCATATTTAAGACCTTCTTATTTATTGTTAAATGACAAAGAATACTTCACTACCCTTTTCCCTACCTCGTTTTTTCCCAACTTGAAGTCCACGCCACTTCACACATTACCTTAAGGATCCATTAACCTTGCTATATTGGCCCTGTTTTGCACTCTGTTTCATCATTGAGACACTCATGAATTTCATTGACTCCATAGCCCAATGATTTAAATACCTCTCACTCCACCTATTCTACTTGAGCATCTTACCCAACCAAAACAATCAAAAAACCCTACACTTAACAACTAGCCTAAATCAACCATCAAAAGCAAACAAGAACACATCCTTTGCATCTAATAAAGAGAGACCTCTTTGAGTACATGAAGGCTACATCCTAGGACTCCAAATATTGGTTTCATGTTACCCTATCATTTGTTCTACCAATCATCCAAATCACGGGACACTAACATTCTCAAGGAGAATTTTGGGAGATTTTGAGTACATAGTTTCCTAAATACATCTTAAGAATAATTTAAATCTCGCTTAGACTTAGGAATACAAATTTAATCTTCCACCTCATCGCTAAACTAACATTCCCCCGGCGATCATGGTGGAACCTTTCGAGTACATAGTTTTGAATTCATCTTAAGACTCATTTGACCTCAATTAAACTTTTCACAACCAGAACCTGCCACCTCATCGCCACATTAACATTCTGGCAATCATGGTGGGACTTTGTGAGTCAGTGACAATCTAAGTATCCCTTAGGACTTCAGAAACCTTTGTCAAATCATAGAGAACTCAACTGATAGCCAAGAGTAGACTCTTTTTGTTTCAACATCTTAGAAAAATGATGATTCAGCTAGGAAATTCTTACAAACCTTAGGGCTACATAAAGGAAACTCAGAAAACCCCAAAACATCCCTAGATTGGTTTTTTTTTTGTCAGTTATTAGTGGTGGACCATAAACATACATCCTTAAAAAACAGCAAAAATATCCACCTGGCGACTCCACTAGCCTCTAGTAGGCCTATTACTTCACTAGTACTCATTTGTCTCCCTGGATTTGTGTCAAGCCAACCTTGAGAAGTTTATGAACCCAGTTATATACTGTGAGAGTTTACCAAGCACTAAGAGAGGTAAACCTTCGGAAAACAGTCCTAAAAATTTCAGCCTCTCTGAATTTTAAGTTTGAAATCTGGCTTCACATAGGATCAGTACCAGATCTCATCCGAACCCAGACCCTCCCAACATAGTTGATGACCCAGAGAATATTTTGTGGAAAAATTCTAGATCTAGAAACTTAACCACTGTTAGGACCATTCACAAATCAAGCTCTGTACCTGAACATCTTACAGCTTTGAAATATCCCCAGTTTGACTTGCACCATACAAAGAACCTTTTTAGAACCAAGTCATAAACTGATATTGACCAGATTGACCTTGAACCCATAGATTTGCAGTAGAGTTATAGTAGAGAAGCTTCTCCTTCCACACCACCTGACTTTCAGCTTCTCCATCAGTTTAACTATTTCCATACAAAATCTATTCAGAATCAGTTTGCTGGTCCAAGTACTTCCACTGCACCCATCCATACCACCACTGTGCAAACCACTCTGCTTCATCATACATCTCCTTTCACTAACCCTTCTCTTGTAAATCCTCCATTAGTTCCCATCATGGTAGCTTGGTATGCCCCCTTGGCCTTACCTCAACCTCTAGTGCCTTTGCCAAATGACTATCAATCCAAGATCCATCATTTCATAGGAGTTGAATCCATCACTGCCAAACAACATGTAGATAGGATAAATGATGCTTTTGATTACATGGAGATAGAAGAAGAAACCATTAAAATGAGGATCTTTGCACAAATATTAGGAGGAGAGGCCAAAAAATGGTTCAAAGCATTGACTCCTAACACAATACATGATCTCCCTTCCCTCTACCAAACTTTCATAAACAAGTGGGAAATCAAGAAAAATCCCCTCCAAATCCTTTTTGAATATAACAATCTTAAGAGGAATGTATGGGAAAGTGTACAAATTATTTCAGCAGGTTTAACAGTGTGTACAATGCCCTCCCACCTCACATGAAACCCCCACAAGGCCTAACACTAGTGAAATTTCTAGAAGGCTTTGATCTGGACATGACATTCCAATTGAGAGAGAGAGACCCCACAACTTTAGAAGAAATGAAAAAGGTAGCTATTAGTGTCGAGGTCAACTTGATTGAAAAGAGAGCTAGGATGAGATCAGAAAAGAGAGTGACCTACAAAGATGAAACCATGCCCTCAACCTCTTCATCCAACACCAAGATGGACAACCTACTGAGAACCATGGAGAGAATGTTAGAAAGGATAAACTTAAATGAAAGGAAACCTCCTATTGAAAATAAATCCAATCCCCAAACAAAAATAGAGTTCAAAATTTCAGAAGAGACACTCCTCAAATCAAACAAAGGGAAAATGATCAACAAATTAGGCCACCCTTCCAAGATAATTATGTAGATGAAGAGGGAAGAGAGGCTGAAGAACCTGAAGATAGCAATGTAAACCTGATAGGTTCTAATAATGAAGCTGAAGTTCTTCTCATAGAAGAAGAACAAGATCTCTTTGCCTTTGATCAAACTCAAACAAGTTGTGAATATTTTGAATATTACCAATTGGGACTTGAAAATGCCATCATGGAAGTCCATAGGCAATATGACCTTAGGAACAAAAGAAACCAAGAAGCCTCCAAGAGAAACCAAATTGACACTGCTAATAGGAAAGCTCCAGAAAACAGTCCTAAGAGGACAATAGACACTATCAACACTATGGATAAGAAAATTGATCAGAACAGAGAAAAAATCAGCCAACAAAGCAGTGTCTCAAGCTGCCCTAGTGCCTCTACTAGTGGCCCTGAAAAAATTATGTTGTCTAAAACCCAAATCAAATCATCAAATTCAAATGTAGAAAGATTAATGGCTAATAAAACTAATAAATCTGTCTAAACTCAGTTCCTTCTACTGAATGATAGATTTCCAAAATCAAGATAACTATGACTCACCGAACTAGTTACTCAACAAGTGTATAGGTCCCAAGTTTTGAAAGTCCTAAACATAGGAAATGATGCCAACACTTTGGACTCACCAATGTCTCATTGGGACACTTAAAAGTGTGAATTTTTGGGTGTTTTGTTTAGGGTGTCTTCATATATATAGTTTTTGGGAAATAAGACAAGAATTAAGAACCTTCGCATCGCTTTAACATACCTAGGCGGGCTCACCGTTGTAGAAAATTAAACACTTGTAGGATGAATTGATACATAGAGGGTCCATGTGTGCCAATAGGAATATAGAAAAATACACAAACACCACCCCACTCTACTAACTACAAGAAAGAAGGGTCGTAAAAAGGAAAGCAAGGGTGCAAACTTGGGAAGAAAAACATTCTTTGGAGATCTAATCTCAAAAGAGGAAAAGTAACAATCTACTTCATAAAGCGATAATAGTAAGACGGGACCACAAAAATATACTACTATTTTGAAGCTTGAGGCATGGGTGCCTTCCGTAATTGGGCCTCACCATCCTTCAAGAAACATATCCACTCCTGATATCAAGACTCCAGATCTAAAACATTAGTGGAAAATCATTGACAAAAATTTGAGAATCGAAGGACAAGGGGAAACTAGTGGAGAGGATTAGGGACCCGAGGAACAAAATTTAGTTGATCATCCTTTCGACTTTGATAATGTAGTCAAACATTTGGTCCTGGAACAACCCAATCCTTTATTTATTTGTCAATATCCTGCATTTTCCGAGGCTAGTTCATCCTATCAGGAAGGATCAGCCATGAGGGACGAGAATGTCAAGACATATAGCTCTATTACTTTTGAGTTTCCGATAGTGGAGACATAGGATGAGGCTCCTATGAAAAACATTCCTTTGTCATCCCTATCATCCTTTCAAGGGATGGCTATGGAAGATCCTGATAACTTTTTGTTTGAATTTGATGTGTTGTGTAGACATTATGAATACACTTCAGAAGCCCAGAAGCTGCAATTGTTTCCTGCTACTCTGAAAGGAGCAACATTAATATGGTTCATGAGATTGGGTGTTGGAGCGATTTGAACCTAGAATGACATGAGGGATGCATTTCTCTTTAAGTATCAGGATTACTTTCAAAGCAAGGATTTGAAGGAAGATATGTTTATAATTTCACATAAGGAGGAGGAGAGCTTGAAAGACTATATGGAACGATTCCATTACAATTTACAAAGGTCTAAGTCTAGTAACTTAGCCCCAGAAATTCTGAAGCCAATATTCTTAAGAGGTATAAGAGATGATTTTCTAGAGTATTTTAATCTATTGGGAAAAGGAGACATATCGCAGGAACCGCTTGAAGAAATAATTAATCTTTTTCTATGGAGTTCAAGAGGATCGATCAAGGGGATAAGTTTAGTTCAAGACCCTTTAGTCCGGATACAGAAGTCCACAAGTGGAGTAGTAACTAAAGCAAATATCAGAAATCTATTTGAGGATTTTAAAACTGACCTCCTTAGCACTCTCTTTGCCCTAATCACTACGGTACAAGTTAAGAAAGCACAAGCAGAAGTTGAAGCAGCCTTAGCAATATTATGTCCTCGATGCAAGAAGAAGCATTTAGAAAGAGAATGTGGACTGAATAGCATTAACCTGTGAAACATCTGTGAATTGGCGCATTCTATGAATCAATGTCCTAAACTTCCCAGACTCAAGGCTGTACTTCAAGAATCAAGCAAGGATGTTCAGTCTTCCTACTTCATCGGATCAAAGAGGCGATGGTAGCCACGACCTACAGGTCTGCCCCCAGATTTTTCTTTTTTTACTCCTTGGAATAATGTTTATAATAGTCAGCGATATCCATGGAAGTATCCTACTCCTTCCTAAACACAATTTCCTTCACCATGGAATTAGTTTCCTTCCCCTCCACCAATGCAATATCCTCCATCGCAATCTCATCCTTGGATCTAGAATTAGAGAGGTAAAGGCCAAGGTCTAGTACCCCTTGCTCTACCAATGTAGCAGCAGTTACAACTACCTTCTCTTTAAAATCCTACACCTTTTTTCTGACCCAAATTACCTGTGCAACCTAACCCCAATACGAATAATAAGGCATCTCAGAGCACATATGTTCTGGTTATCTTCCAGACTTATCTTATTACCCCTATTGGACTCAACGAGGTTCAACTTCAATCGAGAAAATAAATAAGACCTGAAAATACTCTCATTATTACAAAAGAATAATGTGAGTCACCTAGGAAGGATATAGTCGATTCTGAGACAGTTGTTACAGATGTAACAACCGATACAACACCTGCTATTACACCTGTATCAGCCAGCTCAAGAAGGTCCGTTGTTTCTAAATCAGCCAACCCGAGAAAGGGTGGTGCATCTGTGACAATTGACTCAGGTGTTAAGGTTTAGGATCATCCATACCCTTAATGAATAATTGAAAATGGGCCAACCTCACAAACTGAATCTGAGTTCCTCAAGGAATTGCAAAATTTGTATGTCTGGATTTCGCTGTTATAGGATCTTAAGGAAGTACCTTTGTGCTAAAACAATGAGGGATCTGTGTGTCAAAAATCCTGATAGAAAACCAAAAGACCCTGCTACTATCCATGTTATGGGGAAACTTTCTGATCTTATGATTGATCAGCCTTTTTTGACTAAATATAATCACCTAGGGAATCCTACAGTGACTTTCCATATTGATGATTGATTTGGGGGATGTTATTCGTAATGTTATCCTAAGGTATTGGGTTGATAAACCTTCACATATCAGGGGCATGTCATCACAATAAGGACTCAATTAACCAAATCCTATGCTCTAAACTAGAAACTAAGGGTTGCAGGCCTTGTCAATTCATCCTTTCGTTGTAGTATATCCCGTGGGGTTCAAACCCCCTGCAACACCTTGTGCTCCAGAACCTGCAAGCTAGTAAAGAAAAAGCACAAAAACCTAGTTGTACAACATATATAAGTTATATATGTTCGCAAAAATCATGCATAATATCATAAAAATATCACTAAATGAACTATTTAAGATCATTACACATGTATAAGAGATAAATGACACATGAACATCAGGAACAAGATGGAACTTATTTTATTAATTACATGTACAGTAAAAAAATGTGGAAAGATCACTTGAAATCTGCCATGGCCTTGAGCATAACGTCCTCTGGATCCATCCAGCCCTAGCCTCGCAAAAATTCTTGCAAGAATAGTGCACAATGGATGTCACATAGAATGAGTGAGCATCTCAAGGAAAAAAGGGTTTCCTGAAAATCTGGAAAGTGCAGGAGGCACAAGGGATATATCAGACTTGGATAGGGCTATAACAGAGTATAATATCTATAATTCTCTCCTCTTATCCCTTAGGCCATTCCCTTGAGGGGTTTTTATACTCCCTCAAATTAGGTTTTTCAGTTGGGGAACAGTTAGGCCACAGGCTGGGGTGATTAAGTAAACCCTGCCTCTAAAATAGGGAAATTATATATTTTTTAGCATTTTAAATGGCATACGTGATTCTCTATATATGGACTCACGTGTATATGTGGAAAAGTCTAGGAAGAGTCCCATATGGGTTTTAAGAAACTGGTTTTTAGAGAAACATAAACAAGTCTGAATGGAAGGGTTTCCCAAGGCAAATGCATAAGTCATCAAGTATATAATAGTGATAAATGATGATATAATGGGGGAATCCATTAATGTCATGACCAAAGATCTCTTTATCTCCCTATTACTTCATGGATTTATACCTACACCCACAGTGCTTGAATTTGCAGATAGGTCCCGTATCAAGCCCAATGGAATGATAGAAGATGTGGTTATCACTGTGGCTTCTTGGAATTATCCGGCTGATTTTCTCATTTTACAAACCAAATACAACCTGGGGGGTCATCCTTTAATCTTAGGAAGACCATGGCTAGACATTGCAGACACATATATTGGGTATAGGTATGTATATATGGTTATCTCATATGGGAAAGCCACTCAGAACTTAAACCTTTACCTCCAGAAAAACCTCATATGGATTTGAGTAGTCCTTGGTGGCATGAGTTTGAGCCTGAATTTGATCTTTCCCTACCTCTCCTCATGCTTGGAAAAGAAAAATACTTTAATGATTAAATAGAGGATGATATCATTAACGGTTTTATTAGAAATTAACTCTTTGTTTCCTCCATTAGATATCTGGGGGAAGAAGATGAGGTAGATGATGTAATTATTGAACATTTTAAAACTACTTCGCATACTACCAAAAATCTTGTTGAAATTGAACTCGAGAAATGTTTAAACATTAATCCTAACTTGACTGCTGAACAAAATAGATTGCTGATACATTTGTTACAGAAATATAAAAAGGAATTTGCATGGGACTATATTGACATGAAAGGAATCCACCCTAGCCTATACAATCACTGCATTTTCCTTATAGAGGACTAAAAACCAGTTAGACAACTGCAACGCCGAATGAATCCCACACTTGAGGAGATAGTGAAAGAAGAATTGCACAAAATATATAATGCTAATTTCATCTACCTCATTTCTAACAGCCAGTGGGTGTCTCCACTTGTCATATTTCTAAAAAAGAATGGGAAGTGGAGAGTCTGTGTAGACTATAGAGAGCTTAACAAGGCCACTCAAATGGACCATTTCCCTTTACCATTCATTGACCAGGTCCTGGATACTCTCTCTAGGAAAAATTTCTTTTAATTCCTAGATGGGTTTAGTGGATATAATCAAATACATATTTCCCCAAAAGAACAAGACAAGAAAACCTCCACTTGTCCGTGGGGTGTTTTTTCATACAGAGTCCTTCCTTTTTTCCTCTGTAATGTGGCAGCAAATTTTCAGAGGGAAATGTTGTGTATTTTTTATGATCCCTTGAATGGTTGTCTTGAAATATTTATGTATGATTTTACACCATACGGGGATTCCTTTGAGAAAACATTAGTTAATTTGGAAAAGGTGTTGAAATGTTGTGAACAAACTAATGTTGCTCTGAGCACGGAGAAATTCCACATGATGATGACTGAGGGAATTATGCTAGGATGTTTCATTTCAAAATATGGAATCAAGGTAGATCCTGAAAAAATTGAGGTAATCTACAAAATCCCAACTCCTAAGACTCCAAAAGAGGTACATAGTTTTTTGGGACATGCAGGGTACTACAGGGGATTTATAGAAAAAATTTTAAAGATCATATCTTCTCTGTTTTCTTTGCTCATGAAAGATGCATAATTTGTGTGGACACGAAAGTGTGTGAAATCCTTTCTGAAGTTAAAGAAATGTGTGACAAAAACACTTGTTTTATGAGGACCAAACTGGATATTTTCTTTCCATATCGCTACGAATGCATCTGACATAGTCGTGGGTGTTGTTTTGGGGAAGCTGGAGGAAAAGAAACCTTATGCCATTTATCACATCAACAACAATTTAACTATAGCAGAATGTAACTATACAGTGACTGAGAAGGAATTCTTAGCCATAATGCATGTTATCAACAAATTTTGTCACTACATCACCAGGTATGAAGTATTTTGTACACACTGACCATGATGCAATTCGATTTTTAATGAACAAACCTATTACTAATGGTATATTTACACGATGGTTATTTTTATTACAGGAATTTGATATCACTATTTTAGATAAGCCTAGAAAAGTTAATGTGGTTGGTGATTTTAATTCTATATTAACTATAAGTGATGACTACACTCCCACTGAGGATTATTTTCTAGATGAATATATTTTTTCCATCTCTACTCACTCACCATGGTATGTAGATATAGCCAATTATCTTGTTGTTGGAAAATTTCCACACCATTTATCTTCCAAAGAAAATAGGAGGGTCATACCACAAAGTGCTACCTACTCCTCGATAGAGGGCAATCTCTATCACACCGAGACAGACTTTCAAATTAGGTGATGTGTTAGAGAAGATGAGGTATCTGAGATCTTGAAATATTGTCATGAGGAACCCCGTGGAGGACACTTCACTGACAAAAGGAAGAGATATAAAGTACTCTCAATAGGGTACTACTGACCAAATATATTCAAGAATGCTAAGAAGTTTTTGAAGGGATGTGATAGTTACCAAAGGATGGGCTAGCCCTTGAAATAAGATGAGATGTTGTTACAGCCTCAGATAGTGATAGAACCATTTGAGAAATGGGCCCTCGCATTAGGGGAATTTTGAGGCCTAAAATGGGCCTCCTAAGAAAAATTTACATAAAAATAAACCTCATAAGAACCAATAGTATTTAAGATGATGATGTCAAGCATGAGGGATGATTCACCATTATTTAAGTAAAATGGTAAAAAGAATAAAAAATAATAAATAATAAAACTACTTTTTCAACTCGTATTTTCAACTTATCTACCAAATTTTTTTCTCAAATTTCAAGTGGGAGTACTCATTCGATGCAAAATTTAATTCCTCATCCAAGGATTACCCATGTTGCATACTTTCGATGGACCCTCCTACACGAAAAATCAGAAATACATAAAAAACGTGATTACAATCACGTTTTTCATGTATTTTTCATTTTTCGTGTAGTAGGACACATCGAAAGTATGCAACATGGGTAATCCTTGGATGAAGTATTAAATTTTTCATCCAACAAGTACTCCCGCTCGATATTTGAGTAAAACATTTTGGAGATAAGTTGAAAATATGAGTTGAAAAAGTAGTTTTTTTATTTTTCCCTCTAAAATTTGATGATGTAATAAAATATTATTTTATTATTTCCATTATTATTTTATAATTTCCTTAGGAGGTCCATTTTATACCTCAAAATTACCCTAATGACTTTGTAGGGCCAATTAATCCTTTATCACAACAAAAATCATACATATTGGTCTGCATCAACTATTCACAAAGTGGGTGGAAGTAAAGCACTAATTAGAGCTACAAATTGTGGTGACAGAAGAAGTAATAACCACATTTCCAATAGAGGGATGGATATGTTTCAACAGCAAAATCAATGACCCCTCTTTTATGGAGGACTTCATAGAAGAAGAAGAAAAGTTGGAGAATAAAGGAAGAGGAATTTACAGGTTATCACCCCCTTAACCATGGGCATATGTCACCTTGGGTTTAATCAAATACATTACTTGTGAGGGAAGATCCACAATCATTTTTAATTATCACTTCCCTCTACTCAATCATCTTCAGCAACAGAAAAATATTAACCTTCCATTCTATTTATGGGGAAACATTAAGAATATGGCAACGATAGTGAAGACAACAACACATCTGGAAGCATGTGTGACCAATCATGGACTTATCAAATTGATCGTATTGTATGCCCTAATCCGACAGGGAAGGAGCTGGGAAGAATTCAAGCAAAAAAGGCCTAGGACAAGCTGGAGAAAATAGGCTGTGACTTCGGAAGGAAGTCAGGCTGAAGCTGGGACCCAGACTCAACCTGCGAGGACCAGAATTGGGAAAGAACCCACTGAAAAACCAATAGGGGATAGATGGCCAAAATGGAGGGTGAAAGTTAAATTTCCCACAGCTGCAAAGCAGAAAGAAACAGAAGGATCAGATGAATAAAGATAACCCTCCTCATCATGTAAGGATGCAACTCATGTCTTGCTTTAAGAACTTGAAAATCTAAGAAAGGAAAGTGAAAATTTGAAACAAAGATTACCTGACGGGAAGTAAACCCTGGTAAATGTATGCACATAATTTTTTCAAGGACTAACAGTAGTAGGGTATAATTTATGTGGGGAAAACACTAGCCCAATGGAAACATAAACAAAACTTCAGGAGGCTGTTACAAAAGAACCTACTAAGGATACTAGTGTTACACAAGAACCAGTAGTTAAAGGAGAGCCTCATGTAGTAATTAACCTAGAGGTCGATACACAAGAACCGGTGGAGGCCACTGTTGTTACAGAAGAAACATCAATTGACACAGAGTCTAATATAGGCCGAAACAAAGGGGCTGATACACAAGAACCCACTCATGAAGCTGTTGTTACAAAAGAACCATCAGCAGAGGTGGAGTAGACCCAATCAACAGAGGTTTTTACACCCATTATTGATGTTGATATTGAATGCAGAGGAACGTCAGGTCCTGTTGCGGGATGGAGTTCTGAGAAAATGTTGTTAATTTCTCAATTGCAGAACTGGAAACAAGAAGCAATCTCCCTTCGGGAGGGTCTGATTTCATTTAAAGAACATAAAAAGGATACAAGTTCTTTACAAGAGAATTGGATGAAAGAAGAGTTGAAGAAAGGATGGGAAAACTATAAGAGGAAGGAAGTTGTAAAGAAGCAGGAGGAATAGTTGTTGTTGTTACAACAACAGGTTTAGGATTTAACTATGGATAAGAAAAAACTCCATGACCTTGCCCTCAATCTGTTGGGTTGTAGCTGACCTTCCCAATCTTACACCAATTTTCTATGGGAACGCTATTTTCTATTTCAGATAAAATTCATCATGGAGAACAGGACCTATATGTGTTCTTCCACTTGCACATTCTTATATGTTTTTCATGCTTCCGATTTTTATGAACAAACCCTGCTGTGTGAGTTATTTTTTCACAATATCATTTGTGAGCACGTAAGTATACAAATTGTGGTGACTATATTCTCCTATGGAGGATCTACAGTTGTGAGATTTTGTGTCATTCGTGAAGAATCAGATTGAGTGGCATTTATCCAGCAAATCTATAGATGAAAATGACGAAAAAACAACATTATGGATCTGGGTAGAACCAGGACGAACCACCGAGTTAAGGCAAGAATTTAAAATAATTTTGAGCAATTCTGGGATAAGGGAACCTACTGCCACTTACAGAAGAAGGATTGCAAACTTATGCCTTAATTAGTTCTCAGTAATGAAGGGTCAATCCCTAACTGGGTGCTTGAACCGCACAGAAGCTAGTATTTGTTGAGCTGCTGAAGGTGGACCCATTTACATTTAAAATTTTTGTGGTAGCTATTATGCATGTACCAACATATGCACATATAGTACAAATCCTTTGCGCTTCCTGGTTTGGGTTAAGGATCAAGTTCCCTTTGATCTGGTTGCTAATAGAGGATTACCAAAGTAATTATGAATTGAACAAGTATGAATCAGAGTCTTGGGTATGACAGTTGATGGCTACTCAAGGGTACATGTCTACAGATGAAGATAGAGCTGACGCTTATGCTCTCACTAACCTGCACCATATATATTCTCATGAGAGATGAGATTTTTCATGAGGACATGAAAATGCTTCAGTTGGGGAGAGATGTTGGGTGCCAGTTTTGTACATATTTCCTACATTTATTTCCCCCATTTTACCTGATGACTACAACCATTGGGACCATCGTTTCCTCTTTTTCGTACCTTTCTATCTTAACCTGTGTTGTTTCACCTTATTTTCATTACCTTGCCATTTCATCGATTATTATGATGTATCGTGTATTTTTTATGACTAACTAAGGATGAATGTTTAGGGAAGTTCTCTGGTTTTTTTTTTTCCTTCCAGATGTTATATTTAGCACAAAATATCTATAACATGAGGCGTACCAGAGTAGTTAAAGGTGTTTTGTTATAGTGAGTTGTTACACAAAGGAACTGTTACACCATGATGTTGCTACAGACCCACTAGATGAACTGTTCATACAACTATACCACGGACTGGATATCGTCAACTTGTGATGTCGACCTGTCCTCTATTTTTGTTTCACTACAGCTGTGATTTTCCACAATAGTTGTAGAAGTTATTACGTATTGTATTTTAGGATAACAGCCTTTAGGAAATTTTGATTGTAATCTATATTCTTCCAGTAATATTTTTTATTAAGAAGCGGTTGTAACTATATGTATTCTATTTTCATGAGCATGAGAATCATAAGATTCTCATGATTGATCCATCCCTCATTTTTCTGAAGATGTAACTACTATATAATTCTCAACCCTTGAGGTTGAACGACTAGTGGAGAACAATATTAATTTGGCACTGTAATTTTGGTTACATTAATACAAGTTATCTTCTTGTTGATGTTACATGTATTATATGGTTTAGTTTCTGTTAAGTTCTTTCTCTTCCTGCGCCCTGCTAGGGAGGAAGGGACCTCCTGGATTGCAGTGGTTAAGGTAGTTGTATATATATTTTTTATTTGCATTATGTATCTTTGGAAGTGTTGTTGATGTTGTTTTAGTTGTGAATAGATATTCTTCAATTCCAATATTATATATGCTGTTACACATGTGGGATTAGAGATACCAGCTGGGTAATTGTTGTGTGGTGTGCTACATACATGTTAATTGAGGTGTGATCACACTCTTGTAGATCATTCTATTTTTGCATGAGTGATTCATTTTGGCATTTAATTAAGCAACGATTTCCTTTATTTGGATTTGCTTCTACTTTGATGTATTAGTATAGACAGTGTGACTATCACTGAAATAAAAAATGTCTCTAGATTCATAATTTATGTGTACTATTTTAGTTATTTAACCGTGATTAATATAGCCCAGCAGTTGTCATCTATTTCCAAAAAAAGGATCTACTGGTTAAAAAGGGAAATAACAGTTTCTCCTAGGTTGAGAATCCCAGTATAGGTTAAAGATGCATAAAGAATTGTTTTTGGGACTTCTCCTAAGTTTTAAAGCCCACATAAAAAAATATTTCGGACTTTGTATTACTAACTCTACCATATCATGAATGCCATAATCCTTATAAAACTACGCTATCAATTTTTGGCATTTAAATATTATTTTTCACCATATTTCCTTTACCCTAAGTTTGATTTTAACAAAAATTCGTCTATACCCTTTACTTTTTCATCACATCGCAAACCTTTCCATTACCCAACCCCATTGTTATGTGCCACCTCACACCTCGTTAACTTACACTCACCTCTACGCATATCTGCTCCCCATCTCCACATCCAACGACTTCCAGCACATTTCTCTCCCCCTTCAACCTTCGAGCTTTAACCATGGGGGGGTGGGGTGGTCCGAAATCGGCGGTATACTTTACTACTGATCCCACTACATGGTACGCCTCTATTACTTCTTACCCCCTGCTCCGATACCACCTACCACTCCATTACCCTCGAAATCTTCTTTCCCCTTCGCTTTGATACCACTCCCGCCACCACTGCATCACGTTGACCACCGCCACCATTTCTCCATGTCGATAAACCAACTTTCGCCACTGCTTCTCCACTAGCTCCTACCTGTACAAATTCTCCACATCATTTTTCCCTTCCAATCCAATCTGAACGGTGTATTGAATTATTTTGGTATGTTTAAAGGGGCCAATTGGTTTCAGACTATGGTATAAGTTACCATTTAGAAATGGAATGTGAGTTTATTGTCTTGCAATCCACTGCAACAGTAGTTGGCGCAGTAAAGTCAGGGGAAGTTAGAAACAGAATGGCAATCAGGACAACCAACATAGTAATTATATTAGATAATCCAACAACCATTTTTTCATCGAAGAAGAGCCATATGTCAGTGTTGTTTTATCACTGCCTCTTTAGCATCAAACAAGCCAGATTCTGATTACTCTGCAATCAATAACGGACTGCTACAACCACCATCTTGGCCATATGTGTCTTATCACTTCATGCATGGTTCCACTTCTCAAATTTTAGCTTGAATGTAATAAATTAAAATCATTGAAACAGATAGAGTAACCGACTTAAGTATTATGTAAATAATCCATCCATGTTGGCAGTAAAGGAGGAGGCCCCAGAAGGGAAAGGCCATTGTAAAAGGCTCATCTGGTTGTAAACACTCTTTTGGATGAATGGAAGGACACTATTGTTTCCAAATTCTTGTATTATGATCTGTGGTGAGGTGTTTTCTCAATATAATTTTTCATCATCTTCTTTCATATATTGTTTTATTTCTTTACTGTGGATAATAAATTTTTGTGTAGGATTTTCAATAGGGTACCCTACTAAGTCTTGAAACATTGATTTATTTTTTCCTCTGAGATTTGAATGTAGAATTTAGATAAGGTCTGCTCTGCATTCACATTGAACCATTTCACAAGTCATAGAGATCCATTGGCATGACTAAATTTCTTAGTTACACATGATTTCGGTTTTTCATCCATTTGAACATCTTTATACCTGTTTGAATCCATACCCCAATGGCCCTCTTCTACTGTCTCAACCCTAATACTTTAAACAAACCCCTATGCATTGATAGGTAGCCTAAAATTCCCAATAAATAAAGCTACATCTAACAGAGAGATCCATCTTTGGGTTTAGGAGGGCTAGACTCTAGGCTCGAAGAGGTTTTGATTTTCGCCCACTGGGATTCTGTCTTCAAACTTTGGAATAAGGGGAGCTAACATAGTGGTGACCATACTGGGGAACGTTCTCTAGAAATACACTTCAAGTTTCAGTTTTGACTTTTGATGGTGAACAGAAGTCAAACACCAGAAATTTGTTCCATTCACCTGGCGACTCCATCGATAGAAAAATCTAGAAACAGAGATTCATTGGCGACTCCAGAAGCTCAAAATGGGATCATTTACAAGGATATATGCTCCAATGAACAGAGATCACATTCCTAGTTTCCCAAACAAAATGCCTCAGGTAAATTGGCAAAGAAATCTTCCTATTTTTCAAGATGAGAATGTTGATGATGCTTCTTTTCACCTCATTAAAATTCATATACATTCATGGAAGTTAAAATTTGAATGGAATGGGGACTTCCACATGAAGATGTTCATGGCAACATTAGAAGGAAAAGAAAGTGAATGGTATGAAGGTTTAAACCTTGGTAGCTTGTTTTCTTTAAAGGATTTCCACAAAGTGTTTTATGAGAATTATAAAGGATATTCCCCATCTTTGTCATTAGTGGAAAACTATTGTGATCAGTTTGAGAATTTCATACAATACATTGAAATTATTGATGAAGATCTAGGGGATATGCATGATGAGGATCTCTTAGAAGAAATTTATGGATTTCATTCTCAAGTAAACTGTCGTGATAATCAAGAGAAGCTAGTTGAAGATGAAATAAATCAAGAAATGAAAGTAGATCCATAGGATCTCTCTATGGAGACAAATGATAATTCATCTTCCCTTTTGAATGAGGCTGAAGAAAACATTCAGTCTCATGATCAGTATTCGCGAGAGAAATAAAACAATTTTTTTTTAATCCAAAGAAAACAAAGACTGGCTCCTCCTTTAACTTAAGAAGAAATTAATCAGGTTCTTAGTATGCAGCTAGGTTCCAAATATTTATGTGATCAGGAGACTAATTCTATTTTTTCTACTACTGATTTATGTATTAAATTTTTTCCTTTTGAAGAAACAGACGTAGAAGAGATTCATTTTGAGGTTTTTCTACATTCTCGAGAAGGGTCATTGCTAGAAATTACATTTTCTCATCAAAATGATGGCCTTCAGACAAAATTTAGCAATCCTAATAAATATATATCATATTTTCTTGAGGATAACATATTGGTATGTAATGAATATGCCATATCAGATAATCATGAAGAATGTTTAGATTTGTTCTTTGAGAAAGATCCTCTTGTAATGTCCCAATTTTTAGCCTCAAGCTAAATGGACATTATAGTTGCACATTTTTATTTTGTTAAATAAAAATGGGTAAAGTGACCCATTTATGTAATAAAAAGGAATAAAATCCCTCACAATGTGAAAAGGGATCATCATGGAGCGGTATTTCACACCCTCATGTGTGAAAGAGGTTAAAATGAAAATGGACAAGGCCTAGTTGACAAAGTCAAACTGCGTTGGCATGAGTTGGAAAGCACTAAGTGGGACAACACAGTTTTAGTGGAGGAATATTCCATGGGGGAGGAAAATTCTAGAGGAAGGAAGGTGGAGACTTCATTGTGTTTAAAAGAGTAGCAAGGCAGCCCATTGAGATTATCTTTGATCATTCTACATTCAAGTCTAGAGACTTGTTGCTGCCTCTTGCTGTTTAGCAGAGCTGTAGTGCCTTCGAGCATGAGGGAGTCCTGTTTAGGATTTCCTATCCTTCTTGAATAGCTCATGAAGGATTGCACTCATCCTCCATATTTTGGTATTCAGGCCACAACATCAGCCTACTCCATCAGAGCAGTATCTATAGCAGATTATTGTGCAGTGTTGCGGGATGTTGCTGGGGAGGTTTCCTACAACACCATTTTGAGATGATCTTTCAGAGGAGGGAGGTTGTCTACTTCCAGGAGGTTAGTGAGGATGGTTCCAGAGATTATTCCACTATCTTTGGCTGAAGGCCAACCACCACCATCAGTTACAGCGCAGACCCTCTCATAGACTGCATTCTTGTTGAGGTATATTTGCAGTGAGGGTGTTGCAGACATTTCAGAGGGTGAAATATATTGTGTTGGGATAAACCTGAAATTTGGGAGAATCATTGGAGAAAGGCACATCAACAGATTCAGCCATTCAACTTTCTCCATTCCACTCCACATATTGAGTTGCTGCAGCTACCCAACAACTCCGACATTTTGCAATTTTGCACATTTCAGCCAATCCTTCTAGGATTGACTTGGGGTAGTGATTGGGAGCTTAGATCTTCTCTCCCAATGATGTATGAGCCATATATATGCATATCCTATGATGTTTTTCACTCAGTGTAGCAGTCCCCTCATGTGACTATGCAGTCCCTATTCATGGGCATCCTGCTATGGAGTAGCATTTTGTATTATGGCATGTGTATTCATGGAAGGCTTCTTGCCTTATTCTTTTGATATTCATTGTATCATTTTGCTTCTGTTATTTCATAATAAAATGGCTCAAGGTTTTTCCTACATTTTGGCATAATGTTTATTCACTGCTATTTCTAGTTTATGTTTTGTATATTGCTGTAGCTGCATTTTTGGGTTATCTTGAGAGATTCCCAATCTTGTTGTATTTCCCTCTTGGGGATATTGTCCCTTGACAACACTCTATAGATAGAGTTTGATAGTGGTCCAGGAAGCCTCTGGAGCTCATCCTTCTTTATGAAGGTGACAAATCCAGTAAATTCCCCTTCAGTCTATCTCTGGAATAGATTTTCTTGTCGATTGACAATGTTTCTGAAAAAGGAATATTATGAGTATTTATTAACCTCTTACCGGGCTACAAAATTTTCCCTCTTATGGTTTATTTCAGAATTGCAGATTTATTGGTTATGTTCATGTATTGATGTAAGCTCTCTCATTGAGCATTGTTTTAGAGATCTAGTTTGGGGAGATCCGAATAACCCATCTAGATGTATTTCTTTGAGCTCATATTATGCATAAGAGTTGTATGATATGTTCTCTAGCGCATCCTAGAGTTGGTATGTATTATTTTTTTAGCAGCTTCCTTATACAGTGTCCTCAACGACTCTGTAACAGAAACTCCCGAGGTGGAATATTGCATATCCATAGATAGAGTACGTAGGCGAGAGCTAGCCTCAAGATATCTCCTTATTTGGGAAGGAGAAATATCATGTAACTTCCCCAACTTGATCAATCTCTAAAATGGACTTGTGATAGCTCATTGAAGAAGGAAATTGGAATATTTGAAGATATTCTGATGGAAATAAACAAGTTCTGAAAAAGGAACATTACGGTGGTATCGAGATCCATTAGGCTAATAGAGCCAATTAGCTCTTTATTTGAGCTCATATTGTCACATCATCTTGTATATTTCAGTCTGCAGTCATTTTCCCCTATAGACTGCGCAGTCATAGAGTAGTTGGGTTATGTAGCAGATGTGTTTTCTCCATTGCATGTACATTTTCCTTTGAGGTTGATCTGAGCCTACCTTGAGAGGTATTTTCCTCAAGGATCTTGTATTCCATTTGCTGCTATAGATTATATATCAGTTTTGCACTCTTCTCACATTTCATGAGTAAATGTATTTCATTGTTGCTGCTGCTTGTTAAAGTTCAAGTGTTGCTGTAGCTCATCCTTTGAGAAAGATCTTCCTAAAGGAAGAAATATTTTCATAGCTATAGGCAGAGTATGAGAAAGGGCCAGGAAGCCTCCAGTTCTCATCCTCTCTTTAGAGGTGAAATAACTGGTAAAATCCCTCTCAGTCCATCTCTGACATAGCCTTGTTCATATTTCCGACAAAAGGATTGATTCAGCGGTGAAAAAGCTATTGATTTTCATTTCGGAACATTACAGTGGTATCAGAGCTTCGAACTTGGCTCAGCCTATGAAGTTTGAATTTCAGATAAGAAGAGGCCAGAATGATGCAGAGGATGAGATTAATCTCATCAATTTTCAGATCCAACGACAACCTCTCCAAGGAGGTTGAGGAGACAAAAAAGGGAGAAGAGGAAGGCCCATGCACTTCCTATTCTCACTGAAAAATAGAGAAGAAGCATGAATATCACTTGGAATTTGAAGTTCTAAGTGGGTACCTTTCTGAATACAGAACAAACCCTAGATTCTTCCAAGAGACTCTATCTTTCCCTCACTATATTCAGCAGAAGGAAGAAAGAAGACCCTATAGTCATGGGAGGATGAAAGGCAATAGATTTCTATTGTCTACTTTTGATGGGTCACCCACATGTGCAGCAGAGGCTTGGGTGAAGAAGCTAGAGGCTTTCTTCCTGCTACATCCTGTAGTAGATAGAGAGGATGTAGCAATTGTAGTGCTGCACCTTGAGGGAGAGGCAAATATTTGGTGGTTCATCCATGGGAGGCATGCAAGGGTTTCTACTCTTGTTGATTTTTCTCAGATCTTGATCAGAAGATTTGGCCAAAGGAGGGAGGAGACCTCACCACCAGAAGAGAGGGCACATGCCAGCGCTGTCACATTCATGGAGGAGCAGCCTCCATATTCAGCAGCTGGGGTAGCTAGCACATTTGGGGAAGAGACTCTTGCAGCCACACAAGACTCTTCCAAAATTTACCAAGGTATGCATGAGATTTCATTTCTTGTTAATGAAATACATGCCATGAGGGATTTCATACCATGGAAAGCTGATTTTCTAGAGCAGGAGACCTCCACTGCGTTGTGCCACCTTGAGAAGAGAAACCCTCATTATCCTCATGCACCATTTATGAGCCATGTACCACATGTGAGGTTGGGGTTTAGAAATTTTTCCATGGAGGAGATTTCATTTAAATGTCCCATGAAATGAAAAAGGGAAAATGTGTTTTGGGATGATGGTAGCTCTTATGGGAGAGGTACCAAGTTGCAAAAATATGAAGAGCATCCACTAGGAGCTGAGTGGATGTGGATGGGAGGCAAGAGGATGGTGAGCCTCTTGCAAATCTATGATACAGGGCAGCAAGAAGCCATGCTGCATTGGTTGCTCTTGAGGGAGTTTGGCCAACATGTGACCTATTCCTTTTCATGGGGTTTGAAAGGGAAGAGGAGATGGTACGATACTTACACCATGGAGCAGAAAGGAGCATGGGTGCATTATTATGGGATGGCACTCTTTTTACCATTCATCATATTCCCATTTCATATTTGGTATGGTGGAAGTATTAGGGGGCAACAAAAAATTTTGTTGCTCAAGTTGCATGTTGTTGCAGGAGCAAGAGGAGGCACTAGCATAGTGCAAGGGGATCTATCTTTGACATTAGATTCCCATGCAGCACCTTCTTCATGGGAGGGGCTCTACATTTGCAGCAACATGATGGGAAGAGTCTTTGGCAAGATTCATGTCAAAGAGGGGAGCTTTGAGATGACAGTGGCCCTACTCCAAAGGCCAGCAGCGCTGTCACTTGAGAGCTTGGAGTACTTGCTGGAGTGTCCTTCAAACCACTTCACAAGTGATGTATCCTGGAGGCATGTAGGAGATTAGGATGAGGAAGTAATGGGTGGTAGCATCCCTTGCTATGTTTTTATCTTCTTATCTTGGGCTCACAAGCACAAGAGGAGACACCTACATGCAGCAATCATGGATTCTTCTTCCATGCATTCTTATGCATACCATTTACTGATGGAGGAGTCCACTTGGGAGGGATTTCTAATGGATGTATATCAGCATATGGCTAGATGCATAGCCCAAGATATGATGATATGGTTGGCACAACCACTCCCCTACTATGTTGCAGTAAGGGGGACTTTTCGCTTGAGCCATTTCAGCTCAAAGGCCAAAGTACATGATAAGGGAGGTAATAATTTGCTTTATGTTTGGCACTCTCTTATTTTTATGAGCATCATATTATATCAAGGAGGATATTTCCTTCTTGCACACTATGTCTTGTTATTCTCATGGTCTATTGCAGCAAATATGATGTCTATTTTGGCAGTGGATTGTGGGGAGAGCCACATGATTTTTGGTGTACACCCATTACACCATTTTGTACTTTCATGCATACATCTTTGGAGATGATTGTGGCAGCTAAAAAGTGGCTGGGAGAGCACTTTTTAATTTCTATTTTGATGCAGGCAAGGATTGCACTGCACAGGTCCCATTGGTGGGACAATGATCCACTTTCCAATTGTCATGTGACAACTTGCTTCTATTGGTTCTTGCTTCCATGCATTGTAGATTTTCCTTGGTGCATGGGGAACTTGGTTCGGAGAGTGGGAAACGAGTTGAAGAGGCCCATTGTGAGTATGATTCTCCTCACTTTTCATGGTGTATGTTTCAGGGGAAACAATGGGCAGCCCATGATTGCCAGGCTTCACCTCTTCCCTTCATGTGGGAGGAGCTATTTAGAGAGTCTGAATTTTTGTAGGAGGCATTTCATGGATTGTATGATTGATGGGGTGGCGTGGGTCTCTCTTGAATACCATTTCATATCAGCAGAAGCCCCATGTGTATCATGAGGAGGGAAGAACTCATTGGGTGGATGTGCCCTCTGGGAGGAGAGACCTCCATTCTTCTTGCAGCACATGCTCCAAGGGGAGTATGGGAGATGATATGGTCACCATGTTCAGACATTGGTTTCTCTTGGAGGTGAGCCATATGATTGGTTGGATGCTATATGATGATGAATTCCAACTCATCACATATGAGATGATTTAGGCCAGCATGATTTACAGCGTTGGAGGAGAGATACTTGGAGATCTAGTCTTCATCTTGCCACTTGAGGGCAAGTATTTTGCAGCCAAAGATTAGCATACACTCTTCACTTATCCTAAGTGGAGAACAGGACAACTTGGGGTAGGCTATTTTGTCTACCAGGATCAGAATTTCAGCCCACCTACATTACCGGAGCCAAAGGTGGAGGACAGTTTCCAGGAGTTGTCTAGTTGGGAGGTAGCTCATTTTTTATGGATAATTGCTTGGGGATGGAGGATCTACATGAGGATATTTTAGACTCCATGCCTTGATTGGAGGTCTTTTTCAGTTCCTCCTTGCTCTTGCTTGAGGACAAGCAAGTTTTTGGAGGAGAGGACTGTAATGTTCCAAATTTTTCAATAAAGTATTTGGAACATTAATTTTGCTTTTATTTTAATAAAAGGAATAAAATGGGTAAGGGAGCCCATGTAGCAGAAAAATAAACTCTCCTAAGGTTCAAAGACTCACTTAGGTGGCTAAATTTGGCAGTCCCTAATGTGAAAAGGGCCAAAAGCAAGTTAACTAGACCATGGTTGACCAAGTCAACAACGTGGCTAAGAGGAGAAGCTTGCTCATGAAGACTACGCAGTTTGGAAAGGAGGGAAATTAGAATATGAGAGAAAACCTAATAGGTGGGGTCCATGACAAGGAAGCATTCCTTGCATAAAACGGTGAAGGAGAGCCATTGTTCATTCATGCTTGAGAATTTCGATTTGCTCTCTTCAATTGTTCAACTGAGATAGCTTGTGTTGCTTAGCACAAGAGGAATTCATGTTTAGGAGTTTCCTCCTCTTCATTGGGAGGCCTTGGAGGAGTTGTTCTTCATCTTCCTCACATCTTGGCTTGAGGTCAAAGCATTCATCTTCAGCTAATACGTTATTCTGTTGGGTAGAAACACTGGAGTTGCTGGTGTTGCAGTGAGGGACCATCAACACTCATTGCCGGAGCTTGTTTTGTAGAGGAGGAGCCATATATTTCTCTAGGAGATCAGAAAAGGAGATCCCAGAGCTTCTATTGTAGATTTTGGCACTTGGCCATTGTTTCATCTCATTCCCAGCGCAGTCCTTTCCTCTTACAGCGTTATTTTCAGAGAGGGTTTGCCGGAGGGGTTCACATGGTGCACTAGAGAGTGCTATCTTTAGTGAGAGGAGCATTCTTTCACTTTGGAGATCATTGGATGAGGTTTCTACTATTGTTTCAGCATTCACATCCTTCTCCCATGTTGTATTGTATTTGAGTTGTAGTTGCTGCTACTGCAACTCCGACATTTTGTATATTTATCTTTCTTGTGTAGATTTCAGATTCCTCTTAAAGGATTGATGTTATGTATTTTATGGGGTTGAGATCTCACTCCCCCTTATTTATTTGAGCTCATATTGTCACATCATCTTGTATATTTTAGTCTGCAGTTATTTTCCCCTATAGACTGCGCAGTTATAGAGTTTTTGGGTTATGTAGCAGGGTGTTTTCTCCATTGCATGTACATTTTCCTTTGAGGTTGATTTGAGCCCACCTTGAGAGGTATTTTCCTCAAGGATCTTGTATACCATTTGTTGCTACAGATTATATATCAGTTTTACACTCTTCTTACATTTCATGAATAAATGTATTTCATTGTTGCTACTGCTTGTTAAAGTTCAGGTGTTGCTATAGCTCATCCGTTGAGCAAGATCTTCCTGAAGGGAAGAAATATTTTCATAGCTATAGGCAGATTCTGAGAAAGGGCCAGGAAGCCTCCAGTTCTCATCCTCTCTTTAGAGGTGAAATACCTGGTAAAAGCCCTCTCAGTCCATCTCTGACATAGCCTTGTTCATATTTCCGAAAAAGGAGTTATTCATCGGTGAAAAAGCTGGTGATTTCTGTTATTGCCTAAATCTACCTCAGGCTGAAGGAAGGCAGAGTTCAGGGTAACATCAAACCACACTCAGTCTGGTAGCTAGCCCTACCAGATCAGGAGAGGGCTCTCTTTGGGTCAATCTCAGCAAATATAATCAATAAGGCTTGAGATGACTTGAAATAAAGGCTAATTTTAGGCTATGTATATAAGTAAAAGAGTTTGATTTTGATTTTGGGGGTTTTGTTGGAATCAAATGGAAAGGCAGTTTTGGGTCCGGGGATGAGGCCTAGTTTTTGTAGAGTTCTGAATGGGGAAAGGAATGGAATTGTTTTTATGCTTTGGATTGAATGAATGGATAGTTCAAAATAGTGAGGAGCTGAAGAGGGCAAGAGGCTTTCAAGAATCCTCTTCAAACAGATGAAAACATGGAAAATTAAACAAAACTCAAGGCAGAGCAAAGTAATCTAATGAATTCCACCTTTATCACTCATTTGTTTAATTTAAGAAGAAAGGAGAAGGGAAACGATACACATAAAACATCAGTGAACTTACAATAACATAGATAAACACGCCATCAAAACAAAGAGCCACAAGGATCCTGAAGAGTGCTGCAAACCCTGGTCTATTCCTTTGCCAAAATTGTAGAGATGAAATGTACAATGAAGTGCCAAGCAATCCCAAGTGTCCAACCTCTGAAAATGAATGAGAAAATACAAGATATAGAAAAGAATAACTCATCCCCATGCCTCTAGGGATCGAGCTCACCATTCTAGGAGCTGTTTCAACAAGATCTAAACTAAGAACTGGAAAATAGGCAGTGGAACAGCTTGCCTCTATATGATAGGAAACTGATTCATTCACTTACATTTAACTGTTTGGTGAATGAATCTACTTGGATGAGTAAAAATGTGCCAAAATTACATCAAAGTCATGAAATTACATCAAGTTACATGAAAAAGTCAAACTATCCAAAACTAGGCGAAAAACTGAGCTGCTGAGTGAAAACTAGGCCAAATTTCCCAATGCGTTGCGCTTGAAATCCCTATGCGTAGCACAAATTTGATGCTGATTTTGAGGGCCTTCCCAAAGTCCAAATTGAGTGGAGGATAGCTCGTTGGAAATCTCTTCCTGTCTATTTTCCAACCCAAGTGGAATTTCAGAATTTGGTTGCCATTTGCCCCTCTAAAAATGAGTTTTCCCAACACTGCTTCTTGTGTGTCCAAAAAGTGGCAGAAAGGTCATTTTTAGGGTGTTTTTGACCCTTTAGGCAACCCAAAACTTGTCAAAATCCTTATAATCACGTGCCAAGTGGTGCTATGCATCGGGCGGAAAAATCTATGTTAAGGCCAAAAAAATCAAAATTGACAAAAGGTTTCCCAAATTTCTTGAAATTTGGGTTGAATGTCCACCATCAAGCACTATGCTGGGCCAAAGAAGATTCGGCCAAAATTTGGAGTCTTTCCTTTTGCGATGCTTTAGTGCCCTCTTTATTTTTTCCTTCAGGATCTTGATTCACGCCTTGCAAGCATGATTTCGTGCCAAATAATGGTTCTTCATGTGCCTGAGCATGTTCTTTTCCTTGTTGGCCTTCTCCAACAACTTTTGGTCTCCTTGGTGCATGCAATTTGGTTGTAGAGTCACTGCCTCAGTCATAAGAGGAATCTCTCTCCATGTTTGCCAAAGTTTGTGTTGTCTTGTATGAGAATTTTGGTGTCTTTGATTGGATTGCCAAATATGGTAGTATGGGAGGGACTGTAGGGGAAATAGAGCAGTGGGGACAATGAGGTTTAATCAAGTGATAATTTTCCTTTTGAAAACTCTGATTTGATAATTTTAGGGACAAGGGACAGCCACTTGATTTTTTGGGAAACTTGGGGTTTGGGAACTTTTACAAGTGAGATGGGAAAGTGAAAATGATAGGAAATGAAATGACTTAGGGATAGGGAAATGGGGCTTAGGAGTAAGTGAATTTTAGAGATGTAGGGAGATGGGAAATGGACTGTAATGATAATATAACAGTGAGAGGGAGGAATAAACAAGTGAGGAATGAAGTATTTGGCACCAAAATCAATTTTAAAACTCCAATTTCAGAACCCTAAGGGAGAAATTCTTAACAAGATGATAGGGTTTGAGTTTTTGGCATTCAAACTCTCATATTTAATCTCAATCAACACCAAACATTGGTTAATAGAAATTACAAAGTCTTATAAAATTACTTGGAGCAAAGGAGGTAGAATCGTTTTGAAAATTTTGGAGGCAATGACAAAAATTTGGTCATCGGCTCAATGTGCCGCGAGCACTGCCCAGTGCGTCGCACTCCTTCTATGCACCACGACAGTTCAAAAATACACAAAGATGAGCGGCCTTATGCGCCGCGCTCAGTCAGTGTGCTGCAACAACTACCCAATGCATCGTGCTCCCTCTATGCACCGCGCTGGTTCAAAAATACACAGTGCAAGGTGGCCCTATGCGCTGCGCTCAGCGAGTGCGCCGCACCAGTTGCCCGGTGCGCCGCGACCACAAATTACACACAGTTCGGCCTTCAAAAGCTGGCTTTGCTCCTCCATGATGTTTCTTGGCTTCACTCTTGTCTCTTGGCATGTAAATGGGGTTTGAATATGAAAATATCTTATATATATCAAAGAATTTGATTTTTCCTTTGAGCAAACCCACCTTCTAATGTTGCAGACTTTGGCACTTTTTAAATGAAATCTGTTTTTGTTTCCTTTGTGCTTTTTACTGATGAAGAAATTCTTGTCTGTCTTTGCAAGGATAGCTGGCATGGGGTTTTGGCAAAGGTGACCAGGGCTGCGCATGGAGTACTTTACAACTAAAAAAAACTTTGAGAATTACACTGAATTTATTACAAAAGGATAAAATAGACAATTTTTCTTCAAAACAGAGTTTTGAAGAAAAATCACTATCAAGCATTATGATGATGAAAATTTTTTCACTGAAACCTTATTTAAAGTTTCCTCATGTTCCTGCTAACATTATTAGACATTTTGAAGGCCAAATTAATGAAACCCTAGACCTAATGAGACTAAAAACCCTAAAATGACTCTTTGCTAACCAAGAGACCAAACATGACTGTAAATGATTTTGATGAATTTTGATGAACAGAACTAGGCCAAGGCTAGTAGGTACAAGACATGAGGGATATGAGTGACAAGACCCTTTCGTCAGATAATCAATGCTCCTAATGGAATGAAGCTGATTGAACTGAATGAGACACCTAAAATGAAATGCAACAAGAGATATTTTGATCTCTCACGGAGGGATGAAGATACCGACTCTAACATTGGCTCTAATGGGGATGGTAGCTCCTTGGAGGTGCCAAAAGCTACAGATCTTTGGAAAGCAGACAGTGCCTTCATCCATTAGGCAATGGAGTCAAAAACTCAAGCTGAAATGCATGACTGGAAACTGATGACTTGATGACACAAATTGACTCTCACTCAACTAAGAACTAACTCGATACTTAAACACAACTGAAAAACTGGAAATATGCTCAATATGAAGCTTATTCAATACAACCTACTCTAAAAGTTTCATTCATCACCTGATCAAGTGAAATGAAATAACCAATGCAGCCATGTAAGCATTCCGGCTGCTGTTTGGATTCTCCGCAAGTGCTCGTTTATGAACAACAAGAGAGAACTACTGAAAGGCAACTCCCATGAAAACTTGGAAACAGATCCGTGGAATACTATGGATTCTCTATTCGCCTCCAAAAGCACTGCATAAGGATCTTGAAATTCATGCACACTGGGACTTAGCTCGTCTAATGAATTACTTCTTTTCTCCTCATACCAGAAATGTAAACTTTGTTTTGAGCTTTGTGACAAGACTCCTGCTAAAAATGACAAAGAGATCGGCTATTGGATCAAGTTTGTATCAGCACACGTTTCAAGTTTACATGTATTCAATGGAGAAAGGCTTTGACTGCAGACATCATCCAACACATCAGCTATTGGACCGTGAAAAACTTGAAAATACTATTGTAACCCATTTTCTATTGGTTCCGATGAGATTACATGATTTCCTACAGGTTTCTCATTTGAAGATTTACTATGCAATTTACCCTTCAAAAAATGAAATGATTCAAAACAAATTGGTACGGAATCATCTTGTATCATTTTATCATATGTGCTAGCTTCTGAGTCTTCATCAGAAACTTGACAATCAATGGCATTCGGGGGTTGCAAATCTAGATATGAGAAGTCTTGAACAAGGTTTTCATTGCCCTCAAGATGGTCCAAATCAAGACTTGTTGACATTTGATTTCTGATTGCATGGAAGTTGTCTCTAATGAACTGAAATGAATCAAAACAAAAAGGCAAATATCCTTCACTTACTTCAAAATTTGCTGCACTTTCCTCGTCATCATCATAGCTGATATGCATCGGTTGATCATTGTACTCAAGTTGTTAAAAGTGAACTTCCTCCTTCCACAAACTAGTTGTTGATTTGTCTGCAAGATTAGCTTCTATTTGGAGAACATAATCATCATCATACTGATCAAACTGAGGCAAATCATCGGTATAAAACACATCATCAAGCATACATGTCAAATCAACAAATATCTCTTCTCGAAGATGATCTACAAAACAATCATTATCAGATCTATGACAACTGGGATAAGAAAAAAAATGTTTTGGATCAACAACTTGTTCTTCTTCAATCAATGAGCCATGGGCTTGAACATTATACTCATTCCTTGTGGTGATATTTTGCATCATCTCTTCTACTGCACTTACCAACATGTCGAGCTTTACCTCTAGAGATGTCAATTTCTCTAAATCTATGTTTTTCATTTCTTCTTCCTTCAACCTTGCCCTTCGAATCTACAAATGAGCCTCTACATCTACTGCACTATTTTTCATCTCTTCAAGTGTTGCAAGATTCCTTTCTCTCAATTGAAACTCCATTTCCAGATCAAAGGTACTCAGGTAGTGCAAGAGAGCGGATCCAAGAGGAGGTTTTATATCAACTGGCATCAAATAATAAACTTGGTTAAATCTGGCAGAAAACTATTGTAATATCTCCCCTGGCAGTCTTTTCAGCTGGTTATACTCTTCTATAATCAAGAAAGGGTTATGTCTGATCACCCACCTGTCGAGGAAAACTTTGACAAACTGCTGGAAATATGAGATGCTCGCATCAGGCAGGGCTTTGAACCAACTCTTGACTTTGCCTTGAAAAGAGAGAGCAAAAATCCTAATACTAACATCCTCTTCATCAACTTCAAAAAGGTCAAGAAAAGACTCAAAATTTAGAACATGTCTCTCAGCAGTGATGTTGTCGTGTTCACCATCAAAACTTGGTAGATATAGGTCATGATTTTTAGGGAAAGCATGGGATATATAAGGTAAAATCAGAGGCTTGTATCGATATGGAATTTTACAAGGTATAGGGGTATGTAAAAATTTTGTAGAATCAGTCTTGGTCTCTTGAGGCTCATCAATTTGAAGATGGTCATCACAAGATTCGGAAGAAAGGTTTTGATCAAGCTCAAAAGCATGCAAATCTTTGGTATTTACAATCTTCAAAGGGAAGGAATCAAATGTAGGCCGAGGATATTTTCTCAAATACAATATACTTTGCAAAGCCTTCTTGACATTCCTGGGAAAAGAGAAGAAATAATTTATGACAAAGAACAAAATGTCTTGGATGAAATTCCAACTTGAATACCTGATATTTCCATATTGTCCTTTCATGTTTCTGCTAATCAGGTTCATCCTCCAGTGGAGTCCTTGGATCTGATCTCGAAACTGATTTAGAGTCTCCAGGTGAATGATTTCAGCCTTTCGATGTCTGATCGTTGTCCACCATCAACAATCAAATCTGAACTTGATTAGATCTTACTGAGGAAATCAGATGTTCAGTTCATAAACTAGACCGGAGATTGACTGAAGCGGCATTCATCTACTCTCGCTAATGCAAAGCAAGAGCGTTTCGAAGGCTACCTGGCTAACTTCAGGCTTCGTCTATAGTTTATAAAGCAAACAACAAACTTTCCTTCCCCAATATGGTCACCACTATGTTATTGCCTAAATATACCTCAGGCTGAAGGAAGGCAGAGTTCAGGGTAACATCAAACCACACTCAGTCTGGTAGCTAGCCCTACCAGATCAGGAGAGGGCTCTCTCCAACAATCTCAAGAAAGGTAATCAATAAGGCTTGAGATGACTTGAAATAAAGGCTGATTTTAGGCTAGGTATATAAGTAAAAGAGTTTGTTTTTGATTTTGGGGGTTTTGTTGGAATCAAAGGGAAAGGGAATTTTGGATCCGGGGATGAGGCCTAGTTTTTGCAGAGTTCTGAATGGGGAAAGGAAGGAAATTATTTTGATGCTTTGGATTGAATTAATGGATAGTTTAGACTGGTGAGGAGCTGAAGAGGGAAAGAGGCTTTCAATAATCCTCTTCAAATAGATGAAAACATGGAAAATTAAACAAAACTCAAGGCATAGCAAAGCAATCTAATGAATTCCACCTTTATCACTCATTTGTTTAATTTAAGAAGAAAGGAGAAGGGAAATGATACACATAAAACATTAGTGAACTTAAAATCACATAGAGAAACACACCATCAAAACATAGAGCCACAAGGATCCCAAAGAGTGCTACAAACCCTGGTCTATTCCTTTGCCAAAATTGCAGAGATGAAATGTACAATGAAGTGCCAAGCAATCCCAAGTGTCCAACCTCTGAAAATGACTGAGAAAATACAAGATATAGACAAGAATAACTCATACCCATGCCTCTAGGGGTCGAGCTCACCATTCTAGGAGTTGTTTCAACAAGAACTAAACTAAGAACTGGAAAATAGGCAGTGGAACAGCTTGCCTCTATATGATAGGAAACTGATTCATTCACTTACATTTCACTTTTTGGTGAATGAATCTACTTGGATGAGTAAAAATGTGCAAAATTACATCAAATTCATGAAATTACATCAAGTTACATCAAGAGTTACATGAAAAATTCAAACTAGCCAAAACTAGGCGAAAAACTGAGCTGCTGAGTGAAAACTAGGCCAAATTTCCCAATGTGCCGCGCCTGAAATCCCTATGCATAGCACAAATTTGATGCTGATGTTTAGGGCCTTCCCAAAGTCCAAATTGAGCACAAGATAGCTCTTTGGAAATATCTACCTGTCTAATTTCCAACCCAAGTGGAATTTCGGAATTTGGTTGCCATTTGCCCCTCCAAAAATGAGTTTTCCCAACACTGCTTCCTGTGTGTCCAAAAAGTGGCAGAAAGGTCATTTTTAGGGTGTTTTTGACCCTTTAGGCAACCCAAAACTTTTCAAACTCCTTACGTAATGGGTAGGAATGCATAAATTTTCATGAAAAATCTAGAAATAAAAATTTTTCTTCAAGAAGATCTTCCAATTATAAGCACGCGCCAAGTGGCACTACGCATCAGGCAGAAAAATCTGTGTTAAGGCCAGAAAAATCAAAATTGACAAAAAGTTCCCCAAATTTCTTGAAATTTGGGCTGAATGTCCACCATCAAGCACTATGCTGGGCCAAAGAAGCTTTGGCCAAAATTTGGAGTCTATCATTCCTTTTGCGACGCTTTAGTGCCCTCTTTAGTTTTGCCTTCAGGATCTTGATTCACGCCTTGCAAACATGATTTCGCGCCCAATAATGGTTCTTCATGTGCCTGAGCATGTTCTTTTCCTTGTTGGCCTTCTCCAACAGCTCTTGGTCACCTTGGTGCATAAAATTTGGTTGTAGATTCACTGTCTCTTTCATAAGAGGAATCTGTCTCCATGTTTGCCAAAGTCTGTGTTGTCTTGTATGAGAATTTTGGTGTCTTTGATTGGATTTCCAAATATGGTAGTATGGGAGGGACTGTAGGGGAAATAGGGCAGTGGGGATAATGGGGTTTAATCAAGTGATAATTTTCCTTTTGAAAACTCTAATTTGATAAGTTTAGGGACAAGGGACAGCCACTTGATTGTTTGGGAAACTTGGGGTTTGGGAACTTTCACAAGTGAGATGGGAAAGTGAAAATGATAGGAAATGAAATGACTTAGGAATAGGGAAATGGGGCCTAGGAGTAAGTGACTTTTAGAGATGTAGGGAGATGGGAAATGGACTATAATGATAATATAATAGTGATAGGGAGGAATAAACAAGTGAGGAATGAAGTATTTGGCACCAAAATCAATTTTAAAACTCCAATTTCAAAACCCTAAGGGTGCAATTCTTAACAAGATGATAGGGTTTAAGTTTTTGGAATTCAAACCCTCATATTTAATCTCAATCAACACCAAAAATTTTTTAATATCAATTACAAAGTCTCATTAACTTACTTGGAGCAAAGGAGGCGTTTTGAAATTTTTGGAGGCAATGACAAAAATTTGGCCGTCGGCTCAATGCGTCGCGACCACTGCCCAGTGCGTCGCGCTCCTTCTATGTGCCACGATAGTTCAAAAATACACTGAGATGAGATTACCTATGTGCCGCACTCATTCAGTGCGTCGCGCTCCCTCTATGTGCCGTGCTGGTTCAAAAGTACACAGTGCAAGGCAGCCCTATGCGCTGCGCCAGTTGCCCAGTGCGCCGCGACCACAAATTACACATAGTTCGGCCTTAAAACGCTGGCTTTGCTCCTCCATGATTTTTCTTGGCTTCACTCTTGTCTCTTGGCATGTAAATGGGGTTTTAATATGAAAATATCTTATATATATCAAATAATTTGATTTTTCTTTTGGGCAAACCCACTTTCTAATGTTGCAGACATTGGCACTTTTTAAATGAACTATGTTTTTGTTTCCTTTGTGCTTTTGACTGATGAAGAACTTCTTTTCTGTCTTTACAGGGATAGATGGCATGGGGTTTTGGCAAAGGTGACCAGGTTTTCGCATGGAGTACTTTACAACTAAAAAAAACTTTGAGAATTACACTGCATTTATTACAATAGGATAAAATAGACAATTTTTCTTCAAAACAATGTTTTGAAGAAAAATCACTATCAAGCATTATGATGATGAAAATTTTTGCACTGAAACCTTATTTGAAGCTTCCTCAGGTGCCTGCTTACATTATTAGACATTTTTAAGGCCAAATTAACGAAACCCTAGACCTAATGAGACTAAAAACCCTAAAATGACTCTTTGCTAACCAAGAGACCAAACATGACTGTAAATGATTTTGATGAATTTTGATGAACAGAACTAGGCCAAGGCCAGTAGGTACAAGACATGAGAGATATGAGTGACAAGACCCTTCCGTCAGATGATCCATGCTCCTAATGGAATGCAGCTGACTGAACTGAATGAGACACCTAAAATGAAATGCAACAAGATATATTTTGATCTCTGACGGAGGGATGAAGATACTGACTCTAACAATTTCCATTTCGGAATATTACAGCATCAAAAATGCAGAGAAATCACAAGCAGAAGTTATGTTCATTGATTTCATGATTGGTATCAGTGTACAATATTTCAAGTGAGTTCTTTCATAATTCTTAAATTTAAACCTGTAAGCATAGTAAATGAAGATGTGAGAAGAAGAAGTATCTGTTTCATGAATCCTTTAGCTATGTGAATGAAATATAAAGTTGTTGTGCATGGTTGAGTGCAAGAGACATAACACAACCACTTAATTGACATTTTGTTTGCTTAACCAGGCAAGAATATGAAAACCTCATCCCCATTGTACCATTGATCCATATACTTGTTGAGATAGGTCATGCTTCCACTCGCGTGTTATTGTCATGTGGTAGGAGCTTCCCTGTTGGCTAAGACCGTTGAGTGTAGGACTTACCAAGTGGCGACCAGTCAAAACATTGACCCGCTAGTCCCTCACCTGCCTTCATTAGCATTTGTAAATGGTTAAGTCACAATATTTCATCGAAATTATAATGGATTTTATTTCAATAAATTTCGTGAGTGAAAGAAATAGTTATTGTGTGTGAATCTTATGGCTCTGTAAGCAATGGGTGTGGATGGAGCGAAGCAAGGATGTGAAGAGGAGATGCACTACTGAATTTGATTTTTTATTTTTGTAACCAAGTGTGTGGAATTAGCCTTGTAAGTAATATCCTGGATGGAGGAGCCATTACTAATGTCTGATTTCAAGAGAGGTTTATCTGGTGTTTGATTTCAATAGAGGTTTATCTGATGTTGGAGATTCACTTCGTGAAGATCTCACAACAATCCACTGATCATGGTGGCTTATCATCCAATTAGACAGGTTAGCAACATCTTTAACTTTACAAGCTATAGCCAGTGCCATGACTCTGTCCCTGGGAGAAGGCTTTGGGCATTGTTCACCTGATCTATTCACCCCTGTATTTCATTCCCCAGTTGGGCTCGGGATGTTGAGTGACAGAGTGGGGGTAGTCTGAGAATAATTAGGGGGACGCAACCTCGTGGGACACTGGATTGGTTCTTAGAGTTCTCGAATAAAACCTTTGACTCTTTACAATCAATTATTTATGCCTTTGAAGATAAATATGGAGATAAAGAAAAGGTCAAAGAAAAACTAAAGTAAAATAAATTAAAAGGTCTGAGAATGGGCTCATCAAGGAATTATCCCAAATGGTTAAGGATATGCAGCTCAATCAAGCACAGGTAATTAGGGGAATGGAAGCCAACCAATCTCAACTCATAAGAATATCAGCAACATAAGAATATTGTGTGAAGAATCATTAGGTAGTAATTATTTGGCAAAAAATAGTATTCTACTCTGCTGTTGTAGAAAATTCAACACCATTCTCATTGGTTGAGTAGACCAGATGTAATAAAGCACTGACTAGAGCATGGATAGGAGGTGTCTGAGGCTAGGTATCCATGGATTATCATAAGGCTCTTGGCTGGCAAGCTGAAATAATAGGAGAAATTTTTTCTCATAGGGGTTACCCACTTGGGTAGGAAACAGTCCCTTTATATAACATGATGTGACCATAACAAACATGTTATAAATTATAATAAGCTAGTTGCTGCAACCATCTCTGTAACAATCTCGTAAAATATCGCAAGTGATCCCATGAGATTCTCATCACTAACTTCTCTCTTTGTTTTCATTCTTGGTTTGTCTGTACTCATTTGTTCATGATTTACATTATTAAATATCTTCTTTGTTTTCATTCTTGGTTTTGTATTGTACCCATTGGTGCATAATTTACATGATTAAATATCACAAGTATGAATTATTCCTTCATAAATATGCTTGCATTTGTTGGAAGAGCTGTTTTAAAATTTTTAATTTTGAAATCTAACCACCTATAGCAATAAATAATAGTTTCCATTCAAGTGTACAGGCCTTAATTGATAGCAAACTTTGTGCACATGAAATACAATAGCAGGCTAGAACATTTGACATGGCATGACTCCAAAACGTACATTAATGGGTGCTTATTTAAGTTCTTGTTGTGGAGGGCTTGACTGGTGTTTTTCCTTCATTGTCTTGATCCTCTAGCTTCGATGTCCTTTGCCATTATAAATTATTGACATGATGCTCAATGTTGACCTATCTAGATCCTTGCTGGCAGTAATGAGTGAGGTTGGTGTTGGACTGTCCATTCACTTATTTTGTTTGTCGTTTCTTATGTTGCAGCCATATTAAAGAAATCTCTTTATTGGTTATAACTTATAATAGTATCATAGTCAAGTCACAGGTTATAGAACAATACTTGTAAAATAATGAAAATAAATTTGATAAACTAGAGAAGCCATGGATGGCTTACATGATCTCAAATAATTTAAAGGGCTAGGCATATTGGATTGCTTTGCATTGGCATTCTTGTCGATTTTTGCATCCAAAATAGGTTAATTTGGAGATTGATAACACATAATTGTAATTGCTGGAGCCTCAAATTTGTGTTTCTTCACCTCATTTAGCCACCTACCTTGAACACATTTCTATTTTAAACCCAATGACTAATAATAAAATAGTTAAAATTACTTCTAGAATAAGGTTATATATGATCTGACTTGTTGAATTTGGGTATTTCACACATGTTAAAGGTTTGAATCTTAATATGATTTGGCAGAATGGCAGACTCGAGCCAACCTGCGATCTCAATACCTTTATGTTTGAGTATGTTCCAGGTGGCCTCTGGAGGAAAAACGCATATGGGCATGATCCACGTCGTGCCTACATGGTGTGTTGCTCGTCATGGAAGAAGAAATGAATTCTGGGTACGGTTATGCACGTGGGAACACATTTGTGAAGGAAGACTCCTACTAGGACTGTCTC
>JAXQQM020059937.1:0-241108 GCA_034641835.2 Pinus albicaulis | reverse complement strand
GCATCAGATGTGCTCTAGCCTTATAATTTTGTATATAGGCTAAGACACATGTATTCCATAAAACCCATAAATGGTTTTAGAAAATTCCACTTAGAGATGATTTAATTGAATTATTTAATCATTATTTAATGTTTTCCTAAGTCTAAACTTTGGGAATTTCATTAATTAAAGTGTATTAATTAAATCAAGTGTGAATCTTCTAGATAAAGTCATGGATCACCTCCAAGTTAATCTTAGCCCTTGATTATGTTTTAATCTGGATCGTTGAAGAGTCAATTGAAGATTATAAGAAGGAGGGTGAGGGGCCTATGGAAAATACACTTGACACTTGAGCCATTGAGAATTTTAGAATTTGTGTGAGGAGACACAACTTTTGATCAAGAACAAATCACTAGGGTTGGGTTTGCTAAGTGATTTGATTTAGTGATCAGATCTGGAGAGGGGCAGAAGAAAATATTGGTCAGAAGCACCAAGAATACATTTCAGGGAGAGGAAGCATCAATGCAGGAGAGAGACAGCATATTTTCTGGCTAGGGTGACGTAGTTGCTACAAAAAATCACGCAGAGCCAGCGTAGTGTCTCTTGGATTCAGTCCGGAGAAAGATAGAGGTTGATATTCTGAGCCAGGAGGGCCAAGATCCAGCTTCAAATTAGCCAAATCAGCTACAGGAAGGACTGACGCAATCCCTCTAGCTTGCCTATGTAGGCTTATGCAGATCTAGCGTAAGCAGTCACGCAGAGGCAGTGACGGCTTCATCAGCGTTGTTTTTGATCAGCCGGAAACTTGCTGAGTGAGGTATATCTCACAGTCATTTTTTCTGTCTATATTTCTCTAAAGGGTTAGCCGAATGTTGGCACCCTAGTTGTATTCAAGATTTTGTTGCTTAATAATACAAACCCTGAGATCTGCTGCACCAGTTTCCTCGAGTTGGGTTTTTCCGGGGACTTAGTCCAAAAACAACTATGTCAATGTGGTTGCTTTTCATTGAGTTTTTTTTAGATTGTTTCAGCACTTAGATTTATTCCGCAGTATTATTTGTGTAGATTGATTCAGTAATTACTTAGATATTTCAATGTAATGAAATAATTATCAAATAATAGGAGAATTAATTCAGATTTGTTGCTGTAGGAATCCAGATCTAGGATTTTTCACATGGTATCACAACTTATTTAAGCTGAAGTGCAGGAGAACCAAAGAGAAACAACAGATCAACGTTGTAGAGTCTGGGATCTACGTGTTGGCGAGAAGTCAGGTCTCGCGGACAAGACCCAGGTTCAAGAGTTGTGGCCAACAAAGGGGTTCGGTGTAGTCTAGGAACACGCCGGCATTTTCACCCTGCTCTGGGGAGCAGTGCGTCTCACCCGAGGCGTGCCGCAACCACATGCAGAAGGGGATGAGATCAATGGCAAGGAACAAACCCGCAACTAATGAAGGATAGCGCATCCATTACATATACAGAGTTATATACGCAAGATCACTTAATAAGCATTCAGACATTTGCAAATAAAATTTTAAACCAGCATAAACACATTACAAGCACATAAACATCTTATTGAGACAGCAACCTTCCATTGTATTAATCTCTTGGCAAAACACATGATTACATGGCATTCTCACTGATAGCTTACAAATCTGATACAGATGGATTTCGGAACAGAAAGGCAGAATGGAGAAGATGAGGAACCATAGGAAGGACATGCATGATTCTTCCACAATCGCTCTGTGCATCTTTCCCTGTCTCGAGCCTCGCAACCTCTTCAGCATTCTCCTTGTTTCAGCCGGGTGACTGTTATTTATTCACCCGCTCTTGCGACTATCGGTTCCTCTATGTCCTTACTTCAGCTTCTCCCGGCTTCTCTCCTGTTATTTTTGTGTTCCACTTTCTGTCTTCTGTTGTGTGTTTCCTTCATCTGCACTTGTCCCTGTTCTATCTCCAGCTATCACATGCTTCCGCGCCACCTTGATAGCTCTGCGACTCCTGGTAGTTGCGGCGCGGTCGCGGTTGCCATGTGTATTCATACCGCAACTCAAAAAAGGTCAAAATTCAAAATGTCTTAGCCAAGATTTCAAAACTAAACAAAAACAAGGGCCCCAACAGGCCCTGACCACAATTCCTTGACTCGTCCCCGAGTCAATCACAAATAACAGTCTCCACTTCCATTGCCCCGCCGGCTCCCGTGCTCTGTTCTGCTGTGCCTTCACCCTGCGCCCTTTCCTGCTGTGCTCCGCCAAGCGGTTGTTCAAACAAGGGCCCCAACTCCGGGACCCTGCGGAGCGCTGTATCTCTAAGCCCGGTGAAGTCTGCCACCGCTTGCTACCATTCCTGCATAAGCAAGTCGGCTTCTTCATAGATCCGGGTGGCGGCAGCCTCGTCTATAGTCGGCGGGACAGCCCCGAACAGCGTGGAAAGCTGGGCTTCGGCCTTGGCATCCAGCTGTTGTATGGATTCGGCACGGGCTCGGATGGGCAAATGAATTTCCCGAATGATTTGTTTGGCCGCTGCCGAGTCGGCCTCAGTCTGTTGCATTTGAAGTTCAAGCTCGTCCGCCTAGTTATAGAGCTGATCTAACCGTGCTGGGTCCGCGGTCTCCTGAATTTCACAGGAAATTTGTTGCAGCTGGGCAGAGATAGGCTGCGTCTTGACAGTGAGAGCGAGTGAGCACTCCTGCAGACTTCTCAGAAGGTCGTAAGCCTCGCCCGCAGTGGAATGGAGAGTCGCCTGCATACTAATTGTGTGAGTTTGCTTTGCAGTCACCTGTTCTGAGTAGACAATCTGTGGATCCGGAAGGGTAGGCCGTGCGGCTAACGCCGCTTGGAGTTCCTAGTTCTCCCTGCATAGATCAGTGAAAACAGTGCTGAGGTGGTGAGCCTGGATTGCTACACTATCCTCCGCTATATTGGCAGGAAGTGGGGCATAATGAGCCCTTGCAGCAGGCCATAAGTCGGAGAACGCCTGAGCAGCAATGGTGACCTGCTCTTGTAGGTAGGTCTTCTCCCTAGTCAGCTAATTGCGCTGTTTAGTAAGCCCCGTGATTTGGTTGTGCTGCTCGGTACACCGCTGCTCCAGCTCTAAGTGAATCTGTTCGGCCTTTAGGGCCGCCCGCTGAATGAGTAGGTACAGCTGTGTTGTACCCCATGGTTCTGCATTGGTCGTGCTGGGTGCACCCTGCTCCGGCACCCGCTCCTGCGAAGGTTGGCCACTGGCCACTGATCGGTTTCAGGTCTCAGGAGGATGGACCGGCGTCTGCTGCTGCATTGAGGTGGCCATATCGGACTCCGGCCGGTCTTGCTGCGTGGTCTGGTCCGGGGGAGGGTCAGCTGAATCAGCCCCAACATTTGTCAGCCGGGTAGATATAGTAGAGGGAGGATCCTGAGGTGTGGCCACGGGGTCAACCGGCGGTACTACGGCTTCAGTACTGGAGGTGACTTCCACCCCGTGGTCGCCTCCGAAAAGTTCCTGGATGAGAGGATCTGATACAGTGGCCGATGAGTTGGATGGATTGGAGGAAGTGGCAGGTGGACGGCCGGTGGAGGGAGCGGTGGACGGGGTGAGAGAGGTATGGGGGAGACGAATGTTGAGGAACTCTGATTGATCGATCAGGGGTTCCTCCGGAATCAACATTCCTGGGAGTGGAGTGGATGGTGGATCATCGTCGGTAAGATCCACCACTGGATCGGTGACAGCAATGCAGGCCCTCTTGGATGGAGGGGGGTCTGATGGATCAGGTTCTGGGCCCGGTTCGCCCATCGGTGTAATGATAGGGATGGTAGAGGTGAATAGGTTGGTGGGGATGGGAGAAATGAGAGGGGCAGTATTGGAGGGAGCAAGAGACCGACCGATCTGAAATTCAGAAAATGAGGGAAATAAAGGGGCACCACTTGAAGCAACTTGGGTTACCACGTTAAGTCGTCGTACCTAGGCATTGAGGTGTTGTACAATGGGGACCAGTGATTCGGGTAGGTCCTGTGCAGTCTCAGCTGCATCCTGTGGAGGTCCTGCCGCGACCTGTGAGGACCCCGCTGCGCCGGTCACGGCAGGCCGCTGTGCCGGCATCATCCGCTCAAAGTTATATCGGGGGATCCCGTCGCGGATGTGCTTAGTGACCCCCGGCCACGCAGAGACCTCGCGGTGGAAAGTGTCATCATTCAACTGGAATCTGAGGGGCGCCATGTGGAAGGTGGATTCTGGCACGCAAGTTGGCCGGAGGTAAGTGTGCCTGTGGCTTACCCCAAACCACACCTGCTCACTATACTCATCCAACAGGTTCCTGCGCACCCGTTGCTGGTTAGCCACCACGTCTGTCATCAACCCGTACCACACCCGAAATGCTGCCGCGTTCACCTGTTTGGTGCTGGGGTCCAAGGACACCTGCCAGGGGGTGTATTTCATCGCGAGAGGCTGGCTCGCGGTAGTCTCCGCCGTCATCCGGACAGGAGGAAGGTGCCATTTCCACATGGCGAAAGCTAAAATCAAGTAACCGTAAATGAAACTGGTGGTACGCTTGTAGTTCTCTTCGCAGGCCGCGAAGAGTTCTTTTAGCACAAAAGAGCACCAATTCAGCCTGACGCCCTGGATACAGTGCTCCACAATGGAGATTGTATCCAAGGTGCACTCTCCCTTCGTGTAGTGCCGCATCGTCTTGCTAGCGATAAGGTAGCAAGCGAACCGAATTTCTGGCTTATTGATCAAATCAATTTTGGCACCTTTGCCCCCCCGGCGAGTGCCATACTTGGTGTACAGGTCTAAGTCACCCGACTTTCGGGCGCGCTTGGAGGATGTCTGGCCGGCAGCGGAGACATCCGCGCCATTCTGAGACAACCCTGTAAGCCGATGAATGTCTTCGGCATGAATTGGAATTTCCTCATTGAGCCACAGGGACACGTTCTGTATCCGACCGAGAAGGAACCGGGTGCATTGCAGGGTCGGTCCCGTAGTTCCAAAAACTGGAAGAGTCCTCAAATTCATCAAGGAAGACTGTTGGAGGCCCCTGAATTCTGGTCGCATCCGGCTGTTGGAGCTACTGCCTAGCGTGTAATGATGCTCCATGTAGGTCTGCCAATGGAGGTGGGTGAATTCAGCTGGGTCGGACAGATTGGCGTCCATCATCACTACGCTATCATACTTCCCAATCAACGACTCTGTTCGGTGGATTCGGCTGTCTAACACTGGTTCAGGAACTGATAAGGGAGCCTTCGACATCTTGGTGCGGCGCTGGTAAACTTGGAGGATTCTTCTGGAGTTTCCTTCTGGGTGCGGTGCACTTTGAGGCTGCAACTGCTCTGGAGTCGCTGTAATTTCCAAATTGAACTGGTCCGTCATTCTCATGCTGATAGCCTTCATGAAATTTATGTCATCTACTGGCATGAGCAGAGTTGATGAGACTCCATAACGACAATTAATTCTTGCTATCTTTCTTTCCTGCGATAATCGTGCGATCAATCGCATGCCTATGTGTAATTTGACAGTTGCTGATGGCGTCATGGGGAGATGGGCGGACGTGACGGCTGAGGGAACTGCGGGTGATGGAAAATGATTATGGTATGATTACTGTCTACTTATGGTAATTTATGAAGCAAATCTTAGCGATCCTATGGACTGAAAAAAGGACTGACGGAAATGACCTGGACTGACACTGGCACGGGGATGGATCCTACGCGAATGACACGTTGGACTGGCACTGTGACACACTGGACTGGTCCGCCCCAACCACAGTCGGTTGCGGTGAGGTACCCGCAACTGACCAGTTATTTGAAAGACTGCCTATGAACGGAAAGACTCCCTACGCTCATCCCGGTTGCGGGAGAGTTATTCGACTAAGCTACTCTACGGGTTCTCTCGGTTGCGAGAGTTATTGATGAAAAATGAAAGGGACCTACTCCTGGTAGGGTTTTAGGCGTGCGCCATTCACCCACCCAGGGAGAACTGTATCGTCCAGCTGTGCCAATCGAACGGCTCCTGAGTCGCGGATCTCGATGACAAAGTAGGGTCCCAACTAGTGCATCTGGAGCTTGCCTGGAAACTTCTGGAACCGGCTATCATATAGGATAACTTTGCCGCCAACTTGGAAGGCTTTGGTTTTGATGTGGCGGTCGTGCCACGCTTTCTACCTGGCCTTCTGAACCTTCTGGTGGAATTCCGCCAGGAATCGGGCCTCGTCCAGCTCCTGCAGCTCCTGGAGGCGTTCCCGAAGTGACTCCTCTTCTGAGAAGTGAAGAGACGTTGCGATCAGAAGACTGGGTACCGTGAACTTAGCGGGAATCACAGCTTCCCGGCCATATACCAACTAGAATGGTGTCTGGTTGGTTAAACGTTTCACCGTGGTCCGGTAGGCCCACAACGCCGCCGGGAGAGGCTCGTCCCAATCGTCGCGCTGAGCATTGCAAATTTTAGTCAAGCCCTTTTCGAGAATCTTGTTGAATGCTTCCACAGTACCATTGGCCTGTGGGTGGTATGGGCTGCTTTTATGATGCTGAATCATAAATGTGTCCAGTAGTGACTTGACCGTGGCATTAATGAAATGCGTACCCTGATCGCTAGTCAAGCTCCGTGGGCAGCCAAAGCGGCTAATGATGTGTTAAAAGATTAACTGGGCAGCGGTCTCTACCGAGCAGTCGCGTACTGCTGCTGCCTCAGCCCACTGGGTGAGGTAATCCGTGGCGGTAATGATGTACCGGGCTTTGGAGTGTCGAGCGACTAGTGCGATGGGACCTACGAAATCAACAGCCCACTTTTCAAACGGCCGCAACACATGCACTGGGTGTAGCGGAAGCTCGTCCCGGTGCGAAGGCCTTCCCGTCCGCTGGCAAACATCGCAGCGCTTCACATAGGCCTTACAGTCAGCATGTACCGTCGGCCACCACAGGCCAGCTTGGAGCACCTTCCTTGCGGTGGGTTTCGCACCCACATGCCCTCCCGCAACACCACTATGACATTCCCACATCACCGCTTCCCGTTCGTGATCAAGAACGCATCTGCGCAACACCTCATCAAGGCCCAGTTTGTATAGCTGCCCCACGATCAATTGGTAGTCGGCCGCCCGGACAACCAAGTGGCGTTTCTGGAGTGGGGTGTAATCCTGGGGGCATTGTCCCGTGGTCAGATAAGTGGCAATGTCAGCCAGGTAATCTGGTATTGCTTCGACTCGGAAGAGGTCGGCATCCGGCAGCTGATCGTCCAACGAGCCTTCATTCTCTCCCGTCTCCAACCTATATAAATGATCGGGACCAACATTCAACCTGCCAGGCTTGACAATCACCTCAAACGTGAATTCTTGGAAAAGTAGTAGCCAGCGACAAATCCTTCCTTCCAACACAGGCTTATTCACCAGATACTTCAATACAGAATGGTCCGTGAAGAATGTGAATTTGCCGCCCAGAAGATAGTGGCGGAACTTCTGGAGGGAGTACACCATCGCCAACGCCTCCCGCTCGGTCATGGTGTAATTCTTCTCCGCATTCGATAACCGACGGCTGGCGAAGTATACGGGGTGGTCAACTGTCATCTCCCCGGGTTGCGCCAATACTGCCCCGAGTGCAATACCGGACGCATCAATATGCACATGGAACTGATTTTCCCAATCGGGATGCACAAGTATGGGTGTCGTCGCCAACTTCTCCTTCAATGTGTCAAGTGCCTTCCTGCACTCCGCCATCCACTGAAACACTTCTGACTTCCGCAACAGTTTCTCCAAAGGGGCCGTAACTTTTGCATAGTTGCGAATAAACCATCTGTAGTATCCTGTGTGCCCAAGCAGTGCCCGCAACTGCTTCACGGTCTCGGGGGCCTCCATGTGGATGATGACCGTGACCTTGGCGGGATCAACGCAGACCCCTTGCTTGCACACCACGTGGCCCAAGAGTGTGCCGAATGGAACTGCAAAAATAGATTTCTTCAGGTTCAAGGAAATCTGCAGCTGACGACACCGGTCAAACATAACACGCAACAGGGAGGCGCGATTCTTCAACAGGCTGTAGACGGTCCAGTCGTCCATGTAGACCTCTAGGAACTTGTGAATGTACTCCCGGAAAGCAGCAATGACAATCCGGGAAAACACAGCTGGTGCATTATTCAGACCAAATGGCATAACGTGGTATGCGAATGATCCCCACTCAGTGGTGAATGTCGTCTTTGCTTTGTCTTCCTCGGCAATGCGCACCTCATGGTAACCTAAAAAACCATCAGTGAATGAATAAGCTTCGTTTCCCGCAACGTGATCTAGGACTTCATCACTGAAAGGAGTGGGAAACGGGTCGTGGATGCAGGCATTGTTCAGGCTCCGGTAATCTACACAGACACGGATCTCCGCTTTGTCCTTCTTGTTCTGGATGACAATGGGACTCACCCACTCTGCTTCTTCTACTGGAAAGATGAGACCTGTAGCCAACATCTTGTCAATCTCCATCTTGACCTTCTCTTTGATACGTGGGTTCAACCGGTAGGGTCGGTGCTTCACTGGCCTGGCCCCCGGTTGCAACGCGATGCGCATTTCGCCCAGATCCCCCTTGATCCCCTTCAGGTCCGCAACCGAAGACGGGAACAAATCTTCGTATTCCCAGAGGAGGCTGAAAATTTCTTTTGTTGTCTCCTTGTCCCAGTAATCTCCCACTGTTGCGAGCTTGGGTCCCTCGTCTGTTCCAATGTTCAGCTTCTTTGTCTTTAGGGGCTGTAAATGGACTCCTTCAGTCGTCGGCTCTTCACTGATGCTCCGCTCGCCTTCCCTTTCGTCAAAATAGAGATGCCTGAGGTCCTCCAGACTATCGTCATCCGGATCACCATCAATCCAGTGGCAAACCAACTCGCGCCTGACCTCAGGTCGTGACACCATCGGGCCCCCATCAGGCTCGGGATGGCAGAAAAACAAGACCTCCTTGACTGCCTGTAGGGCCTGAGACTCCTGCACCGTCTCCCCTTCGAACAAGAAGCACCGCACGAACTTGTCCGCGACGGCCTGCCAAGAGCAAGTGCCCCGTTTCCGCTCTTCCTCCAGGTACCAGGCCTGGGGAATTGTACCCAGGGAGTGGATAAACCTGTGGACCCACAGCTCCTCAGGGTACCGGGTGCTACGCCACTGTTCTTCGTAGGCCCGCAAATGGTGTCGCAGGTCGGAAGTTCCATGATACTTAAGCGTACTGTAGGGTCCTTCGTCCTCTTTAAAGCGTGTCCGCAGAGCATCCGCCATGCGCTCCCATCGCAACAGAGTGTTGCGGTGATTTTTCCACCACCGTGCCGACGTTGACTGCAAGGCCACATCCAAAAGTGGCATCCGGCGTTCAACTGGGACCATGTCTTCCACCTTGGTAATAAAAGTATTGACTGCCCGCATGTTTGACAAGGTGGGATATCCGCAGATCTCAGTCCCTACCCATCGGACTTGGGCAATGGAGGCACATCTCCGTGTGGTGGTCTCATACCCCCCTTGATGCCAGTCTTCCCAAGCGAGTTCGGATCCGAGCTCCGAGCTCTGCACACTCCGCCAACTGACGGAGCCAGTCGCGGTCGGGTTAATATAATCGTCCCGCTTTCCTGCGGTCATCTGATAAAGGTGGTCCATCATCTGAGCATCCTCCCGATTGTCCACCGTTTCTGTATATCGCGGGCCCTGATACGGGTCGAGAGGCTAGGTGACCCGTACCTCCCCATCCTCAACTATCATCAGCTCCTTCTTAAGGTCGATGATTGCGTAATTCTCAAAAGCCCAATCAATGCCGAGTAAGGCAGGATAGGGACCCTTGTCGCCCATGATATCAATAACCTCAAAATCGGTGTATGTCTTCACCCCCGCAACGTCGACCTCGACACCCTCGAGCCGGCCGATTGGCAAAATGCAATACTAGTTCGCCATCATGAGTTGGATTGGTGAGTATGCTAGCCGTGGCCTTCCAAGAGCCTCCCATGGCTTTCATGGCAGAATGTTGACGTCGGACCCCAAGTCCAACATGGTGTCGCTGATTTGGAACCCTGCGACCTGCGTGTTAAGCCAGAATTCTTTGCTTGTTCGTTTCTTTTTCCGCTTGATGCGCTGCATGTATTGAGGGCCAGCGTCCGCCGGATCTCTAAGTTCTGTGCGCCCCTGTAGTGCTCCGTCCAAAGCATGCTTGAGCTGCTGCCGCAGCGCAGCATTGTCAACAATCCTAAGGAATAGCCGGAGCCAATCCTCGACCACAGTACCTGCGACGTTCTGCGCACCAGATTCCGGCAGCATGGGCTCCTCCAAACCTCCCTCGTTCCGCAACTGGGCGAACGCCTCAACTGCCTCCTGGAAATACTTCTTTTGGACTTCGGGCCTGATCAACTTCTTCGGGGATGCCGGCCGAACCACTCGTGCTGGCTCCTTCCCGTGGGCATCCTCTCCAGTCTTCTTTCCGCCCCTCGTCACGATTGCGATGTTCTGCAAGTCTGGGGCGGCAGTCCCTCGCGGCTCTGAGTTTATCATATTCGCTCCCCTCTGCCTCGCCCGTTCTTCCCACTTCTTGATGAGCTCCGGACAGTCTTCTGTAGCGTGGGCGTTGACCCGGCACTGGGAACACCAGGGTCGTCGCGGAAGGGGACATTCTCGAGCCACATGACCCTCCTGGTCACAGTTGTAACATTTTACCGGACCGCGTCCGCCTGTGCGGCCTCCCCGCATGCCTCCGCCTCTTCCCCTCGGAGCCTCGTTCACCCTGTAGGAGGGACGATCCAGTCGATCCGCAAGTGGGTCGAGCGCCCTGCACTGCTCAGTGTTGTGAGTCGTGGACACACAAAATTCGCAGTACACATTATTCGGGACCGTGGAGTACTTCTGTAATATCGGGCACATCCGAGGAGGATGCCCCAGCGTCCGGCAAATCTCGCAGTACTCTGTGGTGGAGGAACCCGGTTGCGGTGGGAACCCCGCGTAAGTCTGTTGCAGCTGGTATACTCCCTGCGGGTTTATTGTCGTGCCGCCACCAGGCGGTGGACCCCCCTGAATAGTTGCGACCGAGGGTCCTGCCCCTGCGCCGCGCAACCGAGGACACTCGGTTGCGACGTGGCCCTCGACCAGGCAATGAGTACACCAAACATTCGGTCGCGCTGGTCTCACTGGCTGAAGCTCCTTGAGCTTTTCAGTCAAGCTGGCAATCTGGTGTTGCAACCCTATCAAAGAAGGATCTTGCGGGGCCGGCCCCCCCGATATTCCTGGGGGTAGCCCGCCATGGCTTCAATCTTCATGGCCTGCTCCAAAGCGTCCTGCAGATTATCAATCTTCTGCTGAGTGAGAGGGGTTCATGTCAAGGGGAGCAGAGCCTTGATGAACCAGTCCCTCTGGTGGTTTGGATCGATCGAGTAGCTAAGTTTCCCGATCGCGTCCTTGAATCACCGCATCAACTCCCACGTGGTCTCACCTTCCTTCTGCTTAATTTCCCACAGCTCTGACAGGTCCTGCTGGTCTGTCTGGGGAAGCTTGAATTCACAGACAAAATCCCGCTTCACGTCCGCGATTACGAGGTTAGGATGAGCCTCGGACCACTTGATAAACCATCACAGAGCCCTCTCTCTGAGCGTGGTTTGGAATTCTATTAACTTCCCTGTATCTGGCGTCTGGAGAGCCCTCCAGATGGCTTCGCACAGGTACCAGTGTTGCTCTACATCATCATTGCCCCGGCCAGAGAACTCTGGATACCAGGTGAAAGATCCAGCCATGTGTACTTGCGGAGAATTGACCAGGATAAAGCCTCCAGGTCCTAGTTGCATAACGGTCCCACTAGGAAAAATATCACTACTAGTAACGCTGCTGTTACCGGACGTTACTGACACTGATGAACTATTGTATGACCGACTCAATGCTTGTAACTGAATAAAAATATTACTTAAAGGTTGATACAGTACCAGGGGAAGGTCGGGATCCTGGCCATGCAGAAGGTGAGAATTAGGGCTGCCTGGAGGGGTGGGTGTCGTCTGATCTTGAAACATCCGCTGCATCACGCCGTGCCATTCATCATCGAAACTCTCTTCGGGCTGCATCTTTCCGTTATCTTCGCTAGTCACAATCTCTCTTTCTCGTGTCGCTAGGCTCCCATGCACCCACTGCACTTCCACCGCAATCCCGTTTTCTTCCCGGGTATCCAAACCCATAGTTCCTGTCCTCTGAGGCGCCTCCTTCTGATTTTTCCTCTCGATCTCTCTTCTCTTCAAATCTCGCATTACCCTTCTTCGCCACCTATCAGCGATCTGTGCCCGCCGATGCGCACGTCGCTCCCGCAACTTGCATGCGGCCTCAACATCCATTCCCCACTCCCCACTTTCACATTCTACACAGCATCGGTTCCCTCAACCCTTCCCCCAGCACGGGAGGTTTACGCTTCCATACTCGGTTTGTGGAATTCAATCAACCCTTCGTCCACCATCAGGGCTTTGATCCACAGCGGAACCTCCTTCAACAGCTTCCCTCTTAGCCCTAAGTGGAAAACAGCCTCGGCTTTCGAGAAGGATTGATAGCACTCAGCAGCAAACTCCACAGTGTATCCTTCCAACGTGGTCCTTACCCAGAAATCCACCGCGCGGGTTAGTTCAGTGTCTACCCGATGCAGTGCCACCAGATCTTCGTGTGCCCACCTGCGGTTTATCTCCGCAAGCCTTCTTGGGGCACCGTCGCGTGTAACCTCCGCAACCAATTGTAAAGGTCCATAGGGAACCTTCCCCAGAAAATTTCGTATGTATCACTGGCTGAGTCAGAGAAAAGAACAAGCTCCTTGATCGCCGCCTCCTTTTTCTTGGTCAGCTCTGCTTGCTGAGCAATGAACTGGTCAAGATGATCATCCCACCATCGCCGTATCGCTCCTTCAAAAATCCTCGATACCATGATCTAGATCCCCTCAGAACATGCAGGTCCCGGAAACGGAACCATTTGTTGGCGAGAAGTCAGGTCTTGCGGACAAGACCCAGGTTCAAGAGTTGTGGCCAACAAAGGGGTCCGGTGTAGTCTAGTAACACGCCGGCATTTTCACCCTGCTCTGGGGAGCAGTGCGTCTCACCCGAGGCATACCGCAACCACATGCAGAAGGGGATGAGATTAATGGCAAGGAACAAACCCGCAACCCATGAAGGACAGTGCATCGATTACATATACAGAGTTATATACGCAAGATCAATTAATAAGCATTCAGACATTTGTAAATAAAATTTTAAACCAGCATAAACACATTGCAAGCACATAAACATCTTATTGAGACAGCAACCCTCCATTGTATTAATCTCTTGGCCAAACACATGATTACATGGCATTCTCACTGATAGCTTACAAATCTGATACAGATGGATTTCGGAATAGAAAGGCAGAATGGAGAAGATGAGGAACCATAGGAAGGACATGCATGATTCTTTCACAATCGCTCTGTGCGTCTTTCCCTGTCTCGAGCCTCGCAACCTCTTCAGCATTCTCCTTGTTTCAGCCGGGTGACTGTTATTTATTCACCCGCTCTTGCGACTATCGATTCCTCTGTGTCCTTACTTCAGCTTCTCCCGGCTTCTCTCCTGTTATCTGCGTGTTCCACTTTCTGTCTTCTGTTGTGTGTTTCCTTCATCTGCACTTGTCCCTGTTCTATCTCCAGCTATCGCATGCTTCCGCGCCACCTTGATAGCTCCGCGACTCCTGGTAGTTGCGGCGCAGTCGCGGTTGCCATGTGTATTTATACCGCAACTCAAAAAAGGTCAAAATTCAAAATGTCTTAGCCAATATTTCAAAACTAAACAAAAACAAGGGCCCCAACACTACGTAAGCAGCAGTAGACCCTTCCAGAAAATTACGATGTCCAGGCCAGGAAGGCATTCTAGTGCAGAAAAGGCTCCCTCTGAGAGAGTTGACAGAGGGGTAAGATTTTCATTTGCAGAAGAGGCAGTGTAGCATGGAAACATAGCTGAAGGATGCAGTTACTACACAGTAGTAAGAGCTGGTGCATAAGCATCAGAAAATTCTGAAAAATACAGTTGGGATTTCTTGATCTCAGACGATTTCTTACTCAAAGAAACTCAGTTTTTCACGTATAGAAGCAGAATAAGTGACTTATTCCACAAGGAGTGTGTAAGTCAAAGCTGAGCAGAGGGTTAGAGCAAGGTATCGATAATTGAGGAGATGGCCAGCAACGGACTGCGCGACCAAGATAGATTGGAGGGTGCCTCCAACTATGTTATCTGGAAATCAAGGATAGAATTTATCCTTGATGAACACGATATGAAATCCCTCATAGATAGCACAGTTGCAGAACCTCTTGATGCAACACACTTGAGGCAATTCAGGAAGAATATGGCTAGAGCCAAGAGATTTATCCTAGATGGAGTGAAGGATCACATTGTACCTCACATAGCAGCCAAAAACATTGCTAGAGAAATGTGGGTAGGGCTAGAAAAGTTGTACCAAGGATATTCTGAGTAGTGGAATATGTACCTTGAAGAGAAGATGTAGAATATCAGGATGAAGAAGGGAGAGAATATTGAATCCTTCTTGTCTTAGATTTAGGAGAACCAATATCAACTGTCTACAGTAGGATATGATCCTAAAGACTGAGATCTAGTAAGGCTCAAGCTGAACTATGTTTCAAAATATCATCAAGTCTTCGTCCAAAGTATATTGGGCAGAGAAAGGCTTCCATGATGGGAAGAAATGTGGGAAGCATTACAACAAGAGGATTTGAGGAGAGATCTCCTAAAAATCCACTTGGAGAATGGCAGTAGCAGTTGAAAGGTCAAGAAGGAGGAAGAAGATAACACTGCCCTTGCATAAAAAGGGAAACAGAAGAAGAAGAAGAAAGATCTATCAAAGATCAAGTGCTTCCAGTTTGGATAAATGGGGAATTATTCCACACAATGTCCTCTTAAGAAAAAGGATAAATAGGAGAAGGAAGATCCACAAGCAGGAGCTGCCAAGATTGAGGCAGAGAAAGATTGTGCTATGTTAGCTCATATTCCAAAAGGAGAAAAGTGGGATGATTTGGATTTGGAGATCCAGAATATACAAGGAGGCAGGATCCTTGAGTATTCCGAACTCTTGGATTACATGTGAGCTACGGTAGCCTAAAGATAGTAGCAGGATGGACAGTTGCAGCAGAAGATGATGAGATGATGAAGTGGCTAGCAAGTACAAGAGCCTGATCAGCACAGAGAGGGAGCAGCTGCAGCAGTAGTTAAGTAGCAGCAGCGCAGTGCACATTGTTTCAGTGGAGTGAAAAGTAATGCTCACGCAGTGCAGAGCAGCAACAGCGTGGTATTTTCAGATAGCTAGTGCAAAAACTAGCAACAGTCAGTCTTATTTTTCAGTTGCATATCTACTTGTCCAATTTTGGATGTTTTCCTGTTGCAATTAGAAATAGTAGCATCAGTGCAGCAGCAACAGAGATGAGCAGTAGTAGCAGTAGATGAGCAGCAAAAACGTATTGCACAGAGAGGCAGCGCAGTGTAGAGTAGTGCTCACGCAGTGCAAAGTAGTGCTCATGCAGTGCAACAGCATGATTGCAAAATTTAGAGGGAGTTGCAGTATAGTGGCAGTTGGTAGTAGTATGCAGAGTTAGTATAGTTGCAGCATTTTTTGTGCAGTGTTTGTGACCAGCATCAACAGCACAGAAAAATGCTCCAGAAGTCTTATCAGTAGCACATTAAGGTGTTTTTCTAGAGCACTTTCCTCGCTAACAGGGAGTGTTTATTTATGGCAGCATCAAATGTTCTCTAGCCTTGTAATTTTTTATATAGGCTAAGACACATGTATTCCATAAAACCTAGAATTTTTTTTGGAAAATTCCACTTAGAGATGACTTAATTAAATTAATTAATCATTTTTTAATGTTTTCCTAAGTATAAACTTAGGGAATTTGATTAATTAAAGTGTATTAATTAAATCAAGTGTGAATCTTCTAGATAAAGTCATGGATCACCTCCAAGTTAATATTAGCCCTTGATTATGTTTTAATGTGGACCGTTGAAGATTCAATGGAAGATTATAAGAAGGAGAGTGAGGGGCCTATTTAAAATACACTTGACACTTGAGCCATTGAGCATTTCGAATTTGTGTGAGGAGACACAGCTTTTGATCAAGAACAAATCATTAGAGCTAGGTTTGCTAAGTGATTTGATTTAGTGATCAGATCCGGAGAGGGGAAAAAGAAAATATTGGTTAGGAGGGCCAAGAATACATTTTAGAGAGAGGCAACATCAACGCAGAAGAAATACAGTGCAGTTTCTAGCTAGGGTGACGCAGTTACTGCAGAAAATCACGCAGAGCCAGCGCAGTGTCTCTTGGAGTCAGTCAAGGGAAAGATAGACGCTGGGGTTATGAGCCAGTAGGGCCAAGATCCAACTTCAGATCAGCCATATCAACTACAGGAAGGGGTGACGCAATCCCTCTAGCTTGCCTACGTAGGCTTACGCAGATCCAACGTAAGCAATCATGCAAAGGCAGTGAGGGCCTCATCAGCATTGTTTTTTTCAGCCGGAGACTTGATGAGTGAGGTATATCTCACAGTCATTTTTGCTGTCTATATTTCTCTAAAGGGTTAGCGGATTTTGGCACCCTAGTTGTATTCAAGATTCTGCTGCTTAATAATACAAACCCTGAGATCTGCTGCTCCAGTTTTCTCGAGTTGGGTTTTTCTGGGGACTTAGTCCAAAAATAACTGTGTCAATGTGGTTGCTTTTCATTGAGTCTTGCTCAGATTTTTTCAGCACTTAGATTTATTTCGCAGTATATTGTTTGTGTAGATTGATTCAGTAATTACTTCGGTATTTCAATGTAATGAAATAATTATCAAATAATAGGAGAAGTAATTCAGATTTCTTGCAGTAGGAATCCAGATCTAGGATTTTCACATAATGTTCATATGGAACTGTTGTAGGTATGTGCACTATTTCTGATGGAAATCGTTCTACAACTTTCCTTGTGTCTGGGGTTGGTGGTCTATGTGGATGGTCATTTCCTTCCACAAAATGTAATGCTTCCATTATTGGAAAACTTTCACAATGGAATACATCTCCTTTTAATATGTGGGATACTTTCAGACTGTGTCTGAAAGTGTCTCACTATGATATGCCACTAGATACCCCTGTTGAGTAAGAAATTCACCAATATCATAGTCGGAGGCATCCATATCGATCTCAAATGGTTGTTGCAGGTTTGATAATATGAGCACTGGTGCAGAGTAGAGTTGATGTCTCAACTCAGCCAATGCCTTCTATTTGTATTTAGACCAAAAGAACTTTGTTTTCACCCCTCCCTTGGTGACTTGACTCAAAGGCCAAGTGATATGAGAGAAGCCCAAGTCGATAAACCCCTAGCCTAAGATGCCTCATGAAATCACTTGTTAGGGCAGGAACTGGCTCCTGGTTGAGTGACTAATGTAGGGATTGCGTAGTTCCATAGGCCAAGGTCCAAGATTGAGGCCTGAGATTGCGTAATGCACATTTTAGGATGACTAGGGTCAAAGGATTGTGTAATATTCCCAAATTGGAAAAGCAGGAATATAGTGCAAAATGTTGGAACAATATTTCAGATCATCATTTAAAAATAAAGAGGCCAATATGGAGACCTTTCATATGTTATTACAGCCGCAAAATGTACATAAGAAATGGGCCATAAGATGTATAACAAGAAATACAAGTCTCCAATGAATAAAATCCCTCAATATGAGGTGCTGCAATGATGTAGAAAAGATGGAAGACCCTTATAGCATTATTTTATTAGCTCTGCTATAGTATTTGATTATACATCAGATCTAGGGCTAATATGTGCCTCAAAATATATATCTATATCAGATCTGAGCACTATACAAGCTCCTCTAAAGAACCCCTCAAGGGTTTTCAGCAAAACACGAAGTACAAGTTGTAGATTTGAGATCTAAGACTGCAGATCTACTAAAAAATACATATCTGGAAAGTGTGGTTGATCTGATTTGATCAATAAAATAGCCTCCTCCAATAGATCCTCAAAGTGAAAGGCAGATCCCCTTCACTAGAAAATCATCACTCCAAATGGTTTGCCAAACCACTCTGCAACTCCTCCTACAGAAATAACGCAGATTTGGAAGTAAAATGCATTGTAGGGATGAATATATGGTTGGCCTGATGCCAAGATCTAAAAATAAGCTCAATAGACTTCAATAATGTCCTCCCAATGGAAAGGAACCCTCCTCCACTGAAAATAAGCAATGATATGGCCTAGATCTAGAGATCTAATCACCACTTGCTGCAACCTGCAAAAACAACCAAACCCTCAACAGGATCTACGTTGTAGTTGAAAGAAGAAGCTTGGCCTTAAGCCTGATAGTGGACAATGTAGTATAATATCTTCCAAAAGGCCTCTCAATGAAAGAGGTGGGATTCCCGATCAGGAACACCCTGTGCTAAACAACACTCTATCTCAACTAAACAGCAAGAGAAAGATATATGTCTAAACAGACCATATATTTAGAAATATAATAAACCATAACATAATCAACAATGGCTACCATCCTCTTCCTTAAATAAGATATGAGCTTGCAAACCCTAAGCCCCATCCAAAAATGTCACTAAATTCACACAAAGCATCTCCATCTAAAACTTCTATGTCCCTCATTGATGACCACTCCTCCATGACAACATTGTTGATTTGGTCAATGTTGACCCAGTCAAAGCGATCTAAACCCTTTCATACCAAGGGTGATTTAATTAAGCTTCCAAGATTTGGCTCTTTCATATTGGGCATTGATTTATTCATTATTAAGGATATTTTTGGACCTCCTTTTTCTTCTTATTCTTTAAACAAAGCAATAAAACAAAATTTAATATTCCAACTAGCTCATGGCTAATTGGGATTATTACCGTCCTCGCTTCCCAAATGTTGCTTGTCCTCAAGAAACTGACAAGGTGAGTGCTGCAACTCTTATCCTCCTCCATTGGTGACACCAACATGTGGTAAGATTCCCTCATAAGCTAAGTGTTCACCAATCCATCTCTCCATAAATTTCTCCTCCAAAGCTCTCATGAGATGCAAATAATCCATCCCATAAGGAGACAATAGTTAAAATGAAACAAACATGGGTTGCCCAATGTTCTCCCTAAAACATGTAGCATACTGAACATGGAGGATCTCTCTCCCATAGGGCACATACACACCTCCCATCCTCCCTCCAAACATTCCCATGAAAAGTATAAGTACATCATCAATGTATGGGATCAAAACTAAGTACATACAAACAGAAATTTGCATATATGGAGGTGGGTCATAGTCCCATATATGGAACCAGTGCAGTAAATCTCTTGACTGCATGAGATCATTATGTGATAAGTGGTTTCCCCACCACTTACTTTCTTCCCAGGTCATCTCACCATGGCTGAAATTGTGAGATATGTTTGGTGCTTTAGGAGTGCACCCACAATGATACAATATCTCCCTTTAATCTCCAAGGGAGTGGCCATGTTTAGAAATTTTTGTGGCCCAAAGTTGGCCATGAAGTTTATATGGAATGATGCTCCTTCTTGGAGCTATGGCCTACATATACATGGTGAAAGAATGCAAATGATCATCAAATAAAACATTAGGTACATAGGCATGTTATTCACCAAAATTTTTCATACAAATGGAGTGGTGCATTGATCTATCTCCTCTCATTCCAAAACAGGAAAGAGGTGGTTGAATTAACTATTTCATAGAGTTATGTTTCTCTCCCAACTCCACATGGTTCATTCATCTTTGAAAATGTTGATATAGTTCTCCTTCAAATCCCTTCCATGTGTAGCTTTCCATGATAGTGTTGTAGGCCTTCATGGAATAAGTATGGTTGAAAGTGAACTCTTCATAAGCTCTTTGTAGAAACTTATCCTTGAGCTTGGAAGATCTAGATAAGAAGATTCTACCATTATAGTAGATGACTCCTTCTTGGATTGAATATCCCTCTTCATGTGTTTGGTCATCAAGTATCATGCATGTGAAAAGATCCTTGGAATAATCCACCAACATTTGGGATTTCCAATATGGATCAACCTTCCATAGTGACAGCACTGATGATCTATCAAAAAGAATGTTTTTCATATGGTTGCTCTCCTCCTTTACATCTCCCAAGCCAAAGGTATATGTTGGAAGGTCATTCCTTCCATGCTTCTCCTCCCACATCGCAGAATTTGAAATGAGAGTGGGTAATGATGATGTTGGGAGAATATCTCCCTCCTCCTTGAGCCTACCCAAGACTCTCAGCACTATATTTTGGTCTTCTAATGCTCCCATCCCTCTTGGTTCTATGAATGGAGCATCAAGATGTGAGACATCTCTCACCAAATCTGAATCAGGTGGTCTCCCAGGTGGTTTACCACAAGATAATGATGTCTCATGGACTATCCTCATATGCATAATAGATGGGATCATCATGTCCCTGCTTCCACTGTGAAAATTTAGCTTTGTTTCATGTGTGGAAGTGTTATGATAGTTGGGTACCACTCTTAATTATGCAAGAGTTCCTCTAATTGGAGCCATTTCTCCCTCCTCACCTCCATGTGGTGGTGGATCATCTCCTACTATTCCAGCGATGTGACCCCTTTCTTGTTATTCTTCTTCTTCCTCCTCATCATCTGAAAATACCTATATGTAATGTGCTTTTCTAGCTACACATCTATGTCCAGGTGCCCAAGCTTCTTGGAAAGTGAAGCAAAGCTTCCTCCTCCTCAAATATCTTTGAACATCATCATCAAGAGGTTTTTTATATGAGCTCTCCTTTGAAGGAGGAGCCTTCTCTTCCTTTCCCTTGGATGGAAAAGAGGGCTTGTGCTGAAAACTTGCTCTTGCTTTTGGCAAGGCATCTTGAAGGTCTCTAGACGTTTCAATGGCATCTTGTAGGGTAGTGGGCTTGGTAGACTTAACCAAAACATGAAGAGGTTCATCTAATCCATCAATGAACATGTACACCCTTCTTGTTGCAGATAAATCAGGAACCATGATAGCAATTCTTAAGAATTCAGAGACGTAAGTTTCTGCATTACTTGATTGTTTTAGCTTTGCAAGCCCCATGAATGATGCTTCAGGATCTCTTCTATCAAACCTTTCCACCAACCTTCTAGTGAAATCCGAATATGCAGTTATATTGGCATGACCCAATGAAGACAAGCCATTGAAACACTAGTCATGTGCTTCACCCTCAAGGTGCAGCACTGCAATCTTAATGGCCTCCATTTCAGAAACTTTGTTCAACTGAAATCAGATGTCAAGTTTTTCTACCCAATATTTGGCAGTACACTTGGACGACCCATCAAAATTTTGTAAAAAGAATCTGCCCATAGTATGGTGTCGATCATGATTATGAATGAATCCACCACTTCTATGATGATGCCTTGGTATTCTATTGTCCTTTATTTGAAAAAAATCCTGAAAACTCAAGTGATCTTTGAATCTCTGAGTTTGAGACCCATACTCCATAAAATAGTCTTCAAGGGATTCTTACTCCTGAAACTCATCATTTCCCACAGCCAAAAATGTAGGCATGGTAGAGCGTTGGGAAACTTGTGGTTGATGCATTGGTTGATTATTCTAGTGATGAGACATGTCAAAGCCTTCACCATGATGAAATCCTTTAGGGGATTCCTTGAATCTATCCATCCTCATCTCTTTGATCTCTCTAGCAATGTCTTGCATGGCTCTAAGGAGGATATTTGGGAACTCCTTCTCTTCATCTTCACCTCCAGATAAAGGGGTTTTACCCTTGTCTTCTTTGTCATTTGTATAATCAAATTTTCTGTGACTTCTTCTTTGATACCTCCTCTTTCTGTCAATAATAGGCTCTCCTTCTTCAGATGACATATTTCTCTTAGAATGCACAGGTTGTGCCAAGATTATGCTCTGATACCATTATAATATTCCCAAATGGGAAAAGCAGGAATATAGTGTAAAATGTTGGAAAAATATTGCAGATCATCATTTAAAAATCAAGAGGCCAATATGGATACCTTTCATACATTCTTACAACAGCAAAATGTACATAAGAAATGGGCCATAAGATGCATAACAAGAAATACAAGCCTGCAATGAATAAAATCCCTTAATATGAGATGCTGCAATGATGTAGAAATGTTGGAAGACCCTCACAACGTTATTTACTAGCTCTGCTATATCAGTTGATTATACATCAGATCTAGGGCTGATATGTGCCTCAAAAGATAGATCTATATCATATCTGAGCACTATACAAGCTCCTCTAAAGAACCTCTCAAGGGTTTTCAGCAAAACACAAAGTACAAGTTGTAGATCTGAGATCTAAGACTGCAGATCTACTGAAAAATAAAGATATGGAAAGTGTGGTTGATCTGATCTGATCAATAAAACAACCTCCTCCAATAGATCCTCAAAGCGAAAGGCAGATCCCCTTCACTAGAAAATCAGCTCTCCAAATGGTGTGCCAAACCACCCTGCAACTCCTCCTACAGAAATAACACAGATCTCGAAGTAAACTGCACTGTAGGGATGAATATATGGTTGGCCTGATGCCAAGATCTGAAAATAAGCTCAATGGCCTTCAATATTGTCCTCCCAATGGAAAGGAAGCCTCCTCCACTGAAAATAAGCAATGAGATGGCCTAGATCTAGAGATCTAATCACCACTTGCTACAACCTGCAAAAACAACCAAATACTCAACAGGATCTGTGTTGTATTTGAAAGAAGAAGCTTGGCCTTAAGCCTGATAGTGGACAATGTAGTATAATCTCTTCCAATAAGCCTCTCAAGGAATGAGGTGGGATTCCTGATCAGGAACACCTTTTGCTAAACAACACTCTATCTCAACTAAACAACAAGAGAAAGATATATGTCTAAACAGACCATATATTCAAAAATATAATAAACCATAACATAATAAAAAATGGCTTCCATCCTCTTCCTTAAATAAGATATGAGCTTGCAAACCCTAAGCCCCATCCAAAAATGTCACTACATTCACAGAAAGCATCTCCATCTAAAACTGTGCTATCCCTCATTAATGACCACTCCTCTGTGACAACGATGTTGATTTGGTCAAGGTTGACCCAGTCAAAGTGATCCAACCCCTTTCACACCAAGGGTTCTTTAATTAAGCTACCAATATTTGTCTCTTTCATATTTGGCATTGATTTATTCATTATTAAGGATATTTTTGGACCTCCTTTGTCTTATTATTCTTTAAACAAATCAATAAAACAAAATTGAATATTACAACTAGCTCATGGTTAATTGGGAATATTACAGATTTTGTAGTTGAGGGACTCAAGGACTCAGGTTGAAGGCTTGAGCCTTGAGACTGCTCAATGTGTAGTTCTGGAGGCTTGGTCAAAGGGACTACGTAGTTGAGGGAATCAAGGGCTCAAGCTAGAGGCTTGAGGCCTGAGACTATATAGTGTGCATTTCTGAAGGCCTAGGCTAAGTGACTGCATAGTTGAGGAACTCAAGAGTTCAAGCTTGAGGCTTGAAGTTGCCTGATGCACAACATAGACATGAGAACATCTTGGGATATTGCACAGTTGAGGGGTTCAAGGCCTCAAGATTCAGGCTTGAATATTGAATTTTTCCAATGCACAGTTGTGGAGGGAGAGAGGCCAAGTGATTGTGCAGTTGCATAGTTCAAGAGATCATGGGTGACGCTTGATTCTTGAGATTGCATAATGCACAGAGAAGGTTGGTTGGAAGAAAGGAAAGCGCAATTCTAGAGGTCAAGGACTGGGACTGAGCACTAAGATGTGCAATGCAAAGTTACAAGAGCTAAGTTCATGGATTGAGGGTTGAGACTGCGTAATGCGCATTTCAAGAAAGTTGATTGAAGTCAACTTTCCCGGGAACGAAATTTTCCGGATAAGGCTAAGTGTGGGATCAGTGAGGCTAAAGTGAGTAGAGACAAAACTAGATCATGATCACACAATCAAAAAATTTAACGACACAAAATTGATCAGTCAAGAAAAAATAACAACATGATATCCTCAATGAAACAACAATGCACCATACATCTCCAAGTGCGACACAAAATATACACTTTGCGATGAAAGTGACAATACAGCTTGTGTGAAAATGCATGAAACTTTGGGAATGAGTGTAAAACATGCCTACATGACTAGTAGGACTCATTAACGCCAAATTTACCCCTTTTAACAAGCCAAAACTCTACTTTACATGACAAGCAACACTTCCCATGCCAAAATATGACATCTTCAATATAAAGAGAAAATTTCAAATGACACCTAAGATATGCGAACGATGGTGAAAACAACACATGCCAGAGCCATGATAACATGAAAATGACACTTATTAAGACTAAACAAAGAAAAGGATACCATATAAAACATGAAATATACACTCCTGAAAGTGAAGGTGCACAAAAGTGACATTTTAGAAAACTCATCGAAACAAAAGTATAATAACAGCCAAAAGTGAGAGATTGTTAATGAAAGTGTGCACTGATTATCGACATGGGTTTATCATTGCACGGTAATAGTCTTGATGGATTATGTTATGCATTTACACAATTGCGTAAATGAATGTGCTCATGAACTTGTTGCAAACTAAGCATGTGCGAGAAGGTGACTTCAACACTTATAATCCAAGAGGGAGCTCAAAGACTTAAAAAGGCATCATTCAACAAAAAAGTGAATACGAAAAGAACAACCACAAGATCCTCGATAGGATCCAAAATTAAGTGTAGGCAAAATTTTAGAGGGTGTTTTTCATAGCGACAATAGGGAGAAAATTCACCCTTAAAATTTTCTCTTTATCATTGATCCAAAAAAAGAAAAGGAAAAGGGAAAGTTGAAAATTGTTCCATTTCGAGATCGAGATTCTTCTGTTAGGGATGAAGAACCAGTTCTTTCAGATCAAAAGGAATATTTAAAATATCATGGTCTAGTTCCTTATTATCGATATCCAAATCCATACGCTCGTGATCCCAATGTTCATGAGCGTGATTGAGATGTTCATGAGTGAGATCCATGCCTTCATGAACTAGATCCAATATTTTATTTTCATGATATGGGTCCTATCTTTCGCACATATCTACATATATTCTCATAAGAACAATCCCTCACTTCCCCTAACAATTTAGGTCTAATAAGGCATTTGAGATCGAAACTCATTCCTACATTTAGGAAGGTCAAGGTAGGTCTAAGGCATGAGAAGGAGGTGTCTCTACATTTAGGTTGGTTGAGCCCTACCACTGGAAAAGAGAGTCTTGGGATGGGCTCATCGATTACTAAGACCAAAACTGCCTAGCTCACTCCCTCCATGGCTAACCCTAGCATAAGGAAATATAAGAGAATATTGGGAGATAAATACCTTGGTCGAGCCCAACCACACACTAGCCTTCCCAAACAAACATTAATTTGAGCTGACTATTGGCTTCAAAAATTTAATGTGGTTTTGGATCGTGTTTCTTCAAGGAACGCAACAACCCTTCCCCTGAACAATGGATCTGTTATCAAAAAATCAAACCTGATAGGCTGCTAATCAAATCAATCTCATGTAACTATTTCAAACCAATATTTTTATTGAGGCTTAGACTCCTCAACCTGAGAGGGCTCTCTCAAGGGTTAATGATTTTTGATATAAATATAGATGGCTAACTCTATGTGGGGTAATAATTAGATAGATGATAAAAAGTAGGTTGAAAATAACATCAGCAAGTACACATTGGGCTTATGGAGTCAAAATAGTTTCAGTAAAACCTATCAATCTAATTAGCATGGAATTTGAGGCATATCAAATCTTTAGTCAAGAGATACACATGTGAAACTGTAAGAAACATAGTCAGTTTGTCTATATAGGAAGCCAGAGCATCAAAGATTAATTCTGAGTAACACAAAAAAACACCACTGCAATAGGATAGTAAAAATATGCAATTAGAACAAGAAAACACCAGAACTCTTTATGAATCTCAAGTTGGCTAAGCAGAAATCTCTGTATTTAGCTGAAAACCAGTCACTTACAACAAACACAGTCTTTTTGCTAAAAATGTCCAACCCCTAGCATATTCTACTTCTTGATCTTTTATAGATCATTTACAACATAAGATAACCTTATATGATGCTAGATACATCGAACACCTGACTCTTGACACCTTGCCTACCATATGACATGGTATTTATTACAAAAGGACAGCTAATCTACTAAACAATCCTATTACAAATAGGATTCAAACTCTTAATCACCTATCTATAACAACCTTATCTTAATTAAATTACATCCTTTGCCAAATATATTAACACCTGGTCGAATCTAGATGATTGGTTTCAAATCTTGATGACCATAATGTTGACCTCCATCAAAGTAGGAAACAGTCCCCTGTTTTCTATGCATAGGGTCCTTTGCAGTTTTGAAATGTTCTGACCATCATGAATTCATCCTTTCGAGGTCCTTTGCTGTTAGGAACTGAAATAACACCTACCAAAAATCCTCCTTAAGCTCCAGCTGTCCCAAACCACCTTTACACTATTCAAATGAGTTGTAATAAACTGTGCTACGAAAATAACAGTTTCATAGCACTTTTCATAGCACAACTCTTTTACCTTTTTTCCTTCAAAATTTTGATTTATTTCCTCCAGGATTATCTTCATTATCATTTAATACATCCTCCCTAGCAGTTTCAGGTCATAATTCATACTTTTTCCCTTCAAAAATTTATGAGAAAGAGTGAAAAAAGTTGTTGCAACAGTTTTGTAGCACTTCTCACTCTTTTTACACTGTTTGCACTACGAAACTATTGAGTGAGAAATTTTGTCCAAAATTTTTCAAAGTGAAAACTATAAATGTGCCAAAACTCAAAATAACATTGATTTCATCAAATCAAAAAGCCATATGAACTGAAAAACATAGTTTTCATGAGGTTCCTTCTTAATTTTCACTTGATTTAGCTTTTGAATTTTTAATGATTGTCATTTTGCACCTTTGTTCTTTAACTCATCCGGAATCACTTTCAGCTGCTGCTCCAATTCCTCCACTTGATCTCTAAGTCTTATGTTACTAGCTCTCAAGTGATTATTTATCCCTCTGACAAATTTGGCTTCCTTGATGGCTGGACCTGTCCATGTGAAAAAATGTCCTGCACTACTTGGGGTTTCAGAAATAGAACTAGTTTGACCCTCCCACAGTGCCTTCATTATTTTGAATTTTGCTTTTTCAATAATATGCTTTCTGGCCCTCTTTCTCATCACAATAATTTCTTGGTTTTCCAATCTCAATTTCTGTTCAAGATGTTAACACTGTCATTTCTTCTTGTCCCTTCTTTGTTCTGTTGGCTGCATGCTCTACTGTAGGTGATCAGAGATCAACCACTTCTTCAAGGGCTTTAGTTGTTTCAATAGTTTATTGAACCTCCTTGTTGCCTTCCTTGAGTTTCTTAGCATGCCTAGTTAAAGGTTTCCTTGCTTGAAAGATGAAGGTTACATCTTCTCCCTCAAACTCAAGCTTCTTTGCAGACTTAACCCTTTTCTGTTTATGCTCATCCTCTCTAATGAACCCAGCTTGAACAATTGGTGTCTCCTCTATATCAATTGCATGAAGGATGTCATCTATATTTCCCTTAATTACTGGGTTGTCCTCTGAAACTGAAACACCTTCTTTCCTTTTGATGCCACTACTTGGCTTCTAGTCAATCTTTTGATTTCGTGCTTGATAGAAACTTGTTTCTGTTTTGCCTCTTTGACACTCTTTGAATTCTGTTTTTCAAGTGATGGAGTTGATGTGTCAATAATTTGTGTCTGCTCTATCCTTTTCTCAACTTGTTTCCTTGGCTTCAATTTTACAAATTCCTTTGGTTTTGCAGCCACAGATTGACTAGACTGTGCTACCAGTGGTGAAGGAGTTCCTTTATTTTTAGGGTTTCTAGCATGAGTAAGGGTTTCTAGCTCAAGAACATTTATAAACAAAAAGGATGACCAATCCCTGCCTATCTTCTGAAGCTCATTCAAAATCAATAACTTCATCAAACCATGATGAAACAAGGATGTTTCACAACCATCAGATTTGGCTTGTACTTTATCAGCCATTTTGGCAAGACTGCTATGCAGATAAAAGGAAAAATCAAGTGAAATCTTACTAGTGAAATGCAGAAGAAAATTTAAATGATATGTGTAAATTTTATGATATTTTCCTTCACATGTAAATTATCTCTGAATGTTGAGCAGCAGCTTTGCATAAGTGTCTTTGATGCAGCTTCTAGGGATAGCATTATTGAGGTCCATATCTACATACTCAGGTTTCATGAATTCCTTGCATGGCTCCATATAAAATTTGAAACCTTTGAACCAAGTCTCCTGCCCTCTTGGTATCTCTGTAACAGTAGCAATGATTTCTGATGTAATTGGCACACTTAGCATCCCAACCTTGGTAGTTGTTCCATTGAATTTCAAGGCAAATTCTTTGGAAACTTGTGTGTGGCAACCCTGCAACTTTTCACAAAACCGAAGACAACCTACTCTATTGAATGCCTCCATCACTGTTGGGTCTTCAATTATGGCCTTCATATTTTCTAGCTCATATCTTAAGCAATGTCCCCCTCTATGGACTTTCTTTTCCTCTACCATGATTTGAGAAAAACATGCCAACCTCGCTTGAATATATGAAACAACCTCGCTTGATTAGGATGAAGAAAAACTTTGTATGAAACAACCACAAGTTTGGCTTGACACTTCAGAGCTTAGACATTTGAATGGAGGTAATAGAAATGAGTATGACCAATTAAGCAAGATTTTGAATTTGAAATGTCATCCCATAACTGAATTATGCCTCATTCATGCCCTATCATGACAATGATGACTGCATCATGGGTAAGTACATTGAATCTCATCATTAACTGACCTATCATACCACTAATGATGTAGGAGAATTAGGCTCATAAATCTCTTTGTATTTTAATAGACTTAGGGGTTTTTTGTTTTCAAGGGATTTGGTTTCTTATGTGATGTTTTGAGTGATTTTAATGAGAATTAATTAAATATTGTGAGGAATTTTGTAAATGTTCTCGAATGTTGGAGAACATGAGAGAATTAGGCTAGTTGAGAATTCATAGGGATTGAGAGATTTAGGAATTAATTATAAATCTTAAATTAGAATTGTTTCATGATTTTAGGATGAGAGAGGATCCTTAGGGATTAGTTGAGTCAAGTAAGGACTTAGAGGATATTTAGGATTTTTTTGAGAAGATGGAGGAACTGAAACAAAAAATAATTTTAGAACCTTTTGTATAAATTGTAAGCCTCAAAGGCATAAAAAATATTAAATAAGTTGAGATAAATTCAGGATTTAGATAGATAGGAGTTGTGTTTGTAAGCCACAGGCAATTTAGAGAAAAGTCCACTGATACAGAAGATCAGGCCAGAGGAATAATTTCCTATGTAATTATTGTGTATTAATACAGAGAACTCAATTTTCTGAGTTCGTATTTCATTTCTGAGTTATATGGTGTGCAAATGAAATTGGGTTACAAGATTGTTGATTGTATGAGTTTGTGTGTTTAATATTAAATTTTGATTGTGAAATTGTGTGTATCGATCACATAATGGATCGATGAGACAGAAGAGGAAATTATCTCTCAAATCGATATCTTGATTATATTGTTTAAGAACCAATAATCAGAATAGGAATCATATGTTCCAGATGTGTATGGATATTATCCCCTTAAATGGCATTTCTGTGGTTACCAATAAACAAAGATGATATTTGGATGACAGCTGTTACTGAGGAAAGGAGTTGAATTCAATCGAATTCAGTTGTGGGGGCTCTATGCAAAATAACTGAATGAATGAGATCCATTCTATGAAATACCACTGATCTAAACATGTGCAAAAAATCGTGAATAGAAAGCGAAAACATGAATCGGAATGGTGCAGAGGAGAATAAGCGGTTTTATAAAACAGCCGTGGGTTTATCGCGCTGCTTTGAAAGGGTAAGCAGTATTGAAGAAATTTACGCGATAGACCTCCGGAAGTGACACGTCGCAAATAAATACCACCTATTTCACGTTATTCTGGATGGATAAGTTTTCGGGCTTAATTTTATGCAATAGTCGTCCGATCAAAGGAGGCAAAGATCTGACGGTGTTCACATCAGAAGTTGTGCAGAGGTTAACGAAAGGTGTGGACCCGACAGTGAAAAAGGTACATTAAATGTCATGCATCTTGAAATGAGATATTTGTTGGATGTACGCATAGATCGGTTGTGAAGTGCGATAGTTGTGGATTCATGGATATTAAGATCGACGGTGTAAAGATCGAGGAGTTGAAGATCTACGATTGAAATCAAAGGTGTAAAGCTATTCAGAGAAAAGTGGAAAGGTGAGTTGGTAAGTTGTGGGGCCAAATAAAATATTATGTTGATATTTTGGGTTTTAAACCAAAGTATGGGATGTTAAACATGGTCCGGATATATTTATATGATTAACATTTTGGTTTTTAACCAATGTCAATTGAAACTGATAAATACCAATGAGTAAGGTGGGTATTCTCATATAGTTTGTAAAAGTGAATTTTATGAAGAGGAATATCTTCTGAGTAGATTATTGGGTTGACATGCATGTGGATATGCATATTTAAATCCTAGAAGTAATTGTGGGTTTTTGCAGCCTTTGGCTACATCATTTTGGTATCAAACCTAGAAAAGCTCTTTTGGAGGTTAAATTATTTTTTTAATGCATGTGTGATGAAAAATAAAAATAAAGGAGATCATATTCTAAATATGATAAGCATCAGATATACAGAGTTAGTGTGTAACAGGAAATTACAGAAGTACAAGATAACGGTACATTCAAAGTACTAGCAGTATAAGAACAAGGTCATGCAAGGTGAGATCATTTTAATCTGGTTTGAAAATTGTGATTGTGGAATTCTGGTTGTAGACAAGATGAAGACAAAGTTTTTGGTGATGATGGCAGTGAACCTAATTATTCCAGCTAAAGGTTGGATAGGGCGAACAACTGAAGTGTTCTCAAGAGAAGGTGAGTTGAGGATATAAGCCTAGAGAGAGCATAAGAGAGTGATCAAGAGGTTCTAGAAATAGAGAACCAGTGCTTGCCAAAAGACCAAGTCCAGAGAGGGGATTGGTGAGGTAAGTGGCAACAGGGAGGACTTGTTGTTGCAGAGGCTTAATGCAACTCATATAAAGTGAGGAGCTCATGAAGAAGATGATCATGGAGGATCAGAGAAGAGGTTCTAAATAATTCCACAGAGATAAGATGAATTATGAGGATAGAGAAATAGATATTGCAGTGATGAAAGTACAACTGGAGGTACTAGAAGGATGGCTACAGGAAGAGGAAAACCAGAGAGGAGGATGGATCTTTCCACTGAAGGGAAAGAGGGTAATTTGGCACCCATTAAAAATGAATTGGAGGCATAAGGAGATTGCTTATGGAAGGAAGAACTCAGATTTTTTGAGTCAAAGATATAATTTGAGGATTCCTCATGCAAATATGTTCAAGGAGAAATGCTTGAAGAAGCAAAAGAAACTGAAAGGTCTTGTGTTTTAAAAACTAATGAATTGTGTATGATTGTAGGTACATCATAGGATGATGAAGAAGTTGACTCTGAATTCTGTTCAGAATGATGCTGAGATAGCAAGATCTCAAAAAAAAAAAGGAGAAAAAGGGGTCTCATGGGAATAAACAGCAGAATGTTGAAACAGAGGAAGAAGGACCATCTGATGATTGTTCAAAAACAAGTGAAGGTGTGAAAAAATGTGTAAAGTTTCCAAGTTCTACCCCCATTGAAATTCTTGAGTTATATAGAAAGTTAGATCTTTAAAGAAGAGAGTTGGAAAAGCAAAGAATCTTTACTCAGGATAAATTGTTGAATGTGAAAGACAAAGAAATTTTCATGAATGACAGATAGAAAACAAAGAGTAAGAATGCAAGAATGATAACAAGGGTCTAGCAAATTGAAGAAGTTCATTATTGTGAACCAGAGCAGAGAGACATTCTTGAAACAGATGATAATAAGGAGAGACTAGCTGACAGTCTCATGGAGAATTTAAATCAGCATATTGATGTGCTGACAAAGGAATTAAACAAAAACTCAAAGCAGCATACTGAAATGTTGCCAGAGGAGGAAGAGGGATTGAGACCTTGTATTTCTACTAATAATTCATGTTTTAATTATGCAGGAAAAGAAGGACAACAAATGGAAAATGTCAGAGAATCTAATGAAAGGGAAACTATGTTAGATGAAAACATAGTGGAGGATCATCATTCTATCATGGTGATTGGAACAATGGAGATAACCTTGGAAGCTAGAAAGAAATATAGTGGATATTTTCTGAGTCCTGAAAGAAACTTGGAACTACTAGAAGAAGATTTGGTGACTTTGAAATTGATAATTTGACTGTGTTTACAGGTGTTGCAGAAGACAATCCATCTCTTGGATTTGTCTTGAATGAAGATGAACTGTTGCAGAAGAAGGAACTCATAAATTCCAAGGAAGGTGAGACAATCATGTCTCATATGAAGGAACTTGTTACTGTTGATGACAAGGAGTAGTTGGCTTGTCTGATTGGCCAAGAGAATATTGTAGGACAAACTTTTAGAACTGCCACAGTGATGGAGAATTAGAATTTTATTCTGATAAAGGATGAAGATACAGTGTTTGAGGAATTTGATTTGATTGCCATAATCAATCAAGGAGGTGAAGGAAAATCACTGAAGGTTGTCAAGGAAGAAGAAGGATATGCTGAAACTGAATTACAACATATTGATGATGTGTTTGAGATGAGACAAGTACAAAAGGAATGGCTGAAATGTTTGTTGGAAATATTTGAACAAGAGAAAGGAATTGCAGACACTAAAATGAAAATGCCTGAAGTTGTGGAAGAGGCAGGAGCAGATACTAGTTTGTCAAATTTGATTATGCTTACATGTATACAAGGAACAGTGAATGATTATGTTGATGTGGTTAAAGAATCAGAAGGTAATTTATTTTTTAAAAATAAATTTGCAGGTGGTAAGCAGAAGCGAAATGTGGCAGAGGGAGATATCTTCAAAGATATTCAAGAAGCTTGGGAGGAGGCAACATCTGCAGCAACATCTACAACAACATCTACAACAATTTCCAGAGCAACAGTATTTGGAGCAAAATCTACTAGAATATTTGTAGCAGAAATTGGAAGCAGCAACAAAAGGTAGAGTGGTTACCAGTTAGAAGATAAACTGGACATAGAAATTGAAAGCATAAGAATATTGATGATGAAGGTGTCTCAGAAAAAGACATCATCAAGAAAGCAAAGTAACAACAGCAAGGAAAAGAAAAGAAGATAATGTGAAAGCATAGCTAGTGGGAAGATGCAAAATAAAATATGGAAGCCTGGAAAAGTATAGTAGAAGAATGATACAACATATGGACAGCAGCAAAACAGAGTATGGGATCTAGGAGGCAAAGGTTGGAAGCACATGATCAGGAGATCATGATAAATTTTTACTTTGGGAGTTTGATGCAGGAGCATTAGGCTTAGAAATATCTTTGTATTTTAATAGACTTAGGGGTTTTGTGTTTTCAAAGGAGTTGGTTTCTTATGTGATGTTTTGAGTGATTTTAATGAGAATTAATTAAATATTGTGAGGAATTTTGTAAATGTTCTCGAATGTTGGAGAACATGAGAGAATTAGGCTAGTTGAGAATTCATAGGGATTAAGAGATTTAGGAATTAATTATAAATCCTAAATTAGAATTGGTTCATAATTTTAGGATGAGAGAGGATCCTTAGGGATTAGTTGATTCAAGTAAGGACTTAGAGGATACTTAGGATTTTGTTGAGCAGATGGAGGAACTGAAACCAAAAATAGTTTCAGAACCTTTTGTATAAATTGTAAGCCTCAAAGGCATAAAAAGTAGTAAATAGGTGAAGAGAAATTCAGGATTTAGATAGATAGGAGTTGTGTTTGTAAGCCACAAGAAATATAGAGAAAAGGCCACTGATATAGATGATCAAGCTAGAGGAAGAATTTACTATGTAATTATTGTGTATTAATACAGAGAACTCAATTTTCTGAGTTCGTATTTCATTTCTGAGTTATATGGTGTGCAGATGAAATTGGGTTACAGGATTGTTGATTGTATGAGTTTGTGTGTTTAATATTAAATTTTGATTTTGAAATTGTGTGTATCGATCACAGAATGGATCGATGAGACAGAAGAGGAAATGACCTCTCAAATCGATATCTTGAGTATATCGTTTAAGAACCAACAATCGGAATAGGAATCATATGTTCCAAATTTGTATGGATCTTATCCCCTTAAATGGCATTTATGTGGTTACCAATAAACATAGATGATATTTGGATGACAGGTGTTACTGAGGAAAGGAGTTGAATTCAATCGAATTCAGTTGTGGGGGCTCTATGCAAAATAATCAAATGAATGAGATCCATTCTATGAAATACCACTGATCTAAAAATGTGCAAGAAATCGTGAATAACAAGCGAAAACACGAATCAGAATGGTGCAGAGGAGAATAAGCAGTTTTATAAAACAACCGTGGGTTTATCACGCTGCTTTGAAAGGGTAAGCAGTATTGAAGAAATTTACGCGATAGACCTCCAGAAGTGACACGTCGCAAAGAAATACCACCTATTTCGCATTAGTTTGGATGGATAAGTTTCCGGGCTTAATTTTATGAGATAGTCATCCGATCAAAGGAGGCAAAGATCTGATGGTGTTCGCATCAGAAGTTGTGCAGAGGTTAACAAAAGGTGTGGACCCAACAGTGAAAAAGGTACGTTAAATGTCATGCATCTTGAAATGCGATATCCGTTGGATGTACGCATAGATCTATTCTGAAGTGCGATAGCCGTGGATTGATGGGTATTAATATCGATGGTGTAAAGATCGAGGAGTTGAAGATCTACGGTTGAAATCAAAGGTGTAAAGCTATTCGGAGGAAAGCGGAAAGGTGAGTTGGTAAGTTGTGGGGCCAAATAAAATATTATGTTGATATTTTAGGTTTTAAACCAAAGTATGGGATGTTAAACATGGTCCGGATATATTTATATGATTAAAATTTTGGTTTTTAACCAATGTCAATTAAAACTGATAAATACCAATGAGTGAGATGGGTATTCTCATATAGTTTGTAAAAGTGAATTTTATGAAGAGGAATAGCGTCCGTGCAGATTATTGGGTTGACATGCATGTGGATATGCATATTTAAATCCTAGAAGTAATTGTGGGTTTTTGCAGCCTTTGGCTACATCAACTAACCTACCATTTCCCAACGAATTCTGACAATTTTCGGCTCAAATGACAAGACAGTTAAGAAACTGTGCTTTCGTAGCGCCCGCAATGTATTTTTTCGAGTTTGCACTACGAAATTATTAGCGCTTTCATAGCGCAAATCAACTTTTTTGAACTAGTGGTGCTACGAAAACGTGGATTCTTGACGAATTGCACAGTTTTGACCCAAAACTTTATGGAATGACTCCCAAATGGAAATTATGGATATTTTGAAAATGAATGGACCTTTAAAAGACTTTATTTGAATTCAATGATGACCTTTGAACTTGTAAAAATCTAACATACCCTTAACCAAATCCTAAAATGACTTCTAAACCCATTTTGAAACCATGACCAAAAACAAACATGACACAATGATGTTTTTTTAAAAAAAAAAATTGGGTGATAACAGGATCCTTGGTAGTCCTCTTTTCAAGCTAGCATTAAATTAATATTTAATCTTCAAGTGTTCACCAGATTTTTCCTCAACAAACAATAGCTCTCACGTTGGCATTGCATAATTGTATTCACAAATATGGGGGTGAAATAAAAGGGTTGTTACACTAAACTCCTCTTCGGATTCATTATTTTCTAATTTTATTTTGACTAGAGTATGGTTTTGGTAATTGAAAGATTAATATTTTTTCCCAAAAGTAGGCTCAAGAGCCACCCACCGAGCCACATCCAAATCCTCCTCGTTGGCAACGAGTGTGTTACCTCATCATGGTAGTGGGGGGTAGGAGAGAACTAAGAGAAATTAATGAGGTGTAATAAAAAGGGATAACCTATGAAAGGCTCAAGAAGAATTATAAGTTATCCTGTGAGAAAGAGACCAAGGCAAAGGAAGTTGAAGTGAGATCCTTTACTATTAATAAAGAGAAAACCAGGGGCATATTGTTACTTTCACAAAAATAGAAGATTGAGCTGATAAGGCATGAGATTTCATATTATTCAAAAAATATACATATTAATACATGTTTTATGACCCTTGATTTCATATTACAAGAGGTATTTTATAATTCTCATGATGTTGGTTTTCACTCGAGGTTTTTCGCCTTCCTCTCAAGTGAATAGGATAAATTTACATAACCCAAGAGGATTATTTTTCCAACGTCCCCCTTGTTAATATGAAGGGGTGTATATGAGTCCAAGAATATATTTGAAATACAAAGGTGGATAACAACCAATGGCTAAATGTGCTCTCTAAAATGGTGGTTTATGGAAGACCACAAACTGAATGAAGTAGCAAAAGCCAAAATATTCTATTGGTGGTGGTATAAGGCTAACAACCAACTTTGGAACTTGGCTTGAAGAAGTTCCTGGAACAACTTTAAATCTAACTAAAAGATGAAGTCTTCTACAAAATGGAAATGATCCTTGACGATGGTTCAAATATGACCACATGGTGATGAACGGGGTAGTAAAAGCCAAAGTATTATTTTAGTTATGGTTTAAGGTTCTCCACCAACCAAATCATGCTCATGGAACATATGTTTGACTGTGGATACAATTTCGACTCTAGCTTTAGGATCTGGCTGAAGGCTTTTGTTCAAGTTGTGGCTCAAGATCCCTTGATATAAATTTTAATCTAGTAGTTGACTATTAATTCACCCTTGTCGGATACAAGGTGAGAATATGAAAATATCTCCACTATAATATGGGTCAATACTCAAGAATGAACTTTGTTGTATGACCAATATATCTTCTTGGTGGTTGAAGGAAATTACCAAGAAGTGATCCATCTAAGGTGAATCTTTTCTCTTGTAGGAGTCTTTGTGTGGAACATCCATATGAATAATGACTATATTTTCCACAATTCTCATAAGGGCGGAGATCAAAACATTGATCTTTAATGTATCCAACTTGATCAAAATGTTAGCATCTACTCATATCATGTGGAATTGGATGTGGAATAGGGCAAGAGATGATGAGTTGTCTTGAATAAACCCGACATTATGAAACTTGATTGGTTTGGAGTAGTTTGAGAGGTGAAAGGACACTTCATTTTTGTAACACCTCCCACCCCTTAAACCTATCTCAAGTTGTGGGAGTGATACTCTATTGACCTAATCTCCAAGGTCTCTAATGAATATGGGGTTACAACAACTTCTTTTCCTCAAAGTTTTTGAATCTTAAAACTAATGCCACCATCTCGTTCAAATATTTGAGATATTTTTGGTGATATAAATTTTATCTTAATCTGAGCCCTAGGTAGAAATTTATGTTCCTTCAAACTTTGTTAGTAGGTCGTGTCATCAAGGGAAATATATGTGGAAACCACGTGCTGCCATGCCACAACTTTGTGGGGGTTCACATGGTGCACACATCATATTATTACCACCACATCATGTTAATGTTTAGTTCCTAGATATCATGGTTCCCAGTATAATTTTTCCCCATGACGATATCCCCCAAGAGCACTTTCCTATGTATCATGTTCCCTAGGATCCCTTCCCTAGTGTTATGTTTCTCAAAACTACATACCCCAATATCACATTTTCTCAGGCAATAGCTATTGTTTTTCCCTAGGAAATTGTTCTCAAGTCGGTGTTATTTACCTCCCTTGATACCACATTCCCCAAGCCAATAGACTTAAAACATTGATTAAACATCAATTAAAAATCGATTAAATATCTTAATTAAAATGATTTTTAATTAATCCTATACATACCATCCACCGATTTTTTACATAGAAACACATTATTTGTTATTTCATCAATTGGTTTATATATTTAATAAACCACCATCACTTCTGCTACATAGCTTGCAATCTTGTTAAATTGGTTTAGATAACTATGAATATCAATTAACTAAGAATTAATGCATAAGAACTCATAACTATAGAAGAGTATTTGCAATCCATCTAGCAAACAATAGTAATCCTATGAAAAAACTAAGGTACCATATTCATAAGCTATTGCTACCAAAGAAGAGAGAATAAACACATAATTTCTCACATAAATCAAGAACATAACATTGAAAAACACAGTCCAAACATTCATTAAAATCATAGACATGATAGATCTCATATCAATCATAAACATAACATTCCATATCATAGTTTGTGATTTAAAAATGAAATGTAATATACTTACATGTGTATCTTAAACTAGTTGGAAACTAAAGGAGGGACTTCCCCTCTCCACCCAACCACAGGCCAACTACACAACATACTTCTCACAACTAACCAACCTCGAGTTGAATCCTATGTATGAGAAATGCTTGCTTAGTAAATTCACACCAAAGGCTTGGTTTAACACTCAGATTATGGAGCCCATTATTTAGGTGGTTTATCAATTGCCCTCTAACAGCAAACACCAAGGTGGTTTATCAACAATACATATAGCAATCACTAAGGTTTTTTATCATTTGTTCCTAATAGTAACCACCAGAGTGACTCACTCTTTCCTATAATTTCATTCACAAGGATTTACCCAAGGTTTATATGGGATGTTTCTTAGTATCAAGATCTGGAATCCATTGTCTATGTGGTTATGAACTATCGAGCAAGTGCAACAGCGACCCAGAATTCTTTGTCCATGTGGTTTATTAGTTATACAACAAGAACCATAGTGATTCATTCATCCATTGATCCTCACATTAACCAAATAATATTATACAACATAGTCCAGTGTCCTCACACAAAATTCATAGGAGATTCATCCAAAATTAACAAGGATTTAACTCATGCATCAGGCCTTGCATATTAGTTCAAACACCACTATGTATTTTTTCAATTCCCAACAACTCCCATAGGGTATAACTATTAGTTGAGTGCACTCGGACGTGAGAGAAACTTAGTTGAGGAGAAAATTTGAGAGCCGGGAAACCATTTTTTCAAAGTGCCAAAAACAAAACCAACCAGAAAAAGAGAGAGATAGAGAGCCATCCCTCTTTAGTTGTGTGTTTGTGTCCTTCTTCCTAGAATTTGGTTATGTGTTTGAGAGGTCGTAGTCCTGTCTCTTCGATGCGCTAGCGATATGGGCACCATCCTTTCCTCCACCACCTCCAATAACATCTTATAAATTTTATTGTCAACAAGTGTCTCACTCGGGTCTACAACCAACGACTCATTAACTTCAGCATTTAAGTTCAAGGTTAGTTTCATGGATTTCCAAGCAAGAAACTACATTATAAATTGTATCTGAAATATTTTCTTCTCCTTCAGCCACATATTAAATTTAAATTTTTAAACACATTGGATCATCTAGTAATGGATCTTATGCCCACATTGGCATTATAATCACAACACATTGTATTAGCCCACAGTGCTCCTGTGCCCATGATGGCATTACATTCACATTAAAAAAGTGAATAAAATGAAAGGGTTGTCTTAAACCCACCTGCTTAAAGGAACACCATCCTTGATGTTCTGTAAAATGAAAACAAAATTTGAGCTTTATAATTAACAACTCTTACATCAGTCGATAAATTAAACAAAAATGGGTAGATTTATCTCATTTGGTCTTTGAATTCCCTGGTAGCTTCATCAGGCTCAAATTTATTCCATTTCACCTTGACCTACTATATTACTTGATTCCATAGTGTATTTTTTCTTTGGCCTAGGATGCATAGTGGTTCGAGTAGGAATTATCCCTTGGATTCCACCTGTATCACAAACCAATCAATCACATTATTAGTGTCATGTACATACTTTTTAAGTGAAGAAATACGAAATGCATCATGTGATTTCACTGTGGGTGGCAAGGCTAATCTATAATCTACTATTCCTACTCTTTCCAAATCTAAAATGGTACACAAAATATGGGTTCTAATTTAGCATTTGACTCCACTTTCCGTGAGCTCTTCTTTGGTCTAATGTGGAGAAGCTTTCCCACTTGGAATTATTTGTGCATTATTTTGAATATCCCGGGTTGCTTTCTACTTATATCTAATACTAATCACTTATTTCTCCATTTCTCTCATCATGTCAGGTCCAAGTACCACTTTGTTCATTGGGTTGTTCCAACTAGTATTACCTTTTCTACATTACAGTGACTAAAAAGGACTCATCTTCAATGACTCCTAGTATGCATTATTGTGTGTAGATTCAAATAATGGTTGAAATTATTCCCACCTCTTCGACTAATGCATGACATACATCCTCAACATGTATTCTAGGATTTGGTTTACCCTTTTGGTTTGACCATCTATCTCAGGATGATAATTTGTGCTAAATTCTAGATAAGTCCCAAATCCTCCAAAAAATGCCTTAAACAAATTTGAAATAAACTTGGCATATCAATTTGAAATTATCTTATTTTGCATGCCATACAAACTAAATATTTCTTTCATAAAATTCTAATCTATTTCATTAGCTTTGTGGGTCGATTTAACAACTATAAAGTGAGTTTCTTTGCTCGATTTTTCCTCTACCACCATAATGGCATCATGTTGTTTAGGTGTTTTTAACAACCTCATGGTGAATTCCATGGATATGACTTCTCGTTTCCACTTAGGTATTTGAATTGGCTATAGTAATACTTTTGTATTCCTGCATTCTACCTTGAATTATTGGCATTCTAGGCATATATTACTATATTCAACTATTTCCTTTTTTATTCCTAGCCTGTAATATAATTTCTTTATGGATATTATCATTTTCTGTTAACTAGGGTTACCTTAGTAAGCTCTTTTGTGAAAATCATCCATTATGAGGTTTTTGAAGTCAATCACATAGGGTACATAAGTGTTCATGGCTTCCAAGTGATCTACTTGTAGAATTCTACTGAGTTCATCTGCTACTCGTTTTTCCTTGCCATTAAAATGCTCAATTTCAAAATCAAATTAACTAATCAAAGCCAACAATATGGTGTGTCTAGCATTTAATTTAGGATGATCAAACACGTATCTCAATCCTCCATGACCTAACATCAACACCAACCATCTCCCAAGCAAGTATCTCCTCCGAATATTTAGTGCATGCATAATTGTTACCAGAACCAAGTCATGAGTGACATAGTTCCTCTCATGCTAAGCTAGTTTCCTTGATTTTTATCAGATTACATGTCCTTATTGCATTAGGACTCCATTTAGTCCTTCCTTGCAGGAATATATGCAAATCAGGAAATCCTTCTTTGGGTCTGTTATCCTCAGAACAAATGCATGTGTGATAAGGTGCTTAAGTTGCTCAAAGCTAACTGCACACTCTGATGTCCATTGAAATTTTACTCTTTTCTTTTATAAAGTTGTGATTGGATGTCCAATCTTTGAAAAAAAAAATATGAATCATTGGTAATATCTGGTCAATCCCAAGAAGGATATAACCTCCATAACATTTCAGGGAGTGGGCCACTCCTTTATGGCATTGATATTTTCTAGATCTAGAACTACTCCTTTTGAGATGACAATGGTCCCAGATGTAGTAATTTTGATTGAAAGAAATCACATTTATTATAATTTGTGTTCTAGAAGTAAGAGAAACACTACCTTTAGGTGTTGTTCATGTTCTTCTATGTTATTCTAGTAAACCAAAATATCATCAACAAATAATAGCACGAAATTGTCCAAATATTGGCTTAGGAAATTGTTCATCGTGCACATGAATGTGGTTCTGACATTCATGAGTCCAAATGGTACCGCTACAAACTCGTAGTGCATGTATATCATCCTAAAGGTTGTTTTATGAATTTATTCATTTTTAATTTTTAGTTGTATCTCAGATATATCTTGGAAAAAATTGTGGCTCCTCTAATTTTATCAAATAGATCATTATTTGTAATCAATGCATAATTGTAGTGTTCCATCCTTTTTCTTTACAAACAATGTTGGGGCTCCCTAGAGTGATACACTAGGTTTGATGTATCCTTTATCCAACATTTCTTTCACCTACAATTTTAATTCTACCAACTTTTCGTGCTCATACAATATGGGGTTTTGGAAACTAGCATAGAACTGGAAATCAATCAATGGGAAAATTGATCTCCCTTATGGGTGTAAATATTGGAACTATATCTGAAAATGCATTGCTATATTGTTTTATAATGGGGTGATCTTCAATTCTAAGCTAATTTTTCTCTATTATGTCGATTACTTGAATCATAAATAGAAAGCAACCTTTCTGACTACATTTCTTCTCTTGAAATGTTGAAATTTGTCTTACTGAAACATGGTTTCTCGTTCCATGCAATACCTTTTCCTCTCTTGAATTCTTGAGGCATTCCAATGATTTACCATAATATTTAATTTTGGTATTATGAGTTGGCATCCAATCCATGCCAATCAAGATATCATATGAACCCAATGGAAAAATATTAAGCATGACTTTTGTGGGCATGCCACTTATTTCTAGGTGGCATGACTCCACCAAATTAGTCACTTTCTTTTTTATTCCCGTGGTTATCTAGACCAACCATGATTTGGCATGGGGTTTTCTTTTACAAGGCAACTATTATATGAAATTTTAGCGCTGAAATAACAAAACTTAGAACCTATATCAATTAAAATTGAAATGGATTAGTTGGAAACAATACCTTTCATTTAGATCATCGAGGCTTGATAACCTACTTGTATTTTGTCCAATGATGTGTAAATCTGAGGTATGCTTTAATCCACGTCATTCATTATCGTTTATTTTTGGACATTGTACAAATTCTTGTTGCTCTACTATTTATGAGGGAAATATTCTAACATATGATCCTCTCCACATCCCCAACACTATAATGATGTCCTCTATAGTTCCTTTGCCTCTTCCCTTGCTAATTTTATATGTATCTCTATTTCAAGTAGGGAAGTTTTTTTGGAACTCACCTTTAACAAGTGTTTGGAACTTGACATTTTTCCTTGTTTTCTTGTATCCTAAGGATTTTGGCCCTTTCCCTTTAAAGTTTGTTTTTTCTTTCGTCTTCCAATCTATTTAGAATTCAACCCTATGCTTGGATTGATCATAGTGATACTTGGTATTCCTGGTGGTTTCCTTTGGTGTCTTTATTTTGTCAAATTCAATTTTATCTTGGTGGGACTGTGATTATAAACCACTCAGCTATCTCTGAATCTTGAAATTCTCGTCCTTGACGTAGGTAACATACCTTAGTAGTTCTAAAATTAGTATGCTCATGAAATTCTTTGATTTTGTTGTCATAGTACCTCTTAGACAAGTACTTTTCCTAGAAATATTTCTCAAATATTTTCCAATTCAATTCCTTTTCTCTGATTTTTATTTTGAAAAAAATCGTGATTTTTATTAAGAGAATAAAAATTACAATCAGTACCCCGGATGCAGTTGTTTAATGAGTTCGATTTGGCTGGCCACCTAGCTTCTCCGTGCGAGGGCAACTGGTCTCACCATGGGCATGCACATGCCTCCCGCGTGATGGCTTTAAACATGCCCCACTAGGAAGTACGTTGGCACCTACAACATTCTCTCCCACTCTTTGTACCTTGGCTCTTGTATTTAGTTCTCTGGCCATATATGGCCAATAGCACCTCCTCCCTTCTCATTCAATCCATTTTTTAGTCCATTTATCATTCCCTATGTGTCGTGCTCTGCAAGCCTCCATCCTCTTCTCTACTAGCCTTTGTCCTGCCCCTGCACACCTCGTTGCTCCTCAACCACCCTCTGATCTCTCCTTCCCCGCCTTGTAATCCCATCACTCTGTTGAGGATATCCCATGCCGACATTGTATGAGATGCCACCGCAGAGGAGGCAGAGGCTCTCTCTCTCGCCCTCCAGCTACGGCTATGTCGAAGCGCTCCTTGGCCTTCTCTGTGGTTTTGGATGATCTAGCGGTCTTTGACCCTCAATTTCTCTCCGCTCATCTGTCAATTATCCTCTCAGAGGTGCAACATAGCCATTCCAGCTCCGGCAGTAGGAAGCGCCCTCGCAAATCGACACTCTCTCACTCCTCCTCACCTCGGCAAAGGAAAAAAGTTGGTATTCCTATCAAAAGCATGGATAATGCTTCAGACAGTGGAGGGACTAGCTCTGTGGAAGGCGCCCAACAAAATGTCAAAGAAGCGGACAAAGGTGCACGCTCAAGTTCAATTCCAGAGCTGGCTCCCCAGCTCTCCAAGAAGGATGATGCCCTATCCGACTATGGATGTTTTATTGTTGAAGAAAATCATAAAATGGAGCATGATGACACAAAGGACTGGTAGTTTCAGAGCCATGGCTCTCCTCTTTCTCAATTTTTACATGCTTCTCTACTATTTCTCATTCTATCTTTTATTTTCCAGAAAACTCAGTTATTCATATCTATGTTAACAACTAGTTTCCCCAAGAAGGGCAAATCTCTTTTTGAAATTCTAAACACTCTAAGGGTTGGTTTACCCTTGAAGGGCAACCCACTTTTTGAATTTTTGAAATGTCTTCAGCCAAAAGGGGTTGGCTAATTCAGCAACCCCTGTTTTGAAGCCCGAATGTTTTTTGTACAATATAATATAATTTAGCATTACTTAAAAAAAAAAAACCTACAATCAGTAAACACACATAGTGTGTAATCAAATCGAAACATAAACATGTCTGATCAAAATATCACATCAACATGAAACAGTTCTAATAATGAAAAAGAACCACAAATCATGGGTCCATATAAAAAAATGAAAAGCATAGTGTCCATGAGCATATATATATATATATATGTGTGTGTGTGTGTGTGTATGTATGTATGTATGTATGTATGTATGTATGTGTGTGTGTGTGTGTGTGTGTGTATGTATATGTATGTATATAGATAGATAGAGAGAGAGAGAGAGAGTACATATCAAGTGCTAAATATAATGAACCATGAAATAACATTGATAGAGATACATCCAAAAATTGAGTCTAGTTGACTATGAAGGATCCTCGGGAGGCTAATCATGAGGCTCCAAGAATGTCCCGCACCCCTGCAAACCTCTGTAATATGCCAAAGACCTTGATCCAGATCTAGAGCTAATTTTGACAATTTTTCAGTGACTTGATTGTGTTCCCTGTATAGATGATGACATGGAAAAAAAAATGAGTTTTAAGATACAAACCATGATCCAGAATAGGTGAAATATATATATTTCTACAATAAAAATTGGATGATTTTATGGAGTTATTGCGTTGCACTAAACTAAGCCTCCCCCCATTGTTGCGGCCCCCTGCTTCGGCCATCTCCCATGGCCCCTTTGAGTCCGTTCTAGATGGGGATTATCCCTATGAACCTCTCCCTATTGTTGCGACTCCTTCTGATGAGGTTTCCATTGCTTTTACGAGCCTCATTTCCTCCATTCATCCTCCTCGTAAGAGTCCTGTTGTATCGAAGTTCATCAAAAAGCTAGAAAACGTTCCTAAAATAGTCCTCCCACCATCTTTGCCTCGTAGAACTTCTCTTGCTATTTATGAAAGGGGACTAGTTGGTTAGTTTACTTGCCTTTGGTCCTCACCAAAATCAGTTCAAAAATGGGAAGAGAAGAACTGGTCCCAATCTACACAAGGGAAAATCTCTATTCATTTTTGTGGAAGATGATTTTTCACCTTTCATTTTGAAACCAAAGAAGATAGAGACGTAATATTCAGAAATGATCCTTACTTCAAGGACAAACTAGGCTTATACCTAAATAGATGGACTCTTGACTTCGATCCAAAGTTGGACATACCAAATTTTGTTCTCGTTTGGGTCTGACTTCCTCATATTCCTCTACATTGTTGGGGAGTTATTCAATAAAATCAATAGGAAATGTTGCGGGAAAATATATATATCGAAGTGAACCAAAGGAAAATATGCATGTGTGTGCAAGGATCTGTGTGGAAGTGGATCTAGGAAAAGGGCTCCTTGAAGCGGTGAAAATTAGGGTAGATGTTTGGACCCATATCCAACAACTAGACTGCGAGCATATTCCATTTAAATGCAAGGTATGTCATGAATATGGTCATTTTTCAAATATATGTCAAAAAACAAAAATTAATCCAAAAGAATTGCAACGGGAATAATTTTAAAAAAATTACGGGTCCTAAACCATTTAAATATTCTTCCCCATATTCCTCTACCCCCCGTCATTTGGATGTGCCTCCCTCCTCCTCCCCCGCTATTTTTCCTTCAGAATCCAATCCCTTTTCCTCTCTCGAGCTCCCTCCTAAGTCCCTGGACTTTCAGGAGATGCCTCTTGTTGGGTGCCATTTTTGCACACTTTTCCTACATTTGTTTTCCCTATTTTGCCTCATGACTATAACCAATGGGACTATCTTTGCCTCTTTTTCCTACCTTTCTATCTTAACTTGTGTTGTTTCACCATATTTTCATTACTCTGCCATTTCATCAATTATTATGATATATCGTGCCTTTTTTATGACTAATTGAGGATGAATGTTTGGAGAAGATCTATGGTCTTTGTGTTGTCTTTCTAGATGTCATTTGTAGCACAAAAGACCCTGAGCATGATGCATACGGGAGCAGTTAAGGGTGTGTTGTTATAGTGAGATTTTTACACCATGATGTTATTACACTTTGCTGTTACAGACTCGCTAGAAAACTGTTGTTGCAGCTGTACCGTTGACTGGATCTTGTCAACTCTTGTTGCTGACTTGTCCTCTAGATGTTACACTACAACTGTGGTTTATTGTGATAATTGTATAAGTTATTAAGTATTATATTTTTGGATAATAGCCTCTAGACGGTTTTGATTGTAATCTATAATTTTCCAGTCAGAATTTTATTAAGAAGTGGTTATAACCATATGTATTATATTTCGATCAGCATGAGAATCATAATATTCTCATGACTGATCTATCCCCTGTTTTTCTGAGATGTAACCACCATATAGTTCTTGGTCGTTAAGGTCGAAAGGTGAGCAGAGAACAACATTACTTTGGCTCGGTAATGTTGCTCATATTAATACAGACTATCTTGTTATTTTTGTTACCCGCGTTAATTGATTTAGTTTACGTTAAGTTATTTCTCTACCTACACCCAGCTAGGGAGAAAGGGCCCTCCTCTTTAGAAAGGATTGTAGTGATTAAGGTAGTTGTGTATATGTGTTTGTATTTTTTTAATGTATCAGTAGAGGTGTTGTTGCTGCAGTTTCAGTTGTGAATATATCTGCTTCAATTTCAATATTTTGTATGTTGTTACACATATGAGATTAGAGATACCAGCTGAATAATTATGGTGTGGCGTGCTAGAACAGATTAATTGAAGTGTGATTACAGTATTGTAGATCATTTTATTTATGCATGAGTGATTTACTTCCAGAACTTACTTCAGCAATGATTTCCTTTATTTGGATTTTCTTTTGGTTGGGTGTATCGGCACAGACAGTGTGGTTGTCATTGAAATAAAAGACGACCTTGGATTGATAATTTATGTGTATTGTTTTAGTCATTCAATAGTGATTAATACATCCCCAACATTTTTGCATCATTTCCAGGGATGGCAGTGACGATCCAATCAATCAGATTTGTTTCTTAGAAGATAGAGTGTACCCAGTCTGCAATTGTCGGGCAGTAAGACGAGAGGTAAGAACCTGCGGAGCGCTCTAACTAATTTGAGTGGGCTCACCAATGCTACACTGGGGCACTTAGAGGTGCAATTTCTGTATTTTTTTTTAGAGTGTCTCCAACGACACAATTTTCGGGAAGTAAGATGAGAGGTAAGAACCTACGCAGGCTCTAACAAACTTGAGCGGGCTCACCAATGTCTTGTTGGGACACTTAGGAGTGTGAATTTCTTAGCATTATTTTCATTTTTTTTTAGAGTGTCTCCAGCGACACAATTCCTGGGTAGTAAGACGAGAGGTAAGAACCTGTGCAACGCTCTAACGAACTTGAGTGGGCTAACCAATGTCTTGTTGGGACACTTAGAAGTTTGAATTTTTGGTTGTTCCTTTAGGGTGTCTTCAGCTATATAGTCGTTGGGCAGTAAGAAAAGAGGTAAGAACCTTTGCATCGCTCTAACGAACTTGAGCGGGCTCACTACTATAGAAACTGAAGCACTTATAGGATGAATTGATACACATAGTGCCCATGTGTGCCGGTAGGATGATATCAACATCTACAAACACCCCCCACTCTACTGACTACAGGAAAGAGGGGTCATAAGAAGGAAAAGAAGAGTGCAGATTTGGGAAGAAAGACATTCTTTGGAGATATGATATCAAGGGGAAAAAAGGAAAAACCCACGTCATACAAAGATAATAGAAAGACAGGACCATAGAAAGCAGCTACCATATCAAAACCTAGGCCATCGGTGTCTTCCGTGTCTGGACCTCACCGCCCTTCGAATAACATATCCACTCCTGATATCAAGAATCCATATTCAAAACAGCAGTGGAAAATCATTGATCAGGATCTGAGAATTGAAGGACACGGAGATACCAGTGGGGAGCATCAGGGACCTGAGGAACAACATTTAATTAATCATCATTTGGACGCTGGTAGTGTTTTTAAACAACTAGTCCTAGAAAAACCTGACCCTTTTATTTATCAATCTCCAGCACACTCCAAGTTCAGTTCATCCCATCAAGAAGAATCAGCCATGGGGGACAAGAATTTCAAGACAGATAGCTCTGTTACTTTTGAATTCCCAATAGTAGTAACACAAGATGAGGCTCCTATGAAGAATATTCCTTTATCATCCCTACCATCCTGACAAGGGATGGTTGTTGAAGACCCTAATACCTTTCTGTATGAATTCGATGTGCTGTGTAGAGGTTATGACTACACTTCAGACACCCAGAAGCTGAAATTATTCCCTGCTACTCTGAAAGGAGTAGCATTAATATGGTTCATGAGATTGGGTGCTGGCACGATTCGAACCTGTAATGACATGAGGGAGGCCTTCATCTTTAAGTATCAGGATTACTGTCAAATTAGGGATTTGAAGTACGAGATTTTCAGAATTTCACAGAAGGAGGAGGAAAGCCTGGAAGACTATATGGAACGATTTCACTACAATTTACAAAGGTCTAAGTTTAATAACTTAGACCCAGAAATTATAAAGCTAATATTCTTAAGAGGTATAAGAGATGATTTTCTGGAGCATCTGAACCTATTGGGAAAAGGAGACATATTGCAAGAACCACTTGACGAAATAATGAAGCTTTGCCTGCATAGCTCAAGAGGACTGGTCAAAGGGAAAAGTTCAATTCAGGGCCCTTCAATTTAAATACAGAATTCCACGAGTGTAGGAGTAACCAGAGCAGAGATCGGGAATTTATTTGAGGATTTTAAAACCCACCTCCTTAGCACTCTCTTTGCCTAGGTCACTACAGTACAAGTTAAGAAAGCACAAGCAGAAGTTAAAGCAGCCTTAGAAATATTCTGTCCCCGATGCAAAAAGAAACATTTGGAAAGAGAATGTGGACTGAATAGCGTCATTTTGTGTAATATTTGTGAGTTTTCGCATTCTACGAATCAGTGTCCTGAATTGCCCAGACTGAAAGTGGTACTTCAAGAATCAAGTGAGGATGTCTAGTCTTCTTATTTCATCGGATAAAAGGGACCATGGCAGCCATGACCTACAAGTATGCCTTCATATTTTTCCTCTTTTTATCCTTGGAATAATGTTTATAATAGTCATCAATATCCATGGCAGTATCCTACTCCTTCCTCAACATAATTTTCTTCACCATGGAACTAGTGGTCGTCTCCTCCACCAATGCAATATCCTCCATCACAACCCAATCCTTGGGGTTAGAATGGCCAAGGTCCAGTACCCCATCCACTACCAATATAGAAGCAGCAGTTACAACTGCCTTCTATTCAAAATACTACACCTTTTGTCTAACCCCAATCCAAATAATAAGACAGCCTGGAGCAGGGATGCTCCGGTTACCCTCCAGACTTATATTATTACTCTTATTGAACTTAACTAGGTTCAGCTTCGATCAAGGAAAGTAATCAAACCTGAGCATACTCCCATTATTACCAAATATTGTGAGTCACCTAGAAAGGATACGGGTGATTCTAAGGCAGTTGTTACACATGTAATAGCTGATACAGCACCCATTGTTACATCTGTAGCAGCCAGCTCGGGAGGATCTTTTTTTTCTACAACATCCAATCCGAGCAAGGCTGGTTCATCTGTGATATCTTACTCAGTTGTTAACATTCAGAATCCTCCATACCCTCAATGATTAACTGAAACTGGGTTGACCTCACAACCTGAATCTGAATTCCTCAAGGAACTGCAAAATTTGTAAGTGTGAATCCCGTTGTTATAAGCTCTTAAGGAAGTACCTATCTACGCTAAAACATTGAAGGATCTATGGGTCAAAAATCCTGGAAGAAAACCTAAAGACCTTGCTACTATCCATGTCATGGGGAAATTGTCCGATCTCATGATTGATCAGTCTTTGTTGACTAAGTATAATGACCCAGTGAACCCTACAATGATTGTGCATATTGGAAATCAACCAATAACCAATACTTTGATTGATCTAGGGGCAGCCATCAATGTCATGACTAAAGACCTCTTCATCTCCCTAAGACTTCATGGACTTATACCTACACCCATAGTGCTTGAATTAGCAGATAGGTCCCGTATGAAGCCCGAGGGAATGATAGAATATGTGGTTATTATTTTGGCTTCTTGGAATTATCCGACTGATTTTCTCATTTTGCAAACCAAATCCAACCTAGGGGGTCATCCTTTAATCTTGGGAAGACCGTGGCTGGCCACTACAGATGCATATATTGGATGTAGGTCTACATCTATGGTGATCTCAGATGGGTAGGCCACTCAGAACCTGAATCTTTATCCCCCAGCAAAACCTCATATGGATTTGAGTAGAGCCTAGTGGGATGAATTTCTACCTGAATCTGATCTTTCCCTACCTCTTCTCACGCTTGGAAAAACACAATAATTTAAGGATGAAAAAGAGGACGATATCATTAATGGTTTTACTAGTAATTCAATCTATGTTGCCTCCATTAGAGATTTGGGGGAAGAATATGAGGGAGATGATGCAATTATTGAACATTTGAAAACCACTCCGCATACTATCAGCAGCCCCATTGAAATCGAACCTAGGAAATGTTTAAACATCAATCCTAACCTGATTGTTGAACAAAACATATTACTGATACATCTGTTACAAAAATACAAAAATGCATTTGCATGGAACTATACGGATATGAAAGGAATCCATCCAGACCTATGAACTCACCGCATTTATCTTAAATAGGACTGAAAATGAATTAGACAACCGCAGTGCCGAATGAACCCCGCACTTAAGGAGATAGTGAAAGAAGAATTGCAGAAACTCCTTAATGCTAATTTCATCTACCCCATTTTTGACAGCCAGTGGGTGTCTCCACTTGTCATAGTTCCGAAAAGGAATGGAAAATGGAGAGTCTGTGTTGATTATAGAGATCTTAACAAGGCTACTCAAAAGGACCATTTCCTTTTACCATTCATTAATGAGGTCTTGGATACTCTCTCTGGGAAAAAGTTCTTTTCATTCCTAGATGGGTTTAGTGGCTATAATCAAATACAGATTTCGCCGGAAGACCAAGACAAGACAACCTTCACTTGCCCATGGGGTACTTTTGCATACAGAATCCTTCCTTTTGGCCTCTATAATGCACCAGCAACCTTTCAGAGGCAATATTGGGTATTTTTTCCGATATTTTGAATGACTTCCTTGAAATATTTATGGATGATTTTACACCGTACGGGGATTCCTTTGAGATAGCATTAGCTAACTCGGAAAAAGTGTTGGAACGTAGTGAACAAACTAATGTTGCTCTGAGCACGGAGAAATTCCACATGATGTTGATCGAGGGAATTTTTCTGGGACATTTCATTTCGGCAGATGGAATTAAGTTAGATTCTGCAAAAATTGAGGTAATCTTGAAAATCTCGACCCCTAAGACTCCAAAAGAGGTACGTAGTTTTTTGGGACATGAAGGATACTATAGAAGATTTATAGAGAACTTTTCAAAGATTGCATCCCCTCTGTTTTCATTACTCATGAAAGATGCGAAATTTGTGTGGACAGGGAACTGTGAGTAGGCCTTCCTAAAGTTAAAAAACTGTGTAACAACAGCACCTATTTTACGAGGAAAAAACTGGGAATTGCCATTTCTTATTGCTACGGACGTATCTGACATAGTTGTGGGTGTTGTTTTTGGGCAGCTGGAGGAGAAGAAACCTTACGACATTTACTATATTAGTAAGAAATTAACTCTAGCATAACTCAACTACACTGTTACTAAGAAGGAATTCCTAGCAGTAGTGCATGCTATCAACAAATTTCGGCACTACATCACCAGGTATCAAGTATTTGTACACACTGACCATGCTGCAATTTGATTTTTTATGAAAAAACCTATTACTAATGGTAGAGTTACATGATGGATATTTTTGTTACAAGAATTTGATATTACTATTCTAGATAAACCCAGAAAAGATAATGTCGTTGTTGATTTTCTTTCTAGATTAACTATAAGTAATGATTGCACTACCGCTGAGGATTTTTTTCGAGATGAATATATTTTTCCAACTCTACTCACTCACCATGGTATGTAGATATAGCCAATTACCTTGCTGCAGGAAATTCCCACAACAATTTTCTTCCAAGGAAAGGAGGAATATTATACAACATAGTGCTACCTACTCCAGGATAGAAGGAAATCTCTATCACACCGAGCCAAATTTTCAGATTAGGTGATCTATTAGAGAAGATGAGGTATTTGATATCTTGAAGGCTTGTCATGAGGAACCATGTGGAGGGAACTTCGCTGAAAAACGGACAGGACATAAAGTACTCTCAACAGGGTACTACTGGCCAACTATATTCCAGGATGCCAAGAAGTTTTTAGAAGGATGTGATACCTTCCAAAGGATGGGCCAGCCTCTGAAATCAGATGAGATGTCATTACAGCCTTAGATAGTGATAGAACCATTTGAAAAATGGGACCTAGATTTTGTGGGGCCAATTAATCCTTCATCGCAGCAAAAATCATACATATTGGTCTGCACCGATTATGTCACAAAGTGGGTTGAAGCAAAGGCACTAATTAGAGCAACAGAGCAGTTTGTTTCAGACTTCCTGTTTGAAGATATTTTTGTTCACTTCGGGATACCCAAAGAGATAGTGGAAAATTGGGGGTCTCATTTCACATATCATTTGATCAAGAAGCTTGTTGAAAAGTATGGAATTCATCACAAAATCACTTCACCGTATCACCCACAAGCAAATGGTCAAGTGGAAAGCACCAATAAATTCATTGAGGGATCTTAACAAAGATAGTAGTCAGCCACTGAAGAAACTGGACAGAGAAACTTCCAGAGGTACTGTGGGCTTAAAGGAAAACATGGAGGAATACTACAGGCTTCTCACCATATGAATTGGTGTATGTTAAGAATCCTTTATTCCCCATAGAGTTTGAAATAAAGACATTAAGAATGGCATTGCAGGTCGATCTAGACTTAAGTACAGCACATACACAAAGATTGAACCAGCTCAATGAGTTGGAAGAGAAACAGCTGGCTGCTATTCAACAGACAAAGATCATTCAACAGCAAAGAGCTAGATGGCATGATGGGTTTATTTAGAAGAAAAATTTCCAGAAAGGAGATTGGGCTCTCTTATATGATTCAAGCTTCAAGGATTTCAAAGGCAAGCTTTGCACCATATGGCTAGGTCCTTACGAAGTGGATACAGTATTTGAGAATGGGACTGTACAATTGGTCACCATTGACAGTGCTAAGACATCCTTACTGGTGAATGGGCACCGTCTAACGTTATATCATCAACCTACATCGAAGGAATCATTTGTTAACATTGTCGCGAACTTTGATCTGTATGTTACAACAGCAGGGGAACATTCTCCTGTGTAGCCTAAAATTTGAAATTCCAATAAGTGCAGCAGCTGAAAACCACCCTTGTGGCAGTTGTTACACATTTTTTTTTTAATTAAAAAAAAAAGTAACAAAACAAAAATAAAATAAAACAAAATTAATAAATCTAACTGTGAAAACCTCTTTCAGAGGCGCAGTCACACAGTTTTTAATGGTTGAAAACCACTCCTATGGTGGCTGTTACACCCATATTTTTCTTCCTGAAACATCATCTTTCCTTCCTAATCCATTTTATAAGATGATGGTATTCATTCGATTTTCTTTCTGTACCAATTTCTCTTAATTACCATGTTTTTTTTTAAGAATAATCTAAAGGTTGTCTTGGTTGTTACACATGTAACAGTCGACAGCCATGAACATTGTTTCTCATGTTTCATCCCATCACAGCAATAATTATGCTAGCCAAACGCAACAACACGAGCGCTGCAAGAAGTACACCGCCAATTTGAAATCTTCCTCCACGTCGCCTCAGGTATGTCATTCAAAAGGTAACATTATCATTTATGATTTGATGATTATTGGAAAAAGTAATGATATTCCTGTGATGGTTGTGGGCGGCCATCGCTGTTAAGGCAGGGGGGGGATATATCTTGAAATCATTAAAAAAAATTATAGTCATAAACCTCTATCAAATCTGCATGCACCCAATTAATAGCACAAATGCCAATGATGACTAAATCCGGCTGGAAAGAGCATGTGTACTTAGAACCCATTACTTTCCATAATAGGACATGTATGAAGAGTGGTGTGAGGTACGATCCGGTAATCCGTAAAACTTGTCACATCCCATCAACCTCCTTGACTAAAGCGTTGTATCCTCGTTTCAAACTCGTCAATTGGGATAAGCAGAGATGCCGAGAAGAAGTGAGCAGTGTAGTGACATTACAGTGGGTTGAGCAGTAAGAAGCAAATTCAAAAACAACAATACGATGGGTGGAGTAGCGGTCAGGCACGAGCCAAATTCTATGGACACCTTGAAGAAATGTCCAGAAGCCTACCATATATTCAGAGACTCCGGATGGATTGAGTATTTCCAAAAGCTAGAAGGCTTGGATGAGGCGGTGGCAATCGAATTCGCTCAGAATTTGAATAACAATCAGACCCAAGTTAGGGGCCTGCAAATTGAGGTGACTGAAGATGTAATTTCCCAAGTAACTACATTGCCAGTAGAGGGATGAAGGTGATTTAACAGAAAAATCAATGACCCCTCCTTGAAATAAGACTTCCTAGAAGGAGAAGAAAAACTGGAGAAGAAAGGGAGAGGAATTGACAAGTTGTCACTCCCTCAGCCATGGGCAGATGTCGCCTTGGGTTTAATCAAATACATCAATTGTGAGGGAAGATCTACGATAGTGTTTAACTATCACTTCCCTCTACTTAATCACCTTCGGCACCAACAAAAGATCAATCTTCCATTCTACTTATTATGGAACATTAAGCATATGGCGGCAGAAGTAAAGACAACAGCACACTCAGAAGCATGTGTGACCAATAATGGACTCATAAAATTGATCGTGTTGGATGCCCTAGGCTAGCAAGGAAGGACCTGGGAAGAATTCAAGCGAAAGAGGTCGAGGACAAGCCGGGGGAAACAGACCATGACTTCAAGAGGAAGTCAGCCAGAAGAGGAAACCCAGACTCAGCCTGCCAAAGTAAAAATTGGGAAAGAACCCACTGATGAACCAATTGGGGATAGACAGCCAAAACAGAGGGTGAAAGTTAGCATACCCACATAACCTTTGCCTACAGTCGGGAAGAAGATAGAAGCAGAAGTATCAGAAGAAGAAAGGAAACCCTCCTCATCAGGTAAGGATGAAACTCATGCCCTATTTTTAGAACTTGAAAATCTGAGAAAGGAAAATGAAGAATTGAAGAAAATATTATCTGAGGGGAAGGAAATCTTGGTTTATGTATGCACAACATGTTTTCAAGAACTAACAGCGGAGGGATATAAGTTCTGTGGGGAAAAAATTAGCCCAATGGAAATAGAAAAAGAACGACAAGAGGTTGTTACACAAGAACCTGCTAAGGATATTACATTTACACAAGAAACATCAGTTAAAACAGAGCCCCCTATAATAATTGACCTAGAGGCTGATACAAAAGAACCTGTGGAGGCCACTCCTATTGTAGAAGAAACAACAATGGACACAGAGGCTACTCTAGGTGGAAACGAAGGGATTGATACACAAGAACCCATCGAGGAAGCTACTGTTACACAAGAACCAGCAGCAGAGGTGGAACAACCCCATTCACCAGAGGATGTTACACCCATTATTGATGTTGATATTGAATGCAGAAGAACATCGGGTCCCATCTCGGGATGGAGATATGAGAAAATATTGTTAATTTCTGAATTACAAAAGTGGAAACAAGAAGCAATCTTCCTTCGGGAGGGGACGATTTTGTTGAAAGAACATCAAAGGGAGATAGATGCCCTACATGAAATATGGATGAAAGAAGAGTTGAAGAAAGGATGGGAGAATTATAAGAATAAGGAAGCCCTAAAGAAGCAGGAGGAACAGTTGATGCTGTTACAGCAGCAGGTTTGGGACCTTACCATAGATAAGAAAAAACTTCATGATCTCGCCCTCACTTTGTTGGGGTGCAGGCAGCCTTCCCCATCCTATCCTATTTTTCTATGGGAACGTTACTTCCTGTTCCAGATGAAAGTTGTTATGGAGGACAGACCCTATTTATGTTCTTCCACTCACACATTTTTAGATGTTTTCCATGCCTCTGATTTTGATGAACAAAGCTTGTTGTGTGAGTTATTCTTACACAATATCATTTGTGAGCATGTGAGTATGAAAATGGTTGTGACGGTATTCTCCTATATGGGGGATCTACAGTTGTGAGCTTTTGTGTCCTTCATGAAGAATCAAATTGAATGGAATTTGGCCATCAAATCTATGGATTCTAATGAGGAGAAGATGGTATTATGGGTCCAGGTAGAACCAGGACGGGCCACCGAGTTAAGGTGATAATTCAGGAGAATTTTGAGAACTCCTGGGATAAAGGAATCAGCTGCCACTTACAGAAGAAGGATTATGAACTTCTGCCTCAATAAGTTCTCAATGATGAAGATCTAGGCCTTGACTAGGTGCTTAAACGCACGGAAGTTAGCGGTGCTGAGCTATTGAAGGGGGACCCATTTTCATTCTAGAATTTTGTGGTGGCTGTTACACATGTACCGGCGTATGCACAGATAGTACAACCCCTTGGTACGCCTTTTTGGCTCGGATTTAAATTCAAGTTTCCTTTGATCTGGCTGCCAATTGAGGATTATCAGAGTAATTATGAATTGAGCAAGTATGAATCAGAGTCCTGGGTACAACAGCTGATGGCCAATTAGGGGTATAGATCTGCAGACGAAGATACGGCTAGCGCTTATGATCTCACCGACCTGCACCAGAGATATTCCCATGAGAGATGAGATTTTGCATGAGGACATGCAAGTGCTTCAGTTGGGGGGAGATGTTGGGTGCCAGTTTTTCACACTTTTCCTACATTTGTTTTCCCTATTTTTCCTCATGACTATAACCAATGGGACTATATTTTCCTCTTTTTCCTATCTTTCTATATTAACTTGTGTTGTTTCACCTCATTTTCATTACTCTGACATTTCATCAATTATTATGATATATTGTGCCTTTTTTATGACTAATTGAGGATGAATTTTTTGAGAAGATCTATGGTCTTTGTGTTGTCTTTCCAAATGTCATTTGTAGCACAAAATACTCTGAGCACGAGGCATACAGGAGCATTTAAGGGTGTGATGTTACAATGAGCCTTTTACACCATGATGTTGTTACACTTTGTTGTTACAGACCCACTGGAAAAATGTTGTTACAGCTATACCGTTGACTGGATCTTGTCAACTCCTGTAACTGACCTGCCCTCTAGCTGTTACGCTACAACTGTGGTTTATCGTGATAGCTGTAGAATTTTTTAAGTATTTTATTTTTGGATAACATCCTCTAGGCAGTTTTGATTGTAATCTATAATTTTCCAGTCATACTTTTATTAATAAGTGGTTATAACCATATGTATTCTATTTCGATCAACATGAGAATCTCATCACTAATCTATCCCTTGTTTTTTTGAGATGTAACCACTATATATTTCTCGACCCTTAAGGTCGAAAGGTGAGTGGAGAACAACATTACTTTGGCTCTGTAATTTTTCTCATATTAGTACAGATTATCTTGTTATTGTTGTTACATGCGTTATTCGATTTAGTTTCCGTTAAGTTCTTTCTCTACCTACACCCTACTAGGGAGGAAGGGCCCTCCTCTTTAGCAGGGATTGTAGTATTTAAGGTAGTTCTGTATATGTGTTTGTATTTTGTTTATGTATCAGTAGAGGTGTTGTTGTTGTTGTTTCAGCTGTGAATATATCCACTTCAATTTCAATATTTTGTATGTTGTTACACATATGAGATTAGAGATACCAGCTTGATAATTATGGTGTGGCAGGCTAGAACAGATTAATTTAAGTGTGATTACAGCCTTGTATATCATTTTATTTCTGCATGAGTGATTTGCTTCCAGCATTTACTTCAGCAACAATTTCCTTTATTTGGATTTGCTTCTGGTTGGGTGTATCAGCACAGACAGTGTGATTGTCATTGAAATAAAAGACGTCCCTAGATTGCTAATTCATGCGTATTGTTTTAGTCATTCAATAGTGATTAATACATCCCCAACACCTCCTATTACCTATGTCCCTCATCCTTCTCCTATAGCTCCCTCTTTGTTATCTCCCTCCTCCCTTCCTCCTCTCCTTTCCCACCCTAATTCTTTCACCCCCTCTTTGAGTTCCATTCCCCCTCCCTTCGAAATGATCCTCACTAGAAACCAATCTAAAGATCCTCAAATAAAACAAATAATTAAGGGATGAAGCAGCTATCAAAGAAATGGATTTATGAACTTAGCAGCCAATGGAACCATATATATAAAAAAATTCCAGGTAACAAGGAAAAAACACAGAAGCTAATTCAATGGAAAGGTCCCTCGGGTTCAATCCAAAGAAAATAATGAATTGGAATTGTAGAAGCCTTAGGCATCCTTCAAAAATCAATGACTTGAAAGATCTTATAAAATCAGAAATACCATACCTTCTTCTGCTACAGGAGACCAAATCCACTGAGCAAGAGATGTTCCAAATATCTCAAAAAATAAAACAATATTTAGAAATATCCTTAATAGCGGCAGGAGCTTCAGGAGGTATCAGCACGTGGTGGAATCAGTCAACTTGGGAACTATTGTCCCAACACAAATATCTACATTGGATCAAAATGGAATTGAGAAAAATAAACACAATATCTCATGTATGTTTGTATAATATATACGCTCCTAGTCATTCCAGAGATGATGAGCAGAGGTGGCCATCTCTGAAGGAAAACTTAAACATGGACTCGAATCACAATGTAATAGTTGGGGGTGATCTAAACATCATTCTCAATGTAGAGGAAAAAAAAGGAGGATGTTTTCAGGAAGACTCGTTCCAAAGAAATCTAGAAAACATTATAGAGGACAAAAATCTAATGGACATCTATCCAAAAAATGGAAAATACACATGGAATAACAAAAGAATTGGAGCAGGAAACATAAAAGAAAAATTGGATTAGTTTCTTCTATAAGATTTTGTTTTTGTAGATACAACACATTCATATCAAAAATAATTCCCAATGTTGCTTCTGATCACAAACCAATAGCAATACAATTGGAAGAGTGTGAAAACATGGGACCTTTACCATTCAAATATAATCCCCTCTAGAACGATCATGAAGAAGTCAGATGGTTGGTTTCAATAGTATGGAAGCAAAGCATAAATGGACCCTCAGGTTTTGTATGGGATACAAAGATTTAAAATGTTAGAATATCTCTAAAAAATTGGGACAAAGTACATTACAAGGAATGACAGAAGAATAAAATCGAGCTGCAAGAAGAATTGGAAAAACTTCAAAAAAAAATGGAAGAATGTGAGGAAACAGAATAAAATCAATTGAGGGAGAGAGATCTTCATTTGGAAATGTATATAAATAACAAAGAAGAAGAAGAAACTTGGAGCCTTGAATCCAAGAATTTATGGATTCAAGCAGGAGATCAGAATACTGCCTTCTTTCACAATTCTACCAAGATGAGAAAAATAAAAAACCACATCGAATCAATAAAAGGAGAAGGGGGAACTGAAATCAAGGGGCAAGAGGAGCTTAAAAAATAAGCACACAACCACTTCAAAATTTTTCTTACTGATGATTCATAAAATCCAAGCTACGAGGAATTCATAAGCCATATTTCCAAAATGGTCTCTGAAGTCACAAACTAAGAAATAATGAAGGAAGTAGAGGAAGAGGAATTGTTGAAATTCATTTGATCTCTCCATCCAGAAAAATCTCTAGGACCAGATGGGTTCTTAATAGATTTCTACATATGTTACTGGATGCTAATTAAAAAGTATCTAATGAGGATGATCAGATGGGATGCCCTCTCTCCCCTTTTCTATATATTCTTATAGTTGATTCCATTAGCAACAACTTGGAATATTGTAGGAGAAATGGATCTATCACAAGTCTCTCCTTCAGGAATGGAGTAAACAACATCAATCTCTCTTTTTGCATACATCGCCTTGTTTCTTGGAGGTGCCTCTTGCATAGTTTCTCGAAGGTTCAAGGATATCCTGGATAAATTTCTAGAGGTTTCTCGTTGCCTCTTGAAAAATTTTAAAAGTAATATATATGGCTGGAACAATCCCACAAGAACTCTTCAGTGTATATCGCAAATTTTAGGAGTATCATTTCAAGCAAATTGGACACATTGTAAGCATCTGAGATTTCCAATTATGAAAGAAAATATGAAAGTAGAAATATGGAAAAACATAGTAGAAAAAATAAAAAAGAAACTATAAAATTAGTGTATTCTTTGGCTTAATCTTGCAGGAAGGGTCATATTGATCAAGGCGGTTCTATCAGCCCTACCTCTTTACCAATTTGCAATTGTACATGCTCCAGAAAGTGTACACAAGCAGATTGAACTCACCATCAAAATTTTTTTATGGCAAGGAGGTAAGAACGAGACTAAAAAATTTAGTCTTATCAATTAGACCCAAGTCACATCCGGCTCCAAAGACTTATGAACATAGCATTTGGAGAAAAAATTATTTGAAGATTTATTATAGGGGAGTCTAGTTGGTGGAAACAAATTTTAGAGGCAAACTATTTGAACAACTCCATAAATATTCTTCTCATTGAAAAAATCCCTATCAGGCCCTACTCTCATATATGGAAACTGATAAGAAAATCTCTCCCTCTTGTGAAAGAGAATATCTCTATAGTCCCGAAAGGCAGTCGTGAAACCCATATTTGGAGGGACATTATTATGGGTCTACCTCCTATTTTGAAACACCAGTGAATTTAACTCCTAATGTCATGGAATTAAGAAGGAAATTTGTTATTTGGACCAAATTTCAAATTGGAACCAAAGAGATTACTTTTGGGAAGTTTGGAAACAACCTCATTTCCCTCACAAGCTTAAACCTCAATGGGACACTTTGTTAGGTTTTTAAAAAGGTGTTTCCCCTATCAGATTGGGTCAACAAGACTGCTACAAGTGGATTCCATCAGGACGAGACAACAAGTTAAAACAGGGTATCTGAAACTCCAAGAGCAAGGAAACATGCAGAATTGGCCCTTATGGAAAGTGGCCTGGAAGATTAAAAGTCTCCCAAAAATTAAAATATCTTTGTGGACCATGTTAAAGGGAATAATTATAATAACTGAAAACCTCCAAAAAAGGGACATTCTAGGTCCTTCTAGTTGCCCTTTGTGCCTTGAGGAAGAAGAAAACATACATCATTTATTCATTGGTTGCAAATTTTAAAAATATTGTTGGAACTTGTTCATCATTCCAATCGAAGCTAATATCAATTTCAACATAGGTATTTCTGAATACTACAAGAACTAGAAAAGAAAGTATCCTTATTCCTTTAAAAATAAAAATATTATTAAGAGGTTATGGACCAGTTTACCATCTTTCTTAATTTGGAACATTTGGTTAGCTAGAAACAAGAAAAATTCCAAAATATAAAACCCAATTTAAGAAATATTCTTGCAAAGACATGGGGTTTAGCAGCTGAATTTTTGTTCTCAAAGGGAATAAAAATCTGGATCTCGGTATCCTCCAGCAAGAGGAAATAACTTGGATCATTCTAGCATCAAATAGGACTCAACAATTTCAAACTCATCTCAGAAAGGCTCCAAGTGACCACAAAAAATGGAAAATTTGAATAAAATAAAAGGTGTTTTTTCTTTGGATAAGCACTCTAAAAAGGCCATGTCTATTCTTTGATGGTGCCTTGAAATAAAATTCGAGTATAGCTAGAGTGGATAGTTGTGTAGTCGATCAAGATCTGAGGAACATGATAGCTTTTGAATGGGACCTTGGCATCAAAAATAATAATAAAGAAGAACCCTATGGATTTCTTATGGGCTCTTAAATTATTAAGAGTAATAACCAATGAATCCAGTGATATTCAGTGACTCCTCCATTCTAATGCAAATAATGGTCAAAAAATCAAAACCAAAAAATGTATATATTGGCCATCTCATCTCTTGAATTCAGTCCCAATTGGATTCCTTGGGAAATTTTACCTTCTTTCATATCCTGAGGGAGAGTAATAAAACAAAAAACAAATATTCCAATTACATTGTTGATAGACCAAAGGGAAAAATTAGAATTGGAAATGAAATTTCCATCCAAACTATCCCTTAAATGTTTCTTATGATCTTCCCCACGGTACTTTCTCCTCATGTTGTGGATCATATCTATTAAAATTCTGAACCAAAATGATTTAGCCAACATCAAAATCCACACAATATCTGCCTTTGTCTCAAATGCGCTGCTCCATGAGGATCTTCCTCTCCCTTCGTATCCTCTCTGCCATCCATATCGATTTTCTTTAGATTATCCATCATGCTTCCTTTGACCCATCGACTCCTCGATATTCTCTCATCGTTATCCCTTCCTGACTTCGATCCCATCCTATCCTCTTTATATTTCCCTTTCGCTCAGGGATCTCCAGCGTTTTTTTCTGCTCTCATGTGTTGTGGTCCTTTGTTTCCCTGAACTGCATCCTAATCTCCTGGATCTACTCCCCTGTGTTCCGTTCCCTGCACTTCAAGTTTTTGTGTAGCACTTTCTCTCCTCACAGGTAGATATCCTCCACTCCATCACAATGTTTCTCCTCTTCTTATGTTCAAATTGAAGAATGGATCCTTTGAGCAGCTCTCAAAAAATCAATCCCTATCCTCATTGCAATTCCTAGAAGGTTTTCATTGAGAAAATTAAGGCTATGCATAAATAGTTACGATATCATACTCGTACGCAAAACACATATATATTGCACAAGATTGACGATCACAGTAAGGAGCTTGAAACAAACAATAAAAAATGTGTGCATCTTGAAAATGCAGTCAGTTTCCTCTGGGAGGTCATCGCTAAAAATCCTAGAGAAAGCTCAAATAACCCAGAATGTCACAGCAAAAACCAGCCTCAGGAAGAGAAGATTTTCAATTAGTATTAGCAAAATTTCATCTTCATGGAGCCCCAACATCATATTTCCCTCAATCTCAGTTATCTTTCTAATGATTCTAGTTAGTCATGACATGTAAATATGTCTTTTTGTTGCAACAATTTGTCAATATTTCTAAGATCAATGTTGTAGGAAGGTTAGGATGCCATGATGCAAAAGGAAATTTTGTTAAAGAATATGCAAGGGTTTTGTTGCTCTCTTTTTCCTTGAATCCTTCAATGAATATGTATTAGAAGCTATGCTTCCTCTTTTTTGAATATAATATAAAACTACCCGAATCTGTTAATATATATATATATATATATATAGGATTGAATATAGTTCATTCAATTAACCACGGAATCACCAAAAAAATGAATATGTGTAACCCCCCCTCAATAGCAAATGAAAGGAGTTTTGCATAATAAGAGTTCAGCTTGATTGTTTGTGCTCAGCCCAAGATCCATGGAAACATGAAAAGAGAGTGAGACAGAAATATGTAAAAAGAAACCCCCCCCCCCAACACTTTTTCCAAAATCAGCCGAGGCCCCATCAAATAAGTTCCACGGGATCAAATGATCAGGATGTTTAGCTTTAATTACCTGAACTCGTCATACAACTTTAGCTTGAGTGTAATAACAAAGAATTTTCATTACTCCCATTGTGATGAATTTAGGAGAAGAGACCTCGTCTTGGAAAATAATGTGGTTCAGAGTGATGCAAATCCCCTATAAAATTATCAAAGGGATAGCTTTGAATACATGAGAAGAAGGAAAGGACAACCAAAATTGTTGGGCTTCTTCAATGAATTTTCCAGATCATTGACCAATTCCTTTTATATGATGTCTTCAATATTTCTAATATATTCCCACCATATGTGTATTTTTTAACCTTGTACAAATAATACTTATAAATGAACTCCTAAAAAAGTAGAAAATATACAATGGCAAGAAAAAGAAATATACGCTAAGATTTCTCTCTTGGAACCGAAAACTGGGAAAACCAGATTGATTTTTCATTATATTCCTTTCAATGTTAATATACATTATATACATGTCAAAGCATTCATAAAACCTCGATCCATTGATCCTATATTGGAACATAATTGTAGTTCCTTTAACTGGATCTACAAAACCATAGGCAAAACCACCTTGTGCAAAACCACAATTTTTTTTCAGGGCACTACCTTGAACCGTGTGTCTTAAAAAAAATTTCATGTTGCCTTTGTCTTTGCATATATGATAATCTCTACAATATCACCACATTCACCTCTTCTTGTATTTATTTATTTCTACAAATATTTTCATTGTCTAAGTTATAAATCCTTAGTTTGTCTCTCAAGCTTCTGAGGGCATCCATCCAATCAGGAGAATTTTCTTCTAACATCTTTCCAACTAAGTCTTATTTCTGGTTAGGAAAGGTTTTTTCCATGTCGTATTATACCATTCTACTACTCATTCCTTTATTTTTTGTTGTATAACATGTCTTATTATGTTTTTTCACACACACAACTCACAACTAAATCAATCATAAACATATTAAGCATAGCCTTGGTATGTCAACACCAAGCATGCTGACCTAAAGTTCTTCACACAACCAAACCCCATATTAGTTACATATTCCATAAAATAAAAGGGAAATATAAGAATTCCATCTAAATTAGCAATCACATAAACTATTGGCTTAGATAAACATTCATATAATAAATTAATGCATTCATCCATATAAACTTAAATTCTACTCTCTATGCATGGGCCCTTCAAGTCCAATTTTGAACCAATGCTTTGATACCACTCTGTAACACTTATCACCCCTTAAAACTCTCTCAGACTATGGATGTGCTAGTATTATGACCCTATATCCATTCTTGGTTATGAACATGGGTTTACAACCTATTTTTCTCAAAATATTTGAACCTTAAAACTAATTCAAACATATTGTTTATCTCATCGAAATATTTTTAGTGATATAAATTTTATCTCAATCCAAACCTTTGATAGAAATTTATGACCCTCCAAAATTTAGCCCATCAAGGAGGCCATGTCATCAAAGGAAATATATGTGGCACCCACATGGCCACACTTATACCAAAAGATGCCACGCCACTGCCATGTGGGGGGTCCACATGGCACACACATCATATCAATAGTGTCACATGCCAATCTTTAGTTCCTTGGTATCGTGGTTACTGATATTTCCTTTTCTCGGGTTAGAATCGCCTGAGACCCATTCCCATGGTACCATGTTCCCGATTATCCCTTCCCTAGTGTTATGTTCCTTGGGATTAAAAACCCCAGTATTGCATCGCCCTAGGTAAATAACTATTGTTTTCCCCTAGGATAATGTTCCTCGGGCCTATATTCTTTACCTCCCCCTATACCACACTCCCCGGGCCAATAGGCTTAAAATATTGATTAAACATCAATTAAAAATTGATTAATTACCTTAATTAAAAGGATTATTATTTAATCATACACATGCCATCATTCGGATTTACGTAGAAATGCGTTATTTCAAAGACCGGTTATTTTTCCAAATCATTGATATATTTAAAAAACCATTGTCACTTCCGCTATGCAACTTGCAATATGGTTAAACTATTTTAAAGATTTATGAATATCAATTATCTAAGCACAAATACATAGGTATTCATAACTATAAAAAGTAGTTGCAATCCATTTATTAGACATTAATAATCCTCTGGAAAAAAAAAAATGAGCTACTATATTCAAAAGTTATTGTTGTCAAACAAGAGAGAATAAACACAATATCTCACATCAATCATGAAAATAATATTGAACAACAAAGCCCATACATTCATTAAAATCATAGACATACTAAATAGCATACCAGTCATAAACATAACATTGAAAATCACAGTTCAAGATTTAAAAATGAAATGTAATACACTTATTTATATATCTTAAACTGGCTCGAAACTGAAGGAGGGACTTCCACTCTCCACCCAACCATAAGCCAACTACACATCAACCTTCTTGCAACTGACCAACCCTAAGATATATTCAATGTCTGAGGAATTATTCCTCGGGGAATTCACACCAAAGGCTTGGTTTGACACTCATATTAAATACTACTGTCTATGGGGTTTATCAATTTCCTTGAACAATGAGTACCAAGGTGGTTTATCCATTTTACCTATAACAAGAACCAAGGTGGTTTATCTGTGGTTCCTAGCAGTAACCACCACAATAACTCAATATTTCCTCTAAGTTCACTCATATGGATTCACCCAAGGTTCAGATGGTGTATTTATTAGTATCGGGAGTTGGAATCCACTGCCCAGGTTGTTTATTAATTATATTTTCATAGTGTTGTGTGGATTAATCCGTCTTGCGGACAAGACCGATCTCCCTAGTACTAAAAGTATCTAGCAAAAAACAACCAAATAAACTAATCTTTCTCTAAGCATATATGATTTACAAAAAACTCTACAGAGGTGTAAAAGACTTATCGTATGTCCAGCGCTTGTTTGAAGTCGTTGTTGTCCCTCGTGCACTTGAAGGAGTTATCTTCGTAAACCTGCGATCACAAACAAGAAAAATATTAAATAGCACCTGTATAGACATCATCATAAACCATGCTTATCATAATGATCAAGGAATCTATGAAATAAACCATTAACTGACATCTTATTGAGAAAAATGAGTATATTTGTATTAATTTCAAAAGAAAGAAAACCTTACAACCTTAGCCTTGATGTTGCACAGGTCTTCCCGGGGTCTGAAGCAGGAGTCTCCTCTACTTTGATAAGCTCTGCACTCCTCCAACCAAGACGAATAGAGGTATGTAATCTCTCCTCACAAAAGTCTTAGTTAACTGAGTCTAAATCTCAACAGCACTTAACCTCAAATATTCTAAAGCTTGAACTCCCCTTGAGGCTACCCAATTCCTCTTTTTATAGTGAAAAGGAGGAGGTTTCAATTCCAACTATGAAGGGATAGAATCCCCCTTCAAAGGGATAAGCTCCTCACATCAAGGGGTTAGCTCCATAAGGTAAGGGATACATGAACCTCATAAGAGCGGTTCTACCACTGCAAAATATTTTCTAGAAGCTTCTAGAATTTATTTAAAGTGAGCTTTTCTGAGTTTACTTGCACCTTTTTAATCTTTACAGGGGTCCGCACCCATAACGTAGAGAAAGTGCGTTCAGGTACGCAGAAGACATGAACATTAGGTGCGGGACCGCAGGCAAGATACAGAGAAAGTGCGACACCAAATTTTAGGAGATTTCTAGGAACTTTTCTCTGATTTTCAAGGCTTGACATGAGGAACTAATATGTTAGACTTGCAAAGGGGGAAATTATGAGTAATAATGAGCCCATACACATAGTAGAATGTCAGGATGACAATTTTCAATGTAACAGATTGCACCCTAAAGTACAAAGTCTGGAATAGATGAAGCTGAAGTCTGTCATATATGAAGAGTGCAGTACTTTATCATTTCAAGGATCATCCTATGGACACCCCAGTCGGAACCTGTAAAAACATTCAATGCAAAATATATATATATCATCGCTGAGGTAGGCATTCCCATACTCAGATCAAAACTAACTAGAAACTGATTCAAATTGTTTAGATACAGGAATGATTTTGAGTACATCACAGTATAGACATGTGTAGACATAGTATGGACGCAGCCATCTGTTTATGAATGGTCTACTGTATAAATAATAACAAAATTCCTCGCAGCCTGGATGGTAGAAACTAGATCCAGGGTCTTGATTTCCGCATCTCGAACTAGTACGATTCTATCCATGCGAATGAATGTGTCGAAGTCGAACATGGTAGAAACCACTTGATTACCAGTCAATGATATAAACTGTTAACAAGTGTGAGAGTAACCACCAGTAATGTCAATGGCTCTCAAATTACTCAGTACAATCCATGAAATGTGAATGAATGAGCTAGAGTCGAACATGTCATAGAATCATTCGATCAAAGGTCAATGATGCAACCTATCGTCGAAGGCGAGAAACCTTCCATTGAAGCATGCGGATTTCAAGGTACTGACGATTTCTGGATCAACCTCCTAGATAATGAGTTGTCGTCGATAGAAAGTGATCCGTTGTAGGCAAGCCCACAACACGAAATCATAGATCAAGTTTTGAAAATATATTGGCAAGGACTGACTCAGGGATGGTCAAAATGAATGACATATTTTTTTTCAGATGAATGGTTTATTTAAACTATCCTCTTGAACACATAACGACACTGCAAATGGCTTGGTGACAATTAACCCAAAGCTAATACCCAGAAACCGGCTGAAAATTTTCAATGTGGTTTGATTAACTGTTAGGTAAAATATTTCCCAACCCAGGTGAACAAAAAGTGTCGTGTTCAAGAGTGGTTAACTGGATTTTTGAAAAATCAAAATACAACAAACATGTCCATTCTTCTCTCTTTTCCCCCACCATTGCTGGCAAGTACCTCTTTATTTTTGACAAGCTTGAGGAGGATAACATTTGCTTGTTTATAAGCTCATCCTTCGGATGAGTCCAACTTAGTTTAAGATTCAAACCCTAAGAAGGAGTGGTTCGTTCCTGTTGAAAATTAAACAGGTCCTTTACTGTTAAGTTTTAACGAGTCCAGTATAGGAGAAACTCGGTGTTTTTCAGTTTTAGGGAGTCAGAAGAAAAACTTAAGAAAACTCCATAGGTGTTCTTTTTCGTAAATTTAGTCTCTCGAGCCCGAAAAAGGATAAAATAATGCGGGAGAGAACTCTATTGACCGTATTTAGTCAACGTATACCTTTTTCGTAAATAGTCCATTTCAATCCGTAAAAGGGGTAAACTTATACTGAAAGGACGATCATTCATTTACTTTAACGAGTTCGAATAATCAAGTGCTCGGCAATCTTTTCATGTTTAGAGAGTCTGAAAAGGGCTTAAAAGAGGACTCCAAGTTTTCGCTTTTTCGTAAATTTTTGAAAGAGTCCGAAAAAGTGATAAAAGTATGCTCTTTGTTGAAAAATGATCAATTCTCCTGAAAAATCCAATTTCTGCACAAAAACTTGAAACATTACACATACATGTTTAAGATAAGTAAAAATGCTTTCAAAAATACCCTTTTTAAAGTGAAAAATAAACAAATTAAAAATTTATCTATTCGAAAAAACTTATAAAAAGGACTTTTTCAACTTCATTTTTACCATTCAAGTTCAGAGTGAAAAGTAAAAGCTTTTGGGTAAAAAAAAAAAATTCCTGTGAATATTCTGGAAAATCCGTCCGACGAAATTGAAAACCATCAGTCCCAGGTAATCCACGACCTCCTAATCTTGTATTTCATCCATTTGCATTTCATTTTTAGGCTCTAGATTTTATTTTTAAGGGAAAAATATGGTTTAAGAAATCGCCCGCGGAGGTCCGCAGGTGAAACACATGGGCCCTGCGGACCCCGACTTTTTCCTATGTAGAAAAAAGTCATGGGTCCGCACTTGTCCCATAGCACGTGTGCGTTCCTACGCACTGTGTACGAAGACAAAGTGCGGTCCCCGCGTGTTTAAATTTCAAAACCAAATTTCTCATTTGCCGCCCAAAAATTTTCAAATTAGATTGTTCTAACATATCTTTTTATGCATTGTAGGATTAACAAGATGTTGATTTGGAGAGAATGTGAGCATGAGGACGTGGATGACGCCGCAATGCTCCATTTTCCCACAATGCAAGCATTAAGAGCATGCGGTTTATATAAATTCTGGGCCATTCAGGGCATGAGGGCACAGGTAGACCTCCTAACATGGCTGGTAAACAGGTGGAACGTACAGGACCAGTGTTTCATTATTGGCAGCCACCGGCTCGAAATCGAGCTGGAGGATATTTATTTTTCTGACTGGTTTGTCCAAGAGGGGCGAACAACTTTCCTTGTTTGGGACTAGGCCAGGTGGCCAGACTGTCGCTAATCTTCAACAAGAATTCTGTAATGATCAGGAAGACCCTAGGGACAAACGGATTGAAGTAAAAACTATCATCCGTCCCGAGCTGAAAGTTATTGCGTTTACTGTTACCAGAATATGTGGGAGTGCAACACTGCATGTGGCTACTGGTTCCTAGATGCGCATTGCTGTGGACTATTTTCGAGGCACCATTTTCAACTGGTGCGAAGCTGTGTTGGCCAATGTAAAAGGCCAACTAACTAGAGCGAAAAATGGAAAACTAAATAACTTTGGATATGGGTCCATCATAGTCACCTTTTCTCTAGAGAGGATCCCCATGTTAGCTCCGCAGAGTATTCCTGTTGATGCTGGTCGACCTCGAGAACCTAGGATGGTTCGTTGGGTTGCATTGATGGCCCGTCATGGTATTGAGGGCACTGAGATTGTTTGATTTCCTCCTTCATATTTTCGTTGGTTGGAACACCAAATTTTTGTTATAGAGGACTTTCCATACGCCGGGATAGATTTCCGTGGTGACCGAGAGATGACTCTCCCAGCAGGGGAACAGTGGGATGAATCAAGTAAAATCATTTTCAACAATTTCTAATTCTAATTTTTTGTTTTTTAATCGTCTTGAAATTAATAACCAAAATTTTTGAATGCAGATGTGGGCCCACGGCGACCAGCCCATCTCCAACCTTATGAAAGAAGACAACCAATTGCAGCTGCACCAGCCCCAGCAGGCCAATCAACAGAGATCCTGTTTGATTTAGAGCATCACCTAGAGCATCTGACTCTAGATATTCCAGAGACGGACATAGATGAGATTCCACTCAGATTGCAAAGATTTGTGATTGGTGTTCCTGGACCTTTTAGGAGGCTCCTATGTAGGGTGGCCCGGGCAGTGGTCTCTTATCATGATCACCATCAGTGATGGGATGATTGTGTCGTAGACTCATACTTTTGACCTTTTGTATTACCATTTTTTCCGATCATAAGGTGTTTCCCACCTATGATCGAAGACGATGTATATTTTTTGAAAACACTTCTATACTATGATATATCACTATTTACTGGCTATCTGTGTACATGTTATGAATGTTGTTTGATTTACTGTTTTGATCATTACAAATGTCGATTTATCATACTAGAAGAAACTGCATCTGCTAATGTATTTAAATGTCTTGGAATATGTTGATATTCAATGTAACCAAATTCACGTTCCAAGAGACGAACTCTCAAAAATAACCATAATAACACTGGATTTCTAATGGCATAAACCCTGTTAAGCTGTAATACAACAAGTTCAGAATCCAACCTAACAATCAAACTCTGAATTCCAAAAGATATGGATTCAGATAATAACTCAATCACTGCACTATACTCTGCAATTTTATTCATTGTCTGACCAAGGCTTACCCCATGCATGGATACTAACTCTTCAGAGGGTGAATAAATTACCCAAGCTGCGGAGGAAATGTTCCGTGTACTATGACAAGTACCATCAGCAAAACCAACGTAGGTTTGAAAAGACGTCGACATCTGCAATATCAAGAGTAAAAACTCAGATAAGCAAGAATAGTGACAAAACACACTTCTAAACTAGGCACACTTTTATAATCTAAAACACACCAGTTGTAAAGAAATCTGATCTAATTAAATCTCCACACCATGTTTAAGCATAATATCGCTTCGGATAAAGCCCATTTCTAGGTTTATCTAAAGGGACACCATCAAAATATATCAGCTCATAGGCCCCTTTTGTCAGCTTTCGCTTAACAATGAAAGGACCATGCCACATAGGCACGAATTTCCCAGCTCCTAGCTTATTGTTGGCTTGATCATAAACTAAGACTAGGTCTCCTTCTGAAAAATTTCGAGGGGTAACACTTCTATCATACTGAGCTTTTATCCGTTTGACATGACCCTCGTTTTCTATTGCAGCATTTCGTCAATTCTCATCTAGCTGAGCCAAGTAAAAAAAACGTTTCTCCTTCTCAGACGTAGCTGGAAGTAATTCTATGGCTAATTTCAAAGACGAAATTTCGCACTCAATTGGTAACACAGCCTCCAAACTGTAAACCAGTTAAAAGGGAGTGAAACCAGTTGATGTTTTTAGCGAGGTTCGATATGCCCAAAGTGCTGAAAATAACATGGAATTCCAATTCGTCTTGTGAATACCAATAATTCATCTAATCATAATGACTAAAAATTTATTGATAGCTTCAACCAGACCATTAGCTTGCGGATAATACGGAGTGGAACTATCATGGCACAAGCCAAGTTGATCTGTCAGTTCAGTCATCATGATATTCCGAAAATGACTTCCATGATCTGTAATAATGGCTTGAGGAACACCGAACCTAGCAATTATGTGATTTAATACGAAATTTGCAGCACTCTTGCCGTCATCCAAAAATGTAGGCATCGCCTTGGCCCACTTAGTAAAATAATCTACTGCTAAGATAATATACGCATGCCCCCCGGCCGAGTGAGGGTTACATGTAATAAATTCAATACCCCATTTTGCGAAAGGACCGACAACAATTATAGGGTGAAGAGGAGCGGGTGGCGCACGCATCTTACGATCAAAAAGTTGACAATTGTGGCATTTCCGGACTACATAAATACAATCTTTGAATAACGACGGCCAGAAATAAACAGCGCGCAATATCTTTTGAGCTGTGGCATACCCAGACATATGACCACCACATGCCCCAAAATGGCAATCATTTAAAACCTTCTCAGCTTCTTCATGAGTAAGACAGCGTCGGAAAACAGAATCCGCACCACGAAGATAGAGTGTATCACCAATAATATTGTACTGTTGGGATTGGAAGCGTATTTTCCGTCGCTGAGATCGTGAGATTTCAGGCCAAAAAGATTGGGTTTGGAGATAGACGATAATATCTCCATACCATGAATCAAGTGTACTGATAAGAAACAAAGATTCATCCACAATGGGCTCTTCTACCACAGTTTCAATATCAGTAGAGGGGAAATCACACATCAATTCTGCGAAAACCAAAAATTTCTTTGCCTTGGATTTTTCAAACTCCAAGTCAAATTCTTGCAGGATAACTATCCATTTGGAATACTTGCCCCCTAGAAATTGTTTGGTCAAAATGTACATCATAGGGTTACAGTCAGAAATTACTGTGGTTTTGCATAATAAGATGTAGTGTCTAAATCTTTGAATAGCTTGAACTGCTGCCAAAGCCAATTTCTCCACATGTGTGTATTTAATCTCAGTCGGATGCAGATTTCGACTAAGATAGTAAATCACATGTTCAATTTTAGATTCATCTTCCTATACTAAAACCATCCCAATTGTGGAATGAGAGGTGGTGAGGTACAAAATGTAGTCCTGGTTGTAGTTGGGAGGATGCAATAATGGTGCATGGGTCAACGCGTGTTTAAGTGCATCAAAAGATCGATCAGCGACCTCATCCCAAAAGAATGGAATGTTCTGTTTCAGCAACTGGGTAAAACCCTTTGTAAGCTCAGCGTAGTTAGGAATGAACCGACGTAAAAATTTTGCTTTCCCCTGCAAAATTTGGAGTTGGTGCAAAGTCGAAGGAGGAGGTAAATTGACAATAGCTTCGACCTTCGATGGATCAACGCGAATTCCTTATTTCGAAACAAAAAATCCCAGTAAGCGACCCGATTCTACACAGAAAACACATTTGTGTGGATTCAGCCTAATTCGATAATGCCTACATCTCATAAAGATAGCTTGTAAATGAGTGAGATGGTCAGCCCTATGCGATGAATGAGCAGGTAAATCATCGAGATAAGGCTGCACAATGTGCTTAATGTCATGAAATGCGTAAGACATAGCCCTTTGAAAAGTTGCTCCAACGTTCTTCAATCCAAAGGGTAGCTTGCGATAATAAAATGTCCCCCAAGGACAAATGAAAGTTGTTTTTGGCTGATCAGCAGGGAGTATGTTTATTTGATTGTAACCGGAAAAACCGTCCATAAAGGAAAACATTTCACTGTCGGCACAATCATCGATTATTTGATCGATATAGGGGGTTGGATAATTGTCTTTGGGACAAGCTCGATTAATATGCCTATAGTCGATACATACTCGTATCATTCCTTTTTTTTTAGTAACAAGAACAATATTTGATACCCACTCCGTTAATGGAATTGGATAAATAAAACCTGTGCAAAGTAATTTTCAACTTCGGCTTTGATAGCAGCAGCTTTTCTAGGATGTATTTGACGTAAGCATTGACGAACAGGTTTGGCATCTGGGTAAGTCTTGATTTCATGTACGATAATTGACGGATCAATTCCTGGCATTTCTTCATAGGACCAGGCAAACACATCACGGAATTCTTGAAATAGGGCTTTATAAGTTTGAATTTCATCTTCTGTACAGCAAGCACCTATATGAATGTTTTCAATTATTCCTGGCTTTACTGAAATGTCAATTGGAATCGTTCGAGAGATATTTTCCAAATTTAACTCAGAATCAGGGTTTTGCAATGGAATCTGTGTTTCTTTGACATATTCAGCAGTAAAAATAGAAGCGAAATCATCTTCAAAATGATCCAGCTTAGGTAAAAATGAAGATTGATGATGTAGATATTCCCATGGTAAATCTTCAACAGACAAAAGTTCACGAATCTGCTCATCAGTATGAACAAGATCAGGAAATGTCATTGTGGCTGAACTAGATATAGAAAGTGATTCCTCATGGATCCCATTCATTGGATCAGTTTCGGTTGAAGAGGGGTCAGAAAGTGACTGTACAGCCCGATACGCAATTTCAAATGGACTCAAAGGCATCATGCCATCAAATGAATCTAACTCAGAGTCGGAAGGTACGACCCAAGGATCATCAAACATAACAGTGTCTGACAAAATCATATGAATAGTTGCGGTAGAAGGTGATACGTTAGGAGGAGGAAAGGAAAAAGTTCCTAGTAAACCAGAATCTTTAAGCAAACCTTCTCCAACATCCTTGTAAGGGATAGCCACTTTACCAATGTGCTGGATTGTTTTTGTAGAGGTTGGATCGGAAGAAAAATAAGTTAACTAATCTATTGTAACGATCCTTCCTTGATGTGGAAATTTTATAAGCCGAAAGACCAAAGAAACAATAGCAGTCATAGCATAAGACCAACTGCGACCCAGAAGAAGGTTGTAATCTAGAGGGGCATCAACCACTTCCACATCTAGATTTACAATTTTACCTTCGACCCCTATGGGTAAATCCTGCAAAATACCAAAAGGATGGAAACCTTGACCATCAAAAGCCTTAAGAATCGTCGGAGACTGATTGAGTGTAGGAGAACCAAGTGATTTCCAACACTGGATTGACATAATACACGTTGAAGCTCCCTCATCAATCATAGTCCGAAAGATCGGTCTGTTTTTTAGTAACACTGGAATTTGGAAAGCCATTTGATGACGTAGGCGAGGTGTACTATTTCCTAAATCGAAGATTATAAGGTTGGAATCCTGAATATCGACAGCTCCTATGGCAGACAAAAGCAATTTACGGTGTGCTGGGCATGATTACAGCACTTCCAAAGCCGACATTGCTGAAGGGGAAATAACTAAATCTTCAACAGTGTTGTAATTCTGAGCAGCTCTCGCATGTGGTTTGAAAGCTGATTTATGAAGAACACCCTTAGCAGGCGGTTTGATTATTAAGTCTGGATTTGGTTTCTCGATTTGTAGCGGACCAGAAACACGAGGAGGTGTAGTTGATGTGTTTGCACTAGAAGATTCTGCTTCTTTACCATCAACAGGATTCTTAGTACCATAATCTTGTGATCGCGTCGCAATCCGTACATGAGACATCATTAGAATAGGTTCTTCTGAGGTATTCGAGGTAGAACCAACCATTTTACTATCTTGAGTTGGAAAAGGATCCTTCAAGACAGCAGGTTGTTGTGAACCTTTAACAAATTTTGCAACCTCTGCTCGATGTGGGAATTCCTTAGTAAAATGATCCTCGTCACAAATGTAACAAGGATAGAGAGGTTTGCGTTTTTCGTCATTGGATTCGTTTTTATCTATTTTCTCTTTTTAATTCTTTTTGTTTTTATTCTTCCCTTTCTTTTTACCGCCAGATTTAGATTTGGTCGTAGATGTCTCTACGACATGAATGTCCGCAGAAATTTTGGAAGAAGATTCTTCTTTCGGGGAATCAGGTAGAGTTATAATAGGAGAAGAATTATTTGAATATTTCTTCTTGCTTTTTTATTTACTGTACCAATCATACCATCAGCGGCATGACACCCTAAAGGAGCTCCAACTATTTGACCTTGTTTTGGAAGATCGGGGATTTTTTCGTGTAAAGTACCTGATTGCGTATAAACGAGGTCAAGGTACTGAGATTGAGCAATTACTTGCTCCTCAGTAACAACGCCAGCCTTAGATACATCTTCAGTGATCTTGGGTAATAATGATTTGACAAACCACTCCGCCAAAATTTGATCCAGAATATAAACTTTCACCAAACGCCTTCTACGTCGCCATTCATGAATATGATCAGAAATATATGTGGACGTGGATTGTTTCAGTGAAGTTAATAGTTCCGTGCCATTGTCGTATCCGACAAACAACTGAAAATGAGTCAAGAAGGCAGTTGCTAACTGACTGAAATTATTAAACGAGCCTCGTGGTAACTCAATGTACCATTTGGCGGCAAGACCAATAAGAGTTCTTTGGAAAATACGTAAGCGAATTGAATCATAAATTATTGAATTAGACGCACACCAGAGGTGATAAGTCATCACGTGATTTGTTGGATCCTCTCCTGAATTACCTTCGAATTTCGGTATATCACTGGGCAACTTATGCGGCATTGGCAGCCAGTACGGATAATAGAAAATTGGATCATTCGTAAGGCGTGTCAAATCAGGTAAATCCAAAGTTGCAATAAATGGTAACTGACGGTTAGGGTCAGGAAAACCTTGAGTAGCCAAAGCAGTTCCAGGAGGCAGATACCCAGGATAACTGGGAATCGGGTTGCATTAGGAATTGTGTAACCTCCCAGGTAAACAGGATTAACCAGACCAAACTGGGGTTGTTGAGGCTGCTGATAAGTATAGCCAGGGTACGGTTGATACTGATAACTTGGATTTTGTGAAAAGGGACTGAATTGAGGCTATCCCTAGTACAGTTGATACGTGAATTGCGGTTGACTTGTGACAAGTGTACTTGTACCGGCTTGTCCCGTAGGCATCTGAACCGGAGTCTGAATTGAAGGTCTTGACTGGGGTACAGAGACTTGAGGGATTTGCATGGATGAAGGGATAGAATAACTCAGAGCTACAGATACTCCAGAAACAGGTGTTGTAGTTTGAACAGACGTCGCAGCAGTTGCAGCAGTTTGAGGCGGAGTCTGAGGTGTACTAAGCCCAGACTGCTGAATAGAACTATGTGCAGGAGTTTGAATAGTGGACTGGACAGGTTGCTGGGTTGGACCAGAAACCAAAGGCTGTCCAGGTTGAGAAGGCAACTGCACATTAGGTTGCATAGGCTGTTGATATTCGGATGGATCCCACACCATATTCATTCTGGGGTATTGTCCCGCAGAAGGTTGAACATAAGGACGATAGCCTGGTTGAACGTAGGGTTGATAAGTAAGTGGTAAATTTCCAGCTCCTTGAACAGATGATTGACCAGAAGGATGTTGGAAACCTTGAATTGAGTACTGACCTTGAGGTTGATAACCCTGAGGCGCGTACTGAAGCTGGGTTGATAAGGACCCTGAGGAGCATATTGAGCTTGGGGTTGACCTTGGGGTATGTACTGTTCTTGAGGTTGATAACCTTGAGGTATGTACTGTCCTTGAGGTTGCCCTCCAAAATAATATGATTCCACAGTTTGTCCTGGGAAAAATCTACCTTGAGGTTGCCCCATAGGTGGTAACTGACTTCTTGAAGGTTTCCCCCCAGGTGGTAATTGACTACCTTAAGGTTGAGGATTCGGAATATTACCAGACATCATAAATATTTGCTCTGCGTTCGACGTTTCAGTTTTAATTCCACTTAAACCAGATGATAACACTTGTTCAATTGGTTGAGGAGCTGCTCCCGAGAAAGTACCAGATAGAGCCTGATATCCCGAAGGAACAGAAGGACCACCGTGTAAAAATGCTTCCAGTGTCTAGGAAAACATGGATGACTCTCCTGCCATAATGGATGACGGATAGTAACCTCTGGGTGTAGGATGAAATGGAATTCGAGGTGGAGAAAAAGCAAGACCCGGATTCTCTAAAAAAATTGTTAAAGATAGATACCAAGCACTAGTTCGAATAGGGCTGTAGAAAATAGATTCACGCTCCCTAAGATTTAAAGACTGAGGGGATTTGGGAAGAGATAACTCTTCGTCTGGATTAGTAAGTTCTTCAATAGAAATACGCCCAGATGGAAGATCGTCAGTGACAATATTTCTTACCCTAGGTGAACCAGGATCGCTAGAAGTTGGTGTAATAAATCCTGAGGATGTTTCCAAAACAGAAGGTTCAGTTTCAGGTTAAGATATTTCAGGTTCGTCAGCTAGTTCACTAGAAGGAGAAATACTACCAGTAACTTCAGAAACTGAAATCAATTCAGAAATATGTTCTGTTATGGGTGTTTGATAATTAGGATGAACAACTACAGATGAAGTTCCAACTTCTGTTGATCTAATCCTACCGCTACTAGATGATACCAGAGCACGAAACCCTTCAAGCTGACTTGGTGTATATTCAGGGGGTTTCCCTTGTAGTCTCCGGGATTGTCTCAGAAATTCCACCACGATTAAATATTAACTAATCACACGCAAATAAATAAAATTTCAATGAAAACACCTAAAGTCTCTAAAGAAACAAACAGCTGAATCACATGCTTAAAAATCTAAGAGTTCAAACCACACACAAACAGTAACTTCCTGTACTAAAACCACTAGTTGGTGATGAAATCCAACTTAGTAGAAATTTAATACAGAAAGGGCGATTGGAATAGTTACCCCGACAACCTGCTTAATGAAACAGACTGGCACAAGTTTCCTCACAAAACCATCTCGTGTGAAGAGAACCCCCCAGAGAGTCCAAGTGAGTCTAGTCGACGTCTGCTCCAGGTACAGTGAGATATTTCCTTCACCGTCACCTTAGGAAATAATCTTAAGTTTATGGACACAAAGGTTACCAACAGTAACAAATATAACTGGGGGAAAAGTCTACGATCCGATCCCACGTGCAAGGGCAGAGTAACAAAGCTCAATCCCCTTGAAGGTTCCTCGACATGGTTAATCCGAGGTTTACCGACAAGTGACCCCAGGCTCCTCGAAAATGGTTAATTCGAGGTTTACCGTTTGTAATGTGCGCGAAATATTCTATCTTCCCCAATGAAACAGAATTGATTGTTTCAAAGGTTCGGACATGACCTCGTGATTGACTTCTTTAAGAGAAGCTTCTCAGATTATACAAATTACTCTTGGATTTATTTCCTACCGCAAGATTTGTCTACTTGTTTGTTTTTACTATCTTGGAGAGTTAATTACTCCCTACTCCAAGATACTAGCCTAAGCTATGTTGGTGATAAGAGCCCTAGAAAATAAAAAGATTACTAGATGAATTTTAACTAAGCATTACTTTTAGGAGTTGTTTCTTAAGTCAATGGGTGCGGAAATGAAACTTTGATGGTGTGAAGACTCGACTTCCAACAAAACTAAAAATGCACCTAAAAAATGATAATCAAATCATTTTCTTTCAATGAAATTCTAGCTAAAGAGAGAGTTGGAGAATGCAATTCTTTTAATAAAAAATTCCTTCTTTGAACATAAAGAATAATTGAAAGAAAATATTTTTGTCTTTTCAACAATAACTCAAAATGAGACAAATTATCAAAGCTCACAACAAAATCCTTTCACTTTCAAAAATTTGAAGCTACAAAAACAAGTTTCCTTCAAAAGAAATCTAAATTTTTTTAAAAGCACTCAAAACTACAAAACTAATTTCGAGATCTACAAACTTTAACAATCTACTTGAATAAAAGCTTTAAGATTTTTTGAAGAATGTTTTACTTAGTTATTCATAAAACTAAGGATCTATTCGTCCAGAATAACAAATAGATCAAAAAAACTGAAATATGTTTTTACAAAAAATGAAATTCAAAAACCTATAACAAAGTTTTTTTCAAAGATTTGCAAAGAAACAAGTAGCTCTAGTTCTCAATAGAGGATGATTTCACAATTAGGTCAGATTCAGCAAAAAGACAAAAATACCAATGTAATCTGAGGTACTTTAAACTGTCAATGCTTCGAATCACTACAAATACCAAGTGAAAAGCAATCCAAAATGCAAAACTTCTAGAAAATCATCAAAACGCCAATACTACTGAGATTCATTCACAAAAAGATTTTGATAGAAACAATCGTCAATCTGGGCAGAAACCAAAAACTCTAAATCAAAATAAAGATAAACTGAAGAAAGAAATCTAGAGTTTTTCAAAATTTTAACAGGGTCCGCAGGCTTCCAGAAGTAACAGGTGCGGTCCCGCACTGTTTACTTAAGGAAAGTGCAAAACTGCCCGCACTGTGAAAATAAGACAAAGTGCGGTCCCAGGAAAAACTAGAGAAAAACATAAAAGATTTCAAAATTTTCAAAAACAGAGAAAACCTAAGCTACCCAGGCAGACATCTATCAATCAAAAACCAGGAAAAACGTTTCCTCGGATCAAAATAGAAAGAGAACCAAAAACAACAAGTTCTTTCCCCAGTGGAGTTTTCAATTTGTTGTGTGGATTAATCCATCTTGCGGACAAGACCGATCTCCTTAGTACTAAAAGTATCTAGCAACAAACAGCCAAATAAACTAATATTTCTCTAAGCATATATGATTTACAAAAAACTCTACAGAGGTGTAAAAGACTTACCGTATGTCCAGCGCTTGTTTGAAGTCGTTGTTGTCCCTCGTGCACTTGAATGAGTTATCTTCATAAACCTGCAGTCACAAACAAGAAAAATATTAAATAGCACCTGTATAGACATCATCATAAACCATGCTTATCATAGTGATCAAGGAATCTATGAAATAAACCATTAACTGACAGCTTATTGAGAAAAATGAGTATATTTGTATTAATTTCAAAAGAAAGAAAACCTTACAACCTGAGCCTTGATGTTGCACAGGTCTTCCCGGGGTCCGAAGAAGGAGTCTCCTCTACTTTGATAAGCTCTGCACTCCTCCAACCAAGACGAATAGAGGTATGTAATATCTCCTCACAAAAGTCTTAGTTAACTGAGTCTGAATCTCAACAGCACTTAACCTCAAATATTCTAAAGCTTGAACTCCCCTTGAGGCTACCCAATGCCTCTTTTTATAGTGAAAAGGAGGAGGTTTCAGTTCCAAATATGAAGGGATAAAATCCTCCTTCAAAGGGATAAGCTCCTCACATCAAGGGGTTAGCTCCATAAGGTAAGGGATACATGAACCTCATAAGAGCGGTTCTGCCACCTCAAAATCTTTTCTAGAAGCTTCTAGAATTTATTGAAAGTGAGCTTTTCTGAGTTTACTTGTGCCTTTTTAATATTTACAGGGGTCTGCACCCATAACACAGAGAAAGTGCGTTCAGGTACGCAGAAGACATGAACATTAGGTGCGGGACCGCAGGCAAGATACAGAGAAAGTGCGACACCAAAGTTTAGGAGATTTCTAGGAACTTTTCTCTAATTTTCAAGGCTTGACATGACGAATTGATATGTTAGACTTGCAAAGGGGGAAATTATGAGTAATAATGAGCCCATACACATAGCAGAATGTCAGGATGACAATTTTCAATGTAACACATAGAAAGCACCACAAGGGCCTGATGCCCATTTTCCAAGTGGTTTATTAGCTACTCAACAAGCACCACAATGATTCAGAATTACATGTTTGGGTGTTTTACAAGCTATAAAACAAGCACCAGAATGATTCAGTCATCCACTAATCCTCCCATTGACCACACAATCTTAGAAAACACAATCCAGTGGCCTCACACATATTTCCTAGGGGATTCACCGAAAATTCACAAGATTTAACTCATGCACAGGGTCATGCATACTAGCTCAGACACCCCTCTATATTTTTCCAATGCCCAACACCTCCTATACGCTCCAAAAATCAACCGAGTGCATTCAAATGGGAGAGAAAATTAGTACGAGAGAAAATTTGAGAGTCGAGAGAACATTTTGCTAGAGAGCCAACAAAGAAACCAACCCGAGAGAGAGGGAGAGAAAGAGAGAGAGACCTCCCTCTTCAGTTGTGAATTTTTATCCTTCTTCCCAACATCTTGTTGTACATTTGAGAGGTCACAGGCCTATATCTTTAATGAATTGGGAGAATGGGCACCATCCTCTCCTCCACCACCTCCAATCACATATAATAAATTTGATTTTCAGCAAGTAGCTCGCCTAGTTCTGCAACTGATGGATCAATAATTTTAGAATTTAAGCTTAAGGTTGGTTTTGTGGCTTTCCAAGTAAGAAACTCCATCACACATTGAGATTTGAAAGGTTGTCCTCTTCTTCATTCAACAACTAAATTTAAATTTTTAAACACATTGTATCATTTAGTTATCGCTCTTGTGCACACACAGGTATTATAGTCACAACACATTGTATCGGCCTACCGTGACTCCCATGCCCACACCAACATTATAATTACATTACAAAAGTAGGGTAAATGAAAGGAATGTCACATTTTTCATATCCAAGACTATTTGTATGCTTATTTTGAATAACTTCTTCCCAAGTTTAGATGATGGGATTACGAAGTACAACCAGAACCTTTGCATCTTCATGTTAATCTGCTCTTGAAATGGAATCATTATTCTGATCATGTGTTGACTATTGATAAAATTCTTTCTCAAGCTCAAAAAGAGAATTGTTTTTAACAAGAAACAATTTATAATGTTGATTCTTTTGTTGTAATTCATCACATTAGAGATGTGACTTGAGTTGAAGAAAGTCAATTTTTTCCTATGCATGTTGTAAACAGATTTGAATATTGGTGAGAAGGGCTTTATTGATTTTGATTTTATCATGAATAGTAAAGTGTATTAGTGTATTCAATACCTCTGATACCTTATTAATTCTTGCAATTTTCTCAAGAACTCAAGTAAATGAAAGGTGTTGGCTTAAACCAAGAATGCACCCATTTACGATGAAATTTTAAATGATAAACTTATTTTCAAAAGGGTACAAGCTAGTCCATGGGACTCACTTCAGGAAAATATTTATTCAACTTTGAAGCCTTTACAAGAAAATTAGGTTTTGACTCAACTTCCAACTATGGAATGCCTAATGGAAAAACCTTGCTTCACCAGGAAAGAGGCCACTTGGTTGTGCCCAACCTTCATGATATCCCATGCAACTTCCCTTCGGAAATCCCTGTACACTTCTTTATTTTTCTCTCCCTCAATGGGAGAGATCCCTCCTTCAACTATTTTTAAAATATCCTTCATAAACATGTGAAGCAATATCGCACATAACATTGATATGGTCTAACACTAACTTATGCTAATCTAATATTTTCCAATGTCCCACAACCTCAACAACAATTTCAAAACACTCCTTTCACTCTACCTATACGAAGCCCCCAACACATGATAATTGCTTTCTTCAAAGTAGAAGTTAAAATTACTCACCAACACCAACAATTCACATGAATTTCTTGCCACTAAATGTCAAGAGTCCCACCTATGGCCAGTAAGAAACGTCCATAATTCACTTGTTTAGGCTATAATAGATATAAACCTAATCCCTCCAAATGTAGTTTCCTTATTAAATTTCAAACCCTCAATACAAACAAGGTAAAATGTTTTTTTCTAATAGGCTCCACGTTAGCAGTTGGAAGTTGTGTTTCATATTGGAGTAACCATCCACAAAGATGATGAATAAATAACTAAAACACTTTTCTTACCCTTAAAGAACCAACACATCTCAATAGAGCTGGGAATTTTCACCTACAAAGAGCTTGGAAGAAACCCTAAGTTCCAAGTCTATTGGATCATCAAACATGAAGCTTCAAAGGCCGCAAAGATGGTTGGGCACTAGAGAATCCTTATCAAAGGGATAAAATAAAGTGAGGCCCTAAAAATATTCAATGATATCATTTTCCAAGAGCATGGCCTAAGGTTATATGAAAACCATAGCAGGAAACGAAGGGCTAAGACAACCATGGCTTGCACGGCCATATTATACATATAGGCATTAATTGACATTTTTTTCCTCAGAAAACGAGACAAACTGAAACTCTTGTTGTTCATTGCGAAAGTCGGGCTAGGTGATATTGGGATCCATGGATCAACTTAGAGGATAATGAGTGGGTTAAAAATAAAAAGAAATACTCGTACCATAATGTGAATAGCCTTAGACGAAAATTTTGATTTGATTGCAGTGCATGGATCTATTTCATCTATGGTGGTGCAATTACTAATCCATTTTGCAAGTTGAAAACATGAAGAATTTCACTGCAACAAGAGGACTCGTCATCATGGGACCAACAACATGTCTCTCAATGGAACCATGTGAGGAGGAAAATCCCCACATTAATAATGAATTGATGACCTTGTAAGGTTTGAGGTAAAAAACACATTGAGGTAGGTTGCATGAAACAAAATTCAACTTTATTTTTCATAGGAGAAAATAAGTGTTACAGTCTATGCGGGTCAAGTATGTAATGTTTCAAGTCTCTAACGTTTTTGATACCTTACAATCCATGCATGTCAGTTCTGATCGGGGATCTACGAGCGTTTCTACGGTGAGGTTTCACTGATAGAGCATAAGTAAAATAATTAGTGACTAGCAAAGAGAGTAGAGAAAGGATTTACAAAGAGCAGGCCATAACGCCTAAACCTAGAACCTATGGATTTGATACCACTGTTACACTCATGAAAATAGAAGACTGATTTGGTAAAGCATGAGATTGCATATTATTCACAAATTGTACATACAAATACATTTTGTGTGAGCCTTGGTTTCATCTTCCAAGAGGTCTCTTCAAATTCTCATGATTATTGGCGTTCACTTGAGGCTTTTCACCTTCTTCTCAAATGAATAGGCCAAATTTACATAACCCAAGAGGATTATGTTTCCAACACAAATAACTATGCAGAGTCATGTGTGAAGGTGGCCAACTACAAATTGCTATTGCAAGGCAACAAAGTGCCCAATGTTGGTGTGCCAAAATGCCCTATTTTTACCCTCTTCCTATAACCATTAACCTCTGTTTCGTCTCTATAAATCTTGTCATTCCTGCACTAGTCCAAGATAATCATCTATTCCTACATATACTTTGTATTTCATAATTAAGAGTTATTAGGTGCTTAATTAATTATTTTACATAGATTTCATCATTTTAAGTATTTCTTGTAACTTATGGTTACTTTCCTATAAGTAATTGAAAAACTAAGTGTTAATTATTATGTAGCGTTATCCAGTGCAAGCAGATTCCTGCACCACCAACAAATATTGCTATGTGATCTCCGCAACAGTTGATCATTCCACATGGGCATTTTTTATCCACGTCTCTTAGTTCGGATGCGGATTATCTGAAGATGGATATAGGTGGAGTATAGTCAGGGATACTTGCCAAAGATATGGTCTACAGCTAGCAAAGCTCGTGCCTTGTTATAACCATTAGCCGATTTTGTAATATCGTTTGTTAGACCGTTCAGCCGAAAGGCTTGAATTGGAAATGGCTCTGTAATTAGCAGATTATGGCTATAGGCCGAAAGACTGTATATAATATAGATCTTAGCTAGAGCCAAGTTAGCCATATCAAGAGATTGTAATTTTGTTTACTTTCTAATTTCATATCGCCCTCGTTCTGGGTTGGACTCGCATTATAATGTATGTTTGCTGATCAAAGTTAATACAAGGAACTAGGCAATGATTTCTTCACGCTGTGTTTAAATCTCGTTTATGCGTTGATTAAGTGTTGAATCATTTTGTTTCCTAAATAGGAAACGAGCTAGTTGGCTAAGGCCCAACCAACCCAGCTTGTTTACCCTTGTGCTTTAATTAAAATATATAATTTTCTAATATTTTAATTTATTTAAAAAATTATTAACCTTTTACTGATTTAAAATCTCATTAAACATTTACAATTTGGGTTGAAACATAGAATATCTTATATTGTTTAAGATAAATTTTCCAATAATTATTAAGATTGAAAAAATAATTCAAATTTTATAATATTTTTAATACCATTTTAATTATATAACCTTTACATCCAAATGTCAAAATTGTGAAAATTACGTCTTCCGAAATTCAAACGAAAATAGTGCCAAAAGATCCTCATGTCCTTTTTATTTGTACGACTATCTTATAACGATTAAGACAGTCCAGTGGGGTAACGACAAGACTTTAACTTACCATTTTTATCTAGTGGAAGTGTCACTTATTTAGCAATATATCATTTTCAAGTCCAATAAGTATTTGAATGTTAAAAATATATATATATTTTTTTAATTCAACATATCATTTTCAATGAGACAACAAATTCAGTTTTGACAATTTTTTATATTTATATTTTGCGTACAGCTGTTGTGGTACCATGATTATAACATTTTCATGATTTGATAAATTAAATTTGATTACAGGTGTTAACTATCATTCTCATTGTTATTTTATTAATAAAATTATTATTATTTAATGATAATTTTTTTTAATTATAAAAAGATAAAATTATTATAATTTAATTTTAATTATAAAATAATAAAATTGGTAAAAAAACTATTTTAATATTTAAAGTTAATTTTTATTATAAATTAAATTATTATCCAATTACACTATTATAATGCAAAAAACTTACTAGAGTAGTTAAAAAGTATATTAAAAATATATATATTGATATTAGTTATAAAAATTTGCTTTATAAATAGTGTTTTTATAGTTAATAGTAATATATTTTAGATCTATGTGAGCATCACCAGATGTAATGAGTGTTAAGTGGACTATTCAAAAATTATGAGAAATTAGTTAGTTATGCATGGAAATGGTCATAGATGAATGACTTACTTAACCCAAAAATGATATATAATATAATGCAGTGCCGAAACCCCTCATACTTAAGTAATATATTTTATTTTATTTTATTTTATAAAAGTTTAAAATATGAGAAATTTTATTATAATTTAGTTGTAAATTAGTAGTAGAATATTTATTAAAAATAGTTTAAATTTATTTATTATTTTTATTAAAATTACATCCTTTGCATTATTAGTAAAGGAATAAGTTTTCAGTGTTGCTACATATTTTTGAATTTCAAATTTCTTTATATTTAACAAACTTTTAATCAAATGAAAAGGAAATTTAAATATATTTTTAACCATTATTTTTTCAAAATTCTCACACACACATATAAAAGGTTACATAGAGAATGGAAGAGGTTCATGTGAACAGAGGAAGTTTCAAAGACTAATTTTCACTTTTATACAACCTGTACAGAGCCCACCTATACAAAGCCCAAAAATAAGCCATGTCCATACATTTCTTTATCATACAAAAAAGTGTTGTAATTAAATGTGATTCATACGTAAAAAAAACATAATTAGTTGGGATGGTGGTTTGGACTATTGGGAGGAGTTTCCATGGTTGTTGGAGATTGCTTCTTTGTCGCAGTGGAAGGAGGAGCATCCATGTCAAATTTAGAGAGAAGAATGCCCAGATTTCATAATTTTGTTAACCCGTTACACAATAGAGTTTACTTAGCAATTCAAATGGAGGAGAATGCTCATGAGAACCTCCACACTAGAACCTAAATTATCCTTTGTTGTTGTTATATGAGTTGTCAGGGACTCCTTATCCCTACGCAGTTCTTGAATTCCATTTGTGTGCTAACGAAGGGAACTTTGAATGGCTCGTTGTTCCTCGAAATTCATGGCAATGCTTATAATAGAATTGGGAGGGAAAGTGGTTAAGATGAACTGCCCTATAACATGCACATAGATGGGTCATGAAAATTGGTTGGATATATCACATATGCATTTTGTGGGAGAAGAAAAAAATGATTAATGCCTAGGGTGGTGGGCATATAATCCATCATGGCGAGAGGTGTTGATTTAATGCTCCCGGTATCCATTGCATGTGATTGATATAGTGGATGGTGTATCCTCATGATGCTTTGTTGATACAACATTTGGAGAGAGGTTAGGACTATGGTATAGGCTACTTGACAAGTAATTCATTGAATAAATATCCTCCCTTTTTGTGTAGATTAATGGCAAAGTTGTCTTGTGAATTAGTCAACTTATTGTTTTATCTTTTTGACATGGAGCCATTCCACCTTACACTCCATAATTTACACCAAAGCATGAACTCGAGTAGGGATGGCTTCAAGCCTTAAATTTTTCACTTTGGATCCCTTCTACATGTGCCTCATAATAACTAGAAAGTCTTCAAGGACGAGGAAATGACTTGGATGATAGGATTGAGTTACAATAATCCTTGTGTAAGAGTGTATGCCTCTACTAAGTTACTATGAAGCACTCATATTCCCTATGCAAATTGTCCTTCAATTATTCCTCGAGCATGAAAAAAAGTACCTCAAAACCGACTTTCCCGAAATTTATTTTAAATATTTAAAAATATAAAAAATATATTTAAAACATTTCACCATCATTCATTATAAATTTCTAGAAACTTCTTATGAATATTTATTATAATGAATTTCCTTTAATGATATATAACAATATTAGAGTTTCCTATCCTTAGAACGCCAAACCTAAAGAGATATATATTCCATCAAATCGACCTCTTTGATTCAAGTGAATATATGAAGATTCAATGTGAATGTAGTGTACCAAAATATATAATGAGAGAAGATTTGGTTAGAGTAAGCGTTTTGCCATTTTGGAGAAATCTCAGAATCTGAACGTTTTTTTCCCAAGCCGAGTGGAACTTTGTTTTTCCATGTGGTGAAAATGAAAATGATACCAGCGAAGTACGAGACGATACCAGGGTGGAAGAACTCGACGGATTCAAGGTTCCACATTAACTATAATCAATTGTTCATGGAAGGAAAAAAACATCGGTTAAGCAACATCATGGAAGGGATCGAATCGAAACCCTAGATCAAGGGCCTCATTAGGAGTTTGGCACTGCAGTAATGAACAAGTTGATTCTTTTACGCATTTTTCTCTTTAATATTTTGATAAATCAGGGTTTGTTTAATTTTTTTTTTTAAATGGATAGTTGTTGAGCATTTGAATTCATTTGATCATTTTCCACCAAAGGGAAAGATTCACTGGGTGCAAACTCATCAGGATCTGGTTTCTTTTCAAAAAAATTCAAAAAATTGGAGACATTTTATGAAAGGAAAATGCATCAGAAATGCGTTCAAACATGATAGCTAGACAAGAAATTTCAAGGCCTGTGGAAACAAATGATCTAGGACAAGTGAAAATTGCCTTATCAACCAAAGTAGAGAACAAGGAAAAATTTCAGGATGGACATTTATTTTAAAGTTTAGAAACCTTGGCGAATCTAAGTAGTCCATAATATACAATTTGTAAAATGTTTGGAAATATTTTTGTAAAAATATTCAATAATCTAATAATTTTATGTAGTATCTATATAAAATTTTGGCGATTTTTAAGGTAAAAAAATATATATACTATAAAATTTGGGTGAATAATTTTTACAAAAAACGGAAATTGGCGAATCTTTTTGTAGAAATTTGCTGAATAATGATTAATTATCCACCGAGACTATCCTGATCACATACAATTCGAATTTATATGCAACACATAATCTCTTCCACTCAGATCATCACACATGCGGAAATAAAACAAGCGATAACACATCAAATCATCATACACATTAACACAATATGTATGGGAAAAGCTTATAGCTGAAAACCCCGCAGCTATTGTGTATATTATAATGGAGAAATCATGTAACAAACTCAGTACAATACTCCTCACAAGTACTCAGTACTTTCTCATGAAGTTACACACAAACTGGCTCAGTTTTGAACAGGTTACTGGTTCAAAACTCACCGCCAATTGCCTTGCCTCTATTGTGCAATCATGGTATGTCTATATAGAGATCCAAGGTTCAAATCTCCTTGGTAACCAGATGCCAATCATCGTGAACCGTTATCAAAGTGTGAGTGCAATCTCATACTATTGATGTGATCTTGATAGCTAACTCCACCCGCTCATCTACCTCTTTCAAGATATCCTTGGCCCGATCATCACCTTGTAGTGAGTGATGTGTTCTTGATTGAATAATGAGTTACCCAATTAATGAATTAAATAATATTTAATTCACTCAATCGATACGGATTTATTAGCTAGTTAAACTAATCTCGACTAGTTGAACTCAACTAAGTTAAACCAGACACAACTCCACTAGGCAATCTCATTAACACCACCAAACTTACTTGGCAGGAAGTCCTAAGCGATCAAACCATGCATGTGCTCCAAGAGAGTAAACTGTTGTTTAGAGTCCAAATATTATTAAGGGTAAATAATATTTGACTTCCCTATTTTTAGGATAGGCAGTCTAAAAATAGACATCGACCTATCGACCTATAGGTCAAAAAATAGAGGTCCATCTATTTTTACCAACATGACCAATACTCCAAGAATAACATACTGCAACCCCTGGACCTTGCTCCATATGTCTAAAAATAGACATAGTCTAAAAATAGACTTTGCGCCAGAATTTGCCTGCGGGCCCACTTAGTGAAGGCGACTTCATTTCACTAAGCTCCATCATCTTGCTGCATTTTCAACACTTTTTTTTGGAAAAAGCATGTAAAATTAGCCCAATTGCGAATATTAGCCCCTAAAATTTTCCATGGTAGGGAAGTGGGTTTGGGTCAATGCTAAACAATATCAGGGCATTTAAAAAAAAAAGACTCGCCCATCTAAAATGGGAGTAGACAAGGAAAAAAAGGTCTCAAAGTGAAAGTACTCGGGTCTTCCGCAATAAGAAATATTTAAACAAGCCCCTTTTCCAAGCATGTGGCAATAACAATCCCAAATGAAAATTCATTGATGATTCTTCCTTCTATAGTCCCACATCCACACCTCTCACCTCATCATCTAATCTGTATGTGAAAGAATTGTTAAGTGAAAAAAATAGGTTAGAGGTTTCAAAACCTAAAGAGCAAGAAAGAGATCATAAAATTCATGTAATAATCGTTGAAAATCAGGCTTTAGCATAAACCAATAAACTTTTAAAGGAGCAAGTGGCATTGCTATAGGAAGCTCTCTTGATAGGGAAGACAGAATGGCAATGCATGAAGATGGATGTGCAAAACATGAAGAAATATGTAGTGGAAAGTACATAGGTGGTGAATGTGAAACCATCCCAACATAAAGAGAAAGTGGTTCCCCAAATAGATAACCATGAAGAAAAAGAAAGAGAATAAAGGAAAGGAGGTTCCACAAAAGTTTCCAAAACTTGGGTTCAAGTTATTAGCAATTCTGTTAATAGAGAAAGAGAAGAAAACATTCAAGTTGGAAACATGGAAGATAGAGAAAGCAAGGAAAGACAATATTGAGCAACAAACATGTAACAACCTCGGGTTAAAAAACTCATGTAATAAAGTTAATAAAGGAAAAATAAGACCACGGCCATGGGAAACTTATTCCAAGATGAATGTTGGGAAAAATATCCAGTGGGCATCACTTGTTGTGTTTATAACTAAGGGGAATTTGGAAAATGTAATGGCTAAGGCTTTGAAAAGGAAAAAAGGTATTTCTGCATTTATTTTATGAAAATAAAATAAATTACGAGATAATGAAGGTGAAAGGTCACAAGTTTCATGTGAGGAGGAAATTGAAGGAAAATAAAGGAAAATGAAGAAATTAGAGGTATCAATAATAAAAATACCTGAGAGCATCAGTGACTAGCTTTTTTTCAGTTAAGTTTTGGATTTGGTTTCAGAGAGGAGAAGAGCACCAAGAGGAGAAGGAAATAAAGCAACTGAATGAAGGACAAGGAAAGTAAGGATCAAGTAAAGAAAAGTTGGATAAAAAAGATTCAACAGGAATACTTGCAGGTAACATGTTGCATGTATGATTTCCTTGTTGGTTCTGACATGCATGGTATGTGCATGTTTGTATTTGGTTATTTTTTTATCATTGGCATGGATTTTTCCGGGTTTCGACGGTGGATTTTAGCCTTGCCTTTCCATTTCCAGATAGCCATGGTGTGATGGGATTATTTCTCAGTTTGAGCTTTGGATTACCGAAATACTTTGGATTCGGGTGAGGTGGTATCAGGAAAATCCCAAGGGTTGGGGGTGGATATGGTTTTTTTCAGGAATCCTTCAACAGGTGAGTGGAGATAGGAAAATTCCTCAAGGGATGGTGAAGGAATTTGGAGGCATCTAAGTTTGGTGTGGTTTTGTGATCTTGACACCGGTTTAGGTGAGATCATGGTATGGTGAGTGTAGAGGTGGTTCAACCTTTGGACTCCCTTGGTTGTTTATGGATTGGATTATCCCATGATATCCCACATCCATTCTTGGAATACGAAATGGGGGTGATTGGATAAAAGAGAGATTTGGTTTAGTCCAATCTATGGTCGGGTGGTACGTGGAAGTCTTGGAACTAGTTGGATTTTTCCTATGTTTAATAAGAGATCAGTTTCTCTTGATTTTGATGAGTAAATGTACTTTTTATTATGTGGCTTTAATGGCTATTCTCTCATTGTTATTTATCTGGTTATATGTTGGTTATCAGCATGGTTTTATGATAGATCTTAGTCATGGATCTCTTCATGTTTTTACTTGTAACTAAATGAATAATGAATGCAAGACATAAATGGTGTTATGAAAACTATTGTGAGAAGGCATTGGTCTTTCTTGTTAAACCTCAGATAGTTTTCCATATCCTTATGTTCAAATATGCATTCATGACCTGTAGGTTTCATATTTACTAAGCGTTTGACGGAATGTCAGTCCCAGTTGGGAGAGATCAGGTCAAGTCCTAGTTCAAGTTTTGGTTTATAAACCTTGTTTATATTTCATTCATCATTTCTAGAAGTTTCACTGAGTTATCGGCAGAGACCTGAGTCCTAGCCCTGAAAAATTGGCTCATAATTCCAGGTCACTGACATAGAATTGACTGGAAAATTCCACTGGAAAGAAGGCCTATGGGAGCGACTAGAGGGCTATATTCGCTTACATGCCTTGGAAAGGGATCGACTGAGGCTCCAGTTTAGTGAAAAAGAAATTTATCTCAGGGGTTGGACACCTGGAGGGGTTGGGTTTCTCCTAGAGGTCCTGTAGCACCTGATGGAAGTTTGTAAGGTCTTAAGTTGTCATATAGGAGGTTGAGTCTTATCATAGTGACTCTCAGCTCATGTTTTCCCTTGGTAAACCGATGAAAGCGAGTAAATGTGGGAGGAGGTGTTACAGGGTGGTATCAAAGCGAGTTGCACTCTCTTTGGGTAAAATCTAATGTCGTCATGGTTATGGTTGTCATGCATGGGGTCATGGTATATAGTTGGTATGGTCATGCATGATGGTGTATGTTGTTTTGTTATTATATGTATATGCTTATGATTATGTAGTGCCCCGCTTTGGTTGATGGACATTGATCCTTCATACTTTATTCTTTGAGGACCTCAAGTTGAGGATCCAGACACATGACCCTATTAATAGTGGAATTGATGGTTATGTATGTCTTTATTGATACTATGATGATTGTAGCATTAATGGATATGCATGTTCTCTATTGATATCATGATGATGATAGATTTTATGGATAGATATGTTTTATATTGATGTTACGATGATGGCGCCTTTGATGGATATGTTAAATTACCATTGATGTTATGATTATGATAAACATGATGGATGTGTCCCATATGTTAGCTATTTACATTAGTTCTGATTCAAAATAAACAATGATGTGAATGACTAGGTCATGTTGATGTTTCTATTATGATAATGACTAACACTGAGAAACTTCGTTACTGATGATTATTGAGTATGACAGGAACCCACCAGAGGCACTCGCATATGATGAGTTGACAACATCTGGTTTGATAGAAATTAAAATTTTTGTATTTGAACTTCTAAGTTCAATATATACATATACTCTGATGATATGTCATTGGTTGCAGGAACATGTTAGTTGCTTGGCTGAATGACTCACAAATGGGTGATGGGGTTGTACAATTGGATGGAACATCATGGGAGGGGTGGGACAGTGTTCCTGATCTCACCCGCTAGCACTTCTGCTATGAATTAGGCTGGAAAGGTCGAAATGCCTTCGCCTTGAAGATCACAATGTCATGAGGGCATGTCCCAAATTTGGTTCGCTCACGAGGATTTTCTGGGGGGCGCGCATCAAGGCGAATTCCTTGATCCCCAGCACCATCAGTTTCACTATAACAGGTGACATACACGATGATAGTGGTCTATGTCGTTGCACCTATAAATTCCCCTCGTAGCCACTGGATGCTTGAAGGGCAAGTGGCATGGCACCCTTGGAACTTCAAAAGAAATTCTTGAAGGGCACGACCGACTTGGCACCCTTGGCATCACAAATAAACTGTTAGGCATGGCACCCTTGGAACTTCAAATGGAAGTACTTGAAGGGAAAACCAACTTGACACCCTTGAAATCATTAAAGAAACTAATCAATATAATCAATATATGAAAATCCAACTAATTCATATCAAGTGATATATGAGGTTAGAACCAAAGGAATTAAATCAAGAATAAAACTTAGGGTAAGGGAGGAATAGAAAGAGATAAAATATTTTACCATGATAACTCTACCCTTTCCATGTTAAAACAAAATATTAAGTGGATAATGTACATAAGTAACTTAATTAGGAAAAAAGGGGGAAAGAGGGACATAGAGTTAACTATAAAAGATTTATTAAAAACTTCATTAAGAGAAGAGGGTGGTGAATTAAAATAAGCTTAATAAATTAAATTTGGGAAATTTAGAGAACTTCCATGTGGCAAGAGCCAACATAAGAATATTCATCATAAAAGCAAATCGAGTTAGGTTAGGGGACCAAATCTGAGACTTATAAATTAACTTCAGTAATAAACACAAATTAAGGAGTAGAAAAGGGGAATCAAGAGACAACTAGGAGAAGAAATAGGAAGTCTTGTTGGGTTGAGGAAAATACTATTTTAAATGAATAATTAAGTAAATTATTTTTGGAAGGTCTTGATGAGAGGGTGACACATGGGGGGGCGGTGAATAATCAGATTTTGGGTTAATAAAAAAATAATTATTTATGCATGAAATTATAAGTGTCACCTATGAAGCATTCTATAAAAGAAAGGGAAATGGAAGGGAAAAGGAATTTTTTTTTACCCTAGGGTTGGATGGAGGATATTATGTCATTTTGAGTGGTTACAAGTTATAGTTGAGTCTGGTGAGATAGATTATTATAGAGAGGGGACTCTTGAGCCAAAGGGGCTCACCTCTATCAGCTAGAATTTTCCTTCATTGTACAACCCCATTGTAGCTCGGGGGTCCGTGGGGAAGGAGAGTACCCAAGGAGTAGGCTGGGAGGTCAACTGGTGGATCATTACATTCGGATTAAGCACGAAAACATTCAGGCTTGGAGGTAGATGACAACAAAGGAGCTCAAGAAGCGGCAAGTCCAGTTTGACTCTCGTCCAAGGGTGAACGGTACATATGTTAGTTATATTGTGTTTATTTATGATGATGTCATGATGCCTAGAATTGTTTTTATTTAGGATGATTTCATTGTGCCTAGATCAACAAGTTAAATAGATATATGTGTTATGAAGTTAAATTTATGGACTTTGATATAAGTGAATTGATTTTTACTGAGTTTCAAACTTGTATGATTATGGTTTAAAATTCCTAGTTACTGTGTTTAAAAAAAAAAAAATAGTTAAGGCCTAGCACTTATCTAGTAAATCATAGGGTCGGTCTTTACACTTGGTATTAGAGCAAAGGTTCAACCTCTAGGACCTATAGGCCCATAAAGTATTAAGGTTTCCTCGTAGTATTTTTGTGAGCTTATGTGTGCACAATTTTAAATTATGGAACTTATAAGACAACATGCGTTAGTCTTCTTATCCAACTTCACCAATCTTGTTAATACAATCAATCCAAAGAGTTCACTTCACATGAGAAAAATCTCTGATTTCACTTATATTTCAATGGATGTTAATGAACAGACATTATATCTAGAATAGCAGTAAGATGGCAGATGTTAAGCTAATGCCAAAAGTATCAAACAAATGATGGAGGTATATATGTCAGGGACACTCATTGTAATCATCAACATTTAGCTCTTTAATAATATACATGTATTTATCTAGTGAAAAATCAGAGTTATTATCACCACTCTTTAACAAACTCAATCTTCTTTAAATAACTTGGGGCATGTCCTATGGATATCCTATAGTCGTATTTGAGAAAATGTTGTCTTGGAAGGGTCCAACCAAAAATATCAAGGTGCTTGAACCTCTTGAGGCAATGCTTTATCCAGTTAATATCACCAATCATCATGAATCAAATGTGTTAAGGGATGGCTCAATGTAACAAAATATAAAAACATCATTGATTCATGATCTGCAAAATCATAAATGCATTAGTGGCAAACCAGATCTGTAACAAGTCGGTTAAGTTTTACATGCAGCATATATTTTTGGACCTAGTCTAATTATAATGAAATACACATCAGATTTGAGGTTCACAACGGGTAAGGTGTTTGAAGGGATAAATAGTTCTGATTTTATAATATTATTATTGCCCGAGGGATGAGGAGGGTCTTTCTGATCATCAAGCAACAAATAAGAGCACACTTAAAGCCACTTATGTATTCAGATTTCAAATGTGTAACTTAGGACAACAGTGAACTACTTATATTTCAGCGATAACGAGCAGCAAAAGAGTTTGTGACACAGTAGTGAGCTAAAAGAGGGATTGTTCTTGGTTCCAGCTAAAGTTCATTGGTCATACATGAATTTTGTTTCCGAAATCAACCACGTCTAAGCAATGTAATCTATCATCCCCAAATTATTCTCTTTCCTTTTGCTTTATCTTGATGTCACTGATTGCATGAGAACAAAGTAGCTACTGCTAAAACCTCCCATGTATTAACTTCCACCTGGATTGTATTTTCCAATAATTACATCTGCAATGGCTACTCCTCCAGCTTGTCCCGGATAGCCCACCCAAAGAATCCTTGAGATCTTGTTAACATTCTCAGGACGGATTCTGGCGAATGTTATGTCAAATGGACCCCCTGACATAATCACAAGAACTACATGTCCCTTGGCTGCATCGGTAACTAGGTCTACGAGCTGTTGTTGCAGGCCTGGTAACAACAAACTTGTTCTGTCTAGAAACTCTGCTTCCAATGATAAGTCTCCACCAACTATTAGCACTATTGCATCTGCATTTCTTGTTGTCTGGAATGCCTGAGGTATTAACTCGTTTTCCTTCTTTCACAACCGGCAGTGTATACTCTGCTAGGAAGGTCCCACGGTTGAGATCCAGACCTGCATTTATAGCATCGACAGCTGCGTCTTGAGGAGTTGCCCCATAGTGTTGTTGGTTGTAGAATACAGAAACAGAGTCACAGTCTGAGACAATGTAGCTGTTCAAGTTCCAAGTGCCTCTGATGGTGCCTGCGAGCAGATTCCTGATTCCTATCGGCGCAGGTGGGGACGCTGTTGACCTGATTGTAGGAGCACATAATGCTGGCAACATTGCCATCCAGCACACAACTTTTAATGACGGGTTGTATGTGTCTTCCAAATCTTGTTGCGTCACGATGGCATTGAATGTGAAACGCACAACCCTATCCCAATTGTCTACGTCATAGGCCGTGTAATGTAAATTTGTAATTAACTTTTTATTCATTTATTGTACACATCATTAAATTTCAAATTATTCTGTTATTCTGTAGATTTTTAGACTACAGCGTGAGATTTGTGTCAAAGGAGTGCAAAGTCTTTGGATTATGAGATATAATCAATTTATATATTATTGAAATTCGGAGATCCGTTCATCAATTTTTAGCATTGCAATGTTTTTATTTTCTGCTTATTTTTTAACAGAGTGAGTTAATAATAATTCAACAAATTTACCTTTTCATATGAATCTGTTATTTGTTTTTATCTAATTTAACTTTTGATATTAATAAGATGTGTTCAGAGTGAAATTTTTGGTGAACTTATAAAACATGATTTCGGTTTTGTTGTTTTGTCGAAATATTCACAATTTAATTATTCAGAACTGTAAACAAAATTTTGATGTGAGAGTTTTCTATTGATGAAGTAATAGGTTTTCTTATAACTGTTCCAAAAAAAAAAAAAAAACTGTGAGAATCAACAACAAACTAAATGCTTAACCAGTCGATTCTCACCAAAAACAAGCATATTTAAAATCAATTCCATTAAATAGTGCATAAACTGCCTAATTAAACCCGTAACATTTAACTTATACTTGGCCTTCAAAGATTTATTTATCTGCAATTGTCTTGAGGGAGTTGAAATTGTCATTGGAAGTGTACATGCCCAGTGTTGGAACTTGGATAAAGTTCCAGGTTGAAATTGAGTAGAGTATCTCAACTCACAAACTGACCCAACATTTATGTCCATGCAAGTATTCACAGATGACCAAGTGATGATCATTGTTTTAATTCTTTATGTAACTTGCTTATGCGTATAATACAGAAGCACACAAGAAGACACAAACAAGAAGGCGTTAGTTTATCTTTTCTCAAGGAATTTGATAGTGAAATAAATGGATAGGCGATTGAATCAGTTTTGCTTATTTCTAGAAGTAGTTTTCTGTTTCATTCACTTGTATAAAAATTGTTCATAAAGGTCAACTGGTGTTTGACAACAATAGGAAATTAAAAGGAAAGCAGTTTGATGACTGGTATTTTTGTAGTAAATCCCTAAGCATGCTAAGGTTGGAGAGCCTCATTTTAATTTGGAATTTTTACTTGTTTTATCCTTGAATTTTGAATTTCATATTAAAAAAAATCTTGTTCTAAAAGAAGAAGTAGGATAAACACAAATATTTATAAGTTACTGAACAAATCTTGTAGATGGTACTTGAATGCATTTGTAAAAAGAAGAAAAGGAAACATTTCTAGACCTTGCATCGCTTACAAAGCAAAACACCATGGAATGTCAATCCATTGGTTCTCAAAGTTTTCCACAAATATTCGGCGAAGGGTTCGCAATTCTCTACAAAGATGCTACAACAATCAAGTACAGGACATGTACAAGTTAGTAATGACAATTGAGCTTCTACTGTTAACCAACTGCACAAAAAGAAAAAAAATTCCTTAGGAGCATTTGGACACTTTAATCGCTCAAAATGGTACATTTACGCTTCCCCATTCAATCAATACGTTTCAGTAAGGCCAAACTAAAAAGATCTTTATCCAATCTTTAATAATCAAAGGGCATTTTTAAATTCTGTTCAAATTTTACTTTGTCATATTTAATTCACTTGATTTGAATTCTACTCAAATTTTAGTTGATTATATTTAACATGCTTATGAAATTAAGTTTTATGCCAAGCACAAACGAATTTTAATTTGTGATGAATTTCAATTTTGGATTGAAGTGGATATATATTTTTTTATTAATTTGTGTGATAATATTAAATTTTATGAATAAAAAAAAAAGGGATATATTTTGTTTTTAGAAAGTACATCAAGATTTAATAGCTGATTTCCCCTTATTCCTTGATAAGTGAGTAGAGTTGTGAGTGAGTGAGTGTGATTACATGTTCAAATTTATGTACGGTTGCAGTACAACCTTGCTCATTTTAGTTAAGATGTTGGGTTCTAAAGTAACTAATATGGTAAAGAAATGTTATAATTTAGGGATATGGTTGCATTATCCCTGCATGATTGTTAAAATGTTTGTATGGTGATTTAAAACAAAACAAAAAAACAATTTTTTTTTTGAGGAGTTACTTCCCTCCATTATTTATGTTTTCCCCAATACTCAGATAATAGTAAAACTGAAATGTTGTAGACTTACTAGTGTTATTACCCACCAAAATTTATGTAGACTTACTAATGTGGATAACCCACCAAAATTTATGCAAGTACTTGTATGTGAGAAAATTAATTGATCTATCCACTTCACATATCAATTTATTATTTTATGTGAAATCAAAATAGTAAGATTGGATTTTACTATTGACCATTATTAATTTGACATTGGTCAATATAGGTTATAATTTTTAAGCAATTTTTCCATATCTTAATTTCTAAATTAAATGACAAGGAACAACACTTGTTATAGAATAAATATTGTAAAATTTTAAAGAAAATGAAACATAAAAATGGATTTCAAAGTAATTATTGGTTCGCTTAAATTAAAGTGGATAGTCTTATAATACTCTATCCATAAATCTTGGGTTAGACAAAGTGATATATTGAAACATATACATCAATTTAATATATTTGCATCATGGCTAATGCGTATCTGAAAGTTAGAATGGAGTGTACATGCATATTAAATGTATCCTTACAAGTTAGTAAATCATAGATATTGTGATACTTAATAAATAAGTTACGTTATTTAATAATAATACTAAAGTAGTAAATTCCTTATGAGATATGAGTACTAGAATATAAATTGATGTTTACGTTGGTAAGGATGTTGGTTTCCTAAATTATGGCAAGAAAACTTTTCACTCTTTGAAAGCGAATCAAGATCCTTTATATAATTGATAAAAAATTCAACGCAACAAAATACTGAATCCTTTATATAATTGATAAAAGTCAATGAAACAAGATAGTGATTCATGGAGAAATACAATACAAATAGATTGATAGCAATAGATAATATTGAAACAATTATTGAGTCTAGAACCCATGAAAATAGAGTATGATGACCTAAGATTATGGATGGAAAATTTGTCAACCTAAAGATTACTTGGAGGCGACTCCTTCTAGGATGAATCACCCACCTGAAATTAAACAATAACTCTTGAGGGTTAGAGTTTTATTTCATATCTGGGACAAAATAATGACGAGAACAGTAACAAGCGTGTTTCATCCTTTCATCTTGAGAAATCCTGGATAACAGTCTATCTTTTTTCTTATATTAGGTTTTTAGTATTTATATAGTTTTACCAAATACTTTGCCAAAGGAAGGCCATAAGTATGTGTTCATGTGCGTGGTTCTTCACCTAGTCAGTCAAATCTCATATGATCATACCCCTTCACTATAAAACAATATGGTTCATGACATACTAGTTTTTGGAATGCTTAGCCATCCCAAGTGATTTGGAACACCTAGGGACATGTTGATGGATCCAATAATGACTCAGAGATTACTTACATTATACATACATATATATATATATATATATATATATATAGACACGTCAGGGAATAAATGTATGGAATTAAATTTTCATGTCGATTCATTTAAGGGAAAAGAAGAGGCAACATGCAATTGCTTATTATTCAACAATTGCACGGTAGAGACGTGCCATGCATGAAGGATTTTAGCTTAGGTGATTGTTGAGACAATGATGATTAGACACATTGAAATTGATAATTACAATACTCTTAGGTTCAAATATGTGACAACTAAGAAATTCAAGAGAATTATTACTAATTTGATATAGGTTGATATTGAGTGCTAGTTTTTGGAGCCTATCATATACTTGTATGGTTTTATTTATTTTTGTTAGAGCTTATCATATAGCGATATTAATGATATCATGTTAAAGGATATCTATTATGTGACGATTCCTAGCCTTAAATAAATTTTATTAACTAAACCTAAGTGGTGTAAGTGATGTAGTTGAGATTAATTCACAAGAAGAATTGATGCACCTTGACGTAGGGTCATTACACATGTGGTTTGAGTTAATCGTCACTCACTCATTGTACATTCTCTTGTGAGATATTTCATGGTGATAGATGTTAAAAATATATAACTATGATCATTTTAATTTCATATGAAATCAATTGTGTTAATATATATGAGAAATAAACATATATAAGTAGTTAACTTACTTGGGGATGGTGTTTATAGGAACTAATGTGTTCCCAATTAGTCCACATTTGTTACAAAATGAAGATCGATGTAATGTATTAGGCATATCCACACACATATTGCACATTTTTTAATAACGTTGTGTGCCCTAAAAGTATTGGCATCAAGAATGATAAAATATAACGGTGGGGCTTGTTTGTCAAAGCATGCAACCCATATTCACATAAGACCATTTAAACACTAGATAAGGGAGGTAATCCGAGTTAACAAGTGAATAAAGGGAGCCATAAATAGGATGGAAATTTTTTTAACTATGATCTTTAAATATTTTGGTATTCCCTGATGGAAAAACATTAGGGAGAAATTGCTCGATTTAAAAAAATTGAGGATTCTAGGCACAATGAGGATATCAAGAGATTAATAGCGAATGCCAATGATATGCATCCTTGTCTTCCTTGTCTTCCTTACCTTTCCTACTCTAAGGACTTCGGGGCGAAGTCCATTATTAAGAGGGGGTGTATGTAGTACCCCGCTTTGGTTGATGGACATTGATCCTTCATACTTTATTCTTTGAGGACCTTAGGTTGAGGATCCAGACACATGACCCTATTAATAGTGGAATTGATGGTTATGTATGTCTTTATTGATACTATGATGATTGTAGCGTTAATGGATATGCATGTTCTCTATTGATATCATGATGATGATAGATTTTATGGATAGATATGTTTTCTATTGATGTTACGATGATGATGCCTTTGATGGATATGTTAAATTACCATTGATGTTATGATTATGATAAACATGATGGATGTGTCCCATATGTTAGCTATTTACATCAGTTATGATTCAAAATAAACAATGATGTGAATGACTAGGTCATGTTGATGTTTCTATTATGATAATGACTAACACTGAGAAACTTCGTTACTGATGATTATTGAGTATGATAGGAACCCACCAAAGGCACTCGCATATGATGAGTTGACAACATCTGGTTTGATAGAAATTAATATTTTTGTATTTGAACTTCTAAGTTCAATATATACATATACTTTGATGATATGTCATTGGTTGCAGGAACATGTTAGTTGCTTGGCCGAATGACTCACAAATGGGTGATGGGGTTGTACAATTGGATGGAACATCATTGGAGAGGTGGGACAGTGTTCCTGATCTCACCCACTAGCACTCCCATTGTGACTTAGGCTGGAAAGGTCGAAATTACTTCGCCTTGAAGATCACGATGTCGTGAGGGCAAGTCCCAAATTTGGTTCGCTCACGAGGATTTTCTGGGGGGCGCGCATCAAGGCGGATTCCTTGATCCCTAGCACCATTAGTCTCACTATAGCAGGTGACATACACAATGATAGTGGTATATGTCATTTCACCTATAAATTCCCCTCATAGCCACTGGATGCTTGAAGGTCAAGTGGCGTGGCACCCTTGGAAATTCAAAAGAAATTCTTGAAGGGCACGACCGACTTGGCACCCTTGGCATCACAAGTAAACTGTTAGGCATGGCACCCTTGGAACTTTGAATGGAAGTTCTTGAAGGGCATGACCAACTTGACACCCTTGACATCATTAAAGAAACTAATAAATATAATCAATATATGAAAATCCAACTAATTCATATCAAGTGATATATGAGGTTAGAACCAAAGGAATTAAATCAAGAATAAAACTTAGGGTAAGGGAGGAATAGAAAGAGATAAAATATTTCACCATGATAACTCTACCCTTTCCATGTTAAAACAAAATATTAAGTGGATAATGTACATAAGTAACTTAATTAGGCAAAAAGGGGGAAAGAGGGACATAGAGTTAAGTATAAAAGATTTATTAAAAACTTCATTAAGAGAAGAAGGTGGTGAATTAAAATAAGATTAATAAATTAAATTTGGGAAATTTAGAGAACTTCCATGTGGCAAGAGGCAACATAAGAATATTCATCATAAAGGCAAATCGAGGTAGGTTAGGGGACCAAATCTGAGACTTATAAATTAACTTCAGTAATAAACACAAATTAAGGAGTAGAAAAGGGGAATCAGGAGACAACTAGGAGAATAAATAGGAAGTCTTGTTGGGTTGAGGAAAATGTTATTTTAAATGAATAATTAAGTAAATTATTTTTGGAGAGTCTTGATGAGAGGGTGACACATTGGGGGGGGGGGGTGTGGGTGAATAATCAAATTTTAGGTTAATAAAAAAATAATTATTTATGCATGAAATTCCAAGTGTCACCTATGAAACATTCTATAAAAGAAAGGGAAATGGAAGGGAAAATGAATATTTTTTTACCCTAGGGTTGGATGGAGGAGATTATGTCATTTTTAGTGGTTATGAGTTATAGTTGAGTTTGGTGAGATAGAGTATTATAGAGAGGGGACTCTTGAGCCAAAGGGGCTCACCTCTATCAGATATAATTTTCCTTCGTTGTACAACCCCATTGCAGCTCGGGGGTCCGCAGGGAAGGAGAGTACCCAAGGAGTAGGCTGGGAGGTCAACCGGTGGGTCATTACATTCAGATTAAGCACGACAACATTCTGGCTTGGACGTAGATGACAACAAAGGAGCTCAAGAAGCGGAAAGTCCAGTTTGACTCTCGTCCAAGGGTGAACAATACATTTGTTAGTTATATTGTGTTTATTTATGATGATGTCATGATGCCTAGAGTATTTTTTATTTAGGATGTTTTCATTGTGCCTAGATCAACAAGTTAAATAGATATATGTGTTATGAAGTTAAATTTGTGGACTTTGATATAAGTGAATTGATTTTTACTGAGTTTCAAACTTGTATGATTATGGTTTAAAATTCCTAGTTACTGTGTTTAAAAAAAAAAAAAATAGTTAAGGCCTAACACTCATCTAGTAAATCATAGGGTCGGTCTTTACAGATTATACATGTACATGTTAATGTGGATTGATATTGTAGATGACATAAGCCCCCCCTAAACATCAATGAGGTATGAATTTGATTTTGGTTTCTATTTGGTTTATCTGACATGGTACACTTTTAGGAAGAAGAGGATCAAAGATGACTAAAAATATGGTAGACTACAGTTCTCGTGACTCTCCCTATAGATCATTTGGGTAGCAAGGACAAGAGTATTCTCCTACTATAGGAGATACATTGAGCGGCTTAAGGGAAGAGATCGGAAGTTGCAAAGAATACAATGACACATTGGTTGAGGCTCAGGAAAGACATGGAATGGCTCATGAGGAAGCAGGTAGAGTTTAATGCAATGATTATACATAGCTTGTCATAATTATAGAAACAAGGACAGTTAAGGATCAGTCAAGAGCAGGAGGAGAAAACTAATGGAGCCTATGGTAGTAGATCTCAATCGGGATACAGGAAGGATAGAGGGGATACAGTTAGAGGTGGAATATCACTGGATACACCTGACAGTAGGGTTGGCATGTATGGGCATCATTATAGTTCCTCATCTAGGAGGCATCATCATAGTCATCATTGTTGTCATCCTTATAGGAGGAGGGAGTATTTTCCCTCCTAAATTTGATGGAGAGATGAAGAAGTCAGAAGATGTAGAGTAATGGTTGCTTGGAATGAAGAAATTATTCAGATTGCATAACTACTCAAAGAACATGAAATCCAAGATAGCCACCTTTATTATCAAAGGGAAAGCATATATTTGGTGGGAATATGTAAAAAATGTTAAAGGCAGTTGGGAATAATACTTGATTTGGGATGATTTCGAGAAGCTTTTCAAGAATAAGTACTCATAGGAGAGGTACTATGATGAAAAAGATAAGAATTGTTATGAGAGGTGTTGTGGTGGATTCGAAACATGGGTGTACGAAATTGCACACATCTAGAGAATGTGGTATTTTCTCTAAACCATAAGTAATAGGCAGTATCTAGGGGGAGCTCATAAGTATAAGACTTAAAATGAAGTAATACACTTAAGTATGCTCTGTTAAAAAGTAAAAATAAAAACACAAAAAGAAGCTAAATAGAGAGTTCCAACCAATAACAAGGTAAACAACGACTCGATGGCCTTCTTCTCATTGAATGCTTGGAATGAATACAAATATTACCCACTTGCCGAAGGGCCTAGGCAGAGGCTCTAGGACCCGACGCAAGGATGTTTGTCCTTCAAGTTCTGCCTTATAATGCAGTTCAACTCTCTCTCTATGCTGCAATGGACTGAAATTGTTGGGTGGCCAACAATTGAGTCCTCTTCTTGTTGGGTATATGTTATATTATTTCCATGACTAGCCCCATGCGTTGTACGTTGCGCTGGGCATAGTAGGGGGGTCACAGGGGGGGAGGCAGCGCCCCGGCGATTTTTTTTTGGTATGCGGACCCACCCATGTTTTGTGCATGAGTTTGCACATGGTTTTTGGGGTACGATGGTTTTCTACCCCTGGTATTTTGTAGATCCAGTCAAGGGAACTACGGTTATGTTCTAATCCAGGGTTAATGGATTGGGGTTTATGTATGCTTCAACATTTATATATATGTGTTGTAATACTAAAAGGAATATAATGAAAAATCAAGCTGGTCGTCCCGATTTGGGATCCAGGGGAAAATCTCTATGTTTATCTGTTTTATGTTTTATGCTCTCGCGATTGTTTATTTTCTATTATAAGATTCATGTGTATATAATTTATGTTCAGGGTTAAAACCTACATTCGGTATTAGATCTGTTTCGGCTTCAAGGGGACGCCTTTGCTGCTGAGGGTTTTTTGCTTAGGCCTGAGGTAGACCCTGTTCAGTGGGAGATCTGCGGGATCGATTCTTGCTGTGAAAGAAGATGGCGAGCGACGGAAAGATAGAGATCGAGAAATTTAATGGTCAGGGTTTTGAGTTGTGGAAGCTCAAGATGGAGGATCTACTGGTGGATAAAGATCAGTGGATCGCGGTAGATCTAGGTACTAAACCAATGGCAACGTCAGATGAAGACTGGAAGAAACTAGATCCGAAGGCTAAGAGCACAATACGGTTGTGTGTCTCAGATTCAGTATTGTTGAATGTATCTGGGGAAGCTACGGCGAAGAATTTGTGGGAAAAACTTGGGACTTTGTACCAATCTAAGTCTCTAGTGAATAAGTTGTTCCTGCGAAAAAAACTGTATAACTTGAGGATGAAGGATAGAGACTCGGTGACAGAGCATCTGAACGCCTTCAATACTGTGGTAAGTCAGCTGTCATCTGTTGATATTAAAATCTCAGATGAAGATAAGTGCATCAATTTGTTGTGTTCTCTACCAGACTCGTGGGATAGTCTGGTTATTGCAATAGGTAGCAATACAACTACCTTGAATTTTGATGACATTGTCTCAGCCTTGCTGTCGGAGGAAATGAGACGGAGAAATATGGAGGGATAGAATGGAGATGCCTTATCTATATGAGGAAGGTCCCAAAACAGAAACAAGAATAAGGTTTCGAGTTGGAGATCTAAATCTCCTGGAAATTTTGTAGAGGTATGCTGGAAATGTGAAAAGGAAGGACACTACAAAAAGGAATGCAGATCTAAAGCTCCTGAGAAAGGAAAGGGATCTGATGAAGATCCTTCTGTAGAGGCAAAAACCACCTCGGATGAAGGTGGGGATGTGTATTTGGCTTCTTCTTCAAATACAATGTAGATCATGAGTCATGGTTGATTGACTCGGGTGCATCCTTTCATTTCACTCCCCATAGGAAGTGGTTCTGCGAGTATGAGAAATATGATGGTGGTGATGTCTTCCTAGGGGATGATAGGAAGGCCAGAATCATCGGACGTGGAAAGGTCAAGCTGAAGCTGCAAGATGGAAGGATTAGAACACTTCCTGGTGTTCTGCATATTCCTTCATTGGCCAGAAATCTGATTTCCGTAAGCAAGATGGATGATGCAGGTGTAAAAACAGTTTTCAAGAAAGATGCTTGCAAGATGGTTCGGGGAGCACTGGTATTAATGTAGGGAGTTCGGATTGGAAATCTGTACAAGCTACAAGGTAGCACTATTATTGATGGGTGTAACAGTTCTGTGGTTCCTGAAAGAGGAGCGGAAAGCCTAGTTGTCTCTAGAGAAAAGACCATGCTATGGCATCAAAGGCTTGGACATATTGGAGAGAAGGGCCTTTGGATACTGCATAGAAATGGTATGGTAGGAGGTATGTCTAATTCCTCTCTGGATTTCGATTTCTATGAACATTGTGTATATGGGAAGCAAAATCGGGTGAGTTTTCCTTCTGGTGCTAAGAGGACGAACAAGATATTAGAACTTGTGCACAGTGATGTGTTTGGACCTGTGTCAGTTCCATCACTGGGAAAGTTTGTGTACTATGTTTCATTCATAGATGACTTCTCAAGGAATACATGGATATATTTCTTGAGGAATAAATCTAAAGTATTTGACAAATTTAAAGAATTTAAGGCTCTGGTGGAAAACCAGACAGAGAAGAAGATAAAGGCACTGAGGACAAATAATGGTGGGGAGTTTTGCAAGAAGGAATTTGAAGAGTTCTATAAGAAGTGTGGTATAGCACGACAGAAGACTACTCCATACACACCTCAGCAAAACGGAGTTGTAGAAAGAATGAATAGAACACTGATGGAAAAGGCAAGAATCATGCTCAGTGGTACTGGGTTAGGACAAGAATTCTTGGCAGAGGCAGTGGAGACTGCATGCTATCTGGTTAACAGATCACCTTCATCAACGTTGGAGGATAAGACACCACATGAGGTATGGACTGGTAAGAAACCCTCTCTTTCACATCTAAGGGTATTTGGATGTGATGCATATGTACATGTTCCAAAGGAGAAAAGGACCAAAGTGGATAATAAATATGAAAGGTGCATCTTTATTAGGTATAAGGATGGTTTAAAGGGTTACAAGCTTTGGAACCCAGAAACAAGGAAGGTTGTGTACAGCCGAGATGTGGTGTTTAGAGAGGTGAAAGATGTTGTTAAACATGAAATCATACCAAAGGAACCTGAGAAGATAGAGTTTGAGCTAAAGGAGTATGAATTAGACTCTACAGCAGAAGAAGATTCAGAAGAGGAAGAGCCACAAACTCCAACTTTGAGAAGATCAGTTCGAGAAAGAAGGAAACCAGAAAGGTATAGTCCATCTGCTTTTTGTTCAGGTTTTGCCTTAACTATAACTGATGATGATCCCAGAACTGTCAGGGAGGTAGTAGATTCATAGGATGGAAAACTCTGGAAGGAGGCCATGGTTGATGAAATGGCATCCTTGCACAAAAATGAGGCATGGGATCTGGTGGAGTTGTCGGCTGGAAGGAAGCCCATCGGGAGCAAATGGGTGTTTAAGAAGAAGATGAATGTAGAAGGCAAGGTAGAGAAATACAAAGCTCGGTTGGTAGCAAAAGGTTATTCCCAGGTGCCGGGAATTGATTTTGGTGATATTTTTTCTCTTGTTGCCAAGGTTACTTCTATTAGATTACTTTTATCTGTTGCTGCTGCATTTGATTTTGAGATAGAACAGATGGATGTGAAGACAACATTTCTTCACGGGGATCTAGAAGAAGAGATCTACATGAAGCAACTTGAAGGCTTTATGGTGAAGGGTAAGAAAGAACTAGTATGCAGGTTGAAGAAGTCTCTGTATGGGTTAAAACAGTCACCAAGGATGTGGTATCGGAAATTTGATACCTATATACGGGGACTTGGCTTCACCAGAAGCAAGGAGGATCACTGTGTTTATTTTAAATTAATTGGTGACCGTGTTATTTATTTGGTCTTGTATGTGGATGATATGTTGTTGATTGGAAATGACAAAGAAATTATCCAAGATTTGAAGAGCCAACTATTCTCCAAATTCGACATGAAGGATCTTGGTGCTGCAAACTATATTTTGGGCATGGAAATTAAGAGAGATCGGGCAAAGAGGAAGCTCTGGTTAAACCATAGGAAGTATGTCGAGACTATATTGCAGAGGTTCAATATGCAGGATAGTAAACCGGTGAATGTTCCTATTCCTGTAGGTGTAAAGCTGTCTGCTGAACAGTGTCCCAAGACACAAGAAGAAGAGGAGTATATGTTCCGTGTTCCATATGCAAGTGCAGTGGGTAGCCTGATGTATGCAATGGTCTGTACTAGACCAGACATTGCACATGCAGTGGGAGTATTGAGCAGGTTTATGTCAAACCCAGGGAAGGAGCATTGGACAGCAGTGAAGCGGGTTTTCAGATATTTATGTGGCACTAGTGATTATGGCTTGTGCTACCAAGGAAGACCAAGATTAGAAATAATGTTGGACATTCGTGGTTTTTTTGATGCAGACTGGGCTGGAGATCTGGACCAAAGAAGATCTACAAGTGGGTATGTGTTTAGCCTATTTGGAGGTGCAGTCAGTTGGATGAGTAAAAGACAGTCTGTAGTGGCGCTTTCAACTATAGAGGCAGAATACATAGCAACCACTCATGCAAGCAAGGAAGCAGTTTGGTTGCAGAGATTGTGTTGAAGTATGGGGTTGGTATAGCAAGATATAAGGATAGACTGTGATAGCCAAAGTGCAATTTTCTTGGCTAAGAACCCTGCTTATCATTCAAAGACAAAGCACATTGATGTTCAATATCACTTTGTTAGAGATATGGTTGAAGCTAAAAGGGTGTTGCTGGTAAAGGTGGACAATTTGAAGAATGTTGCAGATGCATTGACGAATTCTGTGAGCACTCAGAAGTTCTCTTGGTGTAGAGAAACAATGGGTGTTGAAGAATTGGCCCAATGACTAAGCTCTCCTGTGGCCCCCTGTGGAAAGAAAACAACAAGTGGGAGAATGTTGGGTATGTGTTATATTCTTTCCACAACTAGCTCCATGCATTGTACGTTGCGCCGGGCGCAGCAGGGGGGTCACAAGGGGGGTGGCAGCCCCCCCTGTTGGGGTTCAGGGCAGCACCCCGATGAAAAATTTTTTGGTATGCGGTCCCACTCATATGCGGACCCACCCATGTTTTGTGCATGATTTTGCACATGGTTTTTGGGGTACGATGGTTTTCGACCCCTGGTATTTTTTAGATTCGGTCAAGGGAACTACGGTTATGTTTTAATCCAGGGTTAATGGATTGGGGTTTATGTATGCTTCAGCATTTATATATATGTGTTGTAACAATAAAAGGAATATAATGAAAAATCAAGCTAGTCGTCCCGATTTTGGATCCAGGGGAAAATCTCTGTTTATCTGTTTTATGTTTTATGCTCTCGCTATTGTTTATTTTCTGTTATAAGATTCGTGTGTAGATAATTTCTGTTCAGGGTTAAAACCTACACTTCTTTAGCTCCTACTCCTTGGTTCACACAAACAGCTGGTGTTGCTTGGGAAACTTTGGCCAGCATAACCTTTTGATCACCCATTGTTCATCTCTTTGATGGTTTATATAGTTGAGCTTTCAAACCTCCTTCCCTCCCTTGGCACATGGTGGATAGTGACCCAAGGGAGGGGAAATATTCCATTGTGGGCTAAAATATGCTTTTGTGTGCACACAAGGCCTAAGGAGGCACTAGTGTTGTCCTTAGGAGCTTTCACATAAGGAGAAACTGTCATTTGCTTACTTGTGGTCCCAGAAAGGGACTTTTTTTCATTTCCAGGAATGCGCACTTATGGGGCTCCAGTGCGTGTAGAATGCTCTCTTCTCGAAGGAAAAAGTGCACATTCAGGGATTTATGACTAGTTAAATCTTGAATTGCTCCAAACCTTAGAGATTATTAATATTTTTGATTCCATAATGTATCCCTATCCTGTAAATCCTTGGGCTCGACATTACTTAATGTCATTTTCTGTTGTACGATTTTCTAGTGTTAACAGTTTCCCCCCAATGTGTGAGGTCTATGAAGAACTGTATAGCCGAAATACATTATAGTCTATTTTATGTATCATACGTAGAGAGAGAGAGAGAGAGAGAGAGAGCGAGGCATGCGCGTAGAAGGACAACATCTTGCACCGGGTCCGAGATAACCACTACCTAGGGGACCCCCTGCAAGTAGACAAAATATACAACATATTTGCAAAATTTCAACGAGGCGGGCATGTCCCATGCTCGTGATGCTATGGCTAGTTAAACAAAATTGACAGATACATGTGATGTCTGTGTCACTACTGTGGTAGTGATGTTGGTGGTTGTTGACGATGACTGCTGGCGCCCTCAGGGGAATTTTTTTCTTTAACGATAGGTGGAATGTGGTACCCATATGCGTAAGCTTGGTATGGAAGATCACTTGTGCAATGTACACATTTGTACTGGCTGGGACCTTCTCGTGTAAGCATTATTGTTATAGACGCTTATAAAGGCACAGTTCTTCAACGGATCTTGATCAAAGTGCAATGGTTGTAAGGTACGATACCATCATGACATGAAAGCTTTTGTTGTAGTTGAATGTCAAGAGGATCAATGACATCTATGGACAATGATGTCTCCCATAGTGCCACCCAAGGATACCCCTTTGCATGGGGAGGGGTCATCCAAGGTACCGCTTCCTTTTTGGAAAAGAGGTGTTGATGTCGACAAAAAGGAAGCCTTAACTGAACCATAATGGGTTTAACATAAGCATGTTGGTGAGCGGTGGCTGAAAATGGATGATGGGGATTCAGTGGCCTGAGGTCGAAGTATATTTGAGCATCTTGGCGACAGTCATATGTATTTTCTGATGGGAAAAAAAATCCCTGGAGTCGGTAGGACTTCCAGGGCAGGTATGAACCGACTATCATTGTCGTAATGGTGCGTGCATGGAGGGTATGAAATACTTCGACCAAGGGAATGGGGGACTGCTGCCATGGGAGAAAAAAGTGAAATATGAGGGCGAAGAGGTTAAGGGCATTTTTTATGCTTTTTGTAAAAAAATAATAATATAATGGGGTTTGGTTTGTACAAAACACAGAGACGGGTACCCCAAAACATGAAAGAGGGTCGCTCACTTGATGCTGTGAGGACGGTGTTTTTCTGGGGGTAAGGGTCCCATTGGCTGGTCTCATGTGTGGGGTTGGTGAAGCGGAAGAAGTTGCATATGGATTAATTTTGATGGAGGTATGGTGGGCCAAATGAGGTGCGTGGAGGAGCGCTTTCATTCTGCTTGTACAACCCGGTCGTCCAGGAAGGGGGTTGAGTTGGAATGGTGAACTTGACCTTATGCATGATATATGGATGGTCATGAGGTGCTTCCCAGACTAAAATGGTATAGCCATCGCGTCACTTTGTGGAGTGATGTATGGTCTACTTGAGATGATGATCACCATGGAGGGGAGGATCTACTGACCATCGAGGACATTTATCATATGCAGGGTGAGGTGATGATAAATGTGGTCGGGTGTGAGGACCCCAGGGTTTATTTCTAATGGAGAAATGATGTCAGGATATGCAAAGTTTCTGGGACTTTGTCATGCTGAGGGTAGAATGATACCTGCTCCGGAACTTTCGGTGGTGATTGTTGTGAATGTTTTGCGGGTTCTTCCTACAAAAACAACTACCTCAAGTGAAAGCATATTCTTTTAATTCAATATTATTTGAAAAGCATGAATTTTGGAAAGGAAGATGTGAGGGTGCATACCTGCTGGCGCTTGAAAAAATATTTCTTTGGAAAGCGAATGTGGGGCATCGCTTTCGTTCGTCATGGTATACTAATTATGGTGCAACTTACGGTTTGCAGAATGGACCTTTTGATATCCTGTTATGGACCTCCGAAGTTCTAGAAAAGGGTGATAAATAAGGGATTATGGCCCTAATCCTATTCATTTGTCCTCGCTGAGTTTGGGAGATCAGAGGTGGTAGTAGAGCCTTTCTTGTCGTTGTGGTTAGTTTGTGTGCCGAAGACTAGCGATACTATGCCGAGGTAACTCTCATGATGTCCTGCATTTTTATTTTTCCAATTTGGTGACGCCGGGGGCCATACAAATTAGGTTTGTATGGCCTCAAAGGGGCTTTTTGCCCTAAATTGCGTGGGAGATCTAGGGAAGTAGGAACCCCCCTTTCGCGTATTTCTCAGGTACAGCCGCGCGAAGGCGCGCTGTCCCTGCCTCTTTACGCGCAAGGGCACGCCTGTAAATGAAACAGGTGTGCAAGGGCGCGCCTGTTTGAGAGACAGGCGGGCAAGGGCAATGTTCTTTGAAAAAACTTAGGTTTTGTGCTGTCGTTAATGATTTTTCTCCTTTGTACTGATGGGTGCCTGTTGCTTGGCAGGTTAATGTGGAGAGAGCGAGATTGGCCCGAGATCCGGACTACTCTAGTTGTCGATGCTGGGGCACACCGTCAGTTGGCCACATGGGGCCTCCTGAAATTTGCTGAGAACGAGTGCCTTTGGTCACAGGATCGATTGCTACGTTATATCATATGGCATTGGTGCCGGAGGCACAACATGTTTTTCCTGAGGGGGAAAAACTTGATTATTCATTCGGAGACGGATATTTACTTTGTGATCGGATTACTACCTCAGGGAGAGGTGCTGAGGTATCTGCTTCCTGTTGGGCGAGTGAACATGGAAAGGTTCCGGCGGCGTCATTGCAGTGGTGCGCTTTTGACTGAGGGTTGCATCGATATCACCTCAGTGAAAGATGTGACCGATACGTGTGCTCTGGCGGTTATTGTGCAACTGACAGTGTTGTTTGTGCCACATCGTGCATCGGGCCCACAGGTGGGAGTTTTATGCCACTTGAGGAATGGGCATTTCTTCGATTTTTCTAGTTTCTGTTTTGATGGTATGGTTTTGCAACTAAACAGGGTCCAGCCTGGATCCAAATCATTTGCGTACGCCAACATTTTTTGCAGCATCATGTATGAGAGGGTCGTGCTGCTGAGGCCCATAGTGCCTGTGCCTATAGGGGGGCCGAGGGAGCCACGTATGAGGAGGTGGGCTCCGGTGATGCCACGGGGTGGTGATGGCAGAGTGGGTCATTATTAGAATGACACGACAGAGGCCTGGTTTGAGGCCAATCCACAGATTTTTTTTCCATGCCCTTATGTAGGGATGGATTTTCAGGGTGATCCAGATATTGGTCTCCCTTTTGGTTATGTTTGGGGTCCTGCAGGTATGTGTTATATTTCTGCATTTATTCGAGTTTTTTGTGTTCTTGAGTGTTTTTTATTGACACTGACATTATTTTTATTACTCGTGCAGATGTTGGCGAGGTGGGATGCCCAGTGGCCCGGCTGGTTGGTCACAACCCTCCACCACGACCCCCTGGTGGTCACGGAGGTGGTGTCGTCAGTGGACCGGGCGAGGGTGCCGGTGGACAGGGCAAGGCTGGTGCTGCCCCTTCAGGTGAGGGAAGCAGCACAGGTGCCACTGGGATAGCAGTAGAGAGAGCTCGTGCAGATGCGACTGAGGCACGTATCATAGCACTTACAGCTCAGGTAGAGGCTCTATAAGACTTCCTGGGTCGAGTAGACCGTTTGATCCACGGGATGCCTGCTCGAGGTTTTATGGATGACTTCGAGGAGATATGACTAGAGACAATGATGGCCCGTGAGAGGGACTACCGGCCAACTCTACGACGGGTAGCTATCATTGTGGCGACAGCAGCTCCGATGGTGGCACCAGGAGCGGTGGTGGGCCCAGGTGCTCCTCTTGAGGGGGCACCCTCCTAGAGTAGATTTGTACACAGGGAAAGCACCCATTATGAGGATGGTTCCCTTATTTTTGACGACCTCTGTATTTTTGGGTTGGCCAATGGGCTAGAAATACTATTTTTGGTACTCTGATACACATATTTTTTGATGTATATATGAGAGAAATTTTTTTGTGGCTCTACATGGTGTGATGTCCATTTCAGTTTATGCATTTGTGTTATGCTAGTGGATATACATGTTTTTGGTTTTTATGTATGGTGGTTTTCTCGCGATGCATTTCAGTCTAGGATATTGTTAGCTATGTGATCAGCTGTATGGTTTTGATTCCTTGATACATGTGAGAATGTAATATAATCAAATTGTCTGCTTAATCTTCTGGCATGAAAATATTTTCTAAATAGGTTTGCATCCCTAATTTCAAGTGTTTGGTTTAACTACGAGACTACTAGCTAGGAATCTATGTAGACATGCATATGGCGAATGCCCTAGTGGAGGGCCTCGCACATAAGTCTGATAACGGCATCATATTTTGCCTAATTATTGGTTGCTGAACTGATGCACACACTGTTTGAACACAGTGGTGATCGGTCAGGGTGATAGATGACCCAGGCGGCTGCAACTAAGTTTTGAGACCATCGCGATGCTCCATCAAAAAATCTGAAATAAGGTTCAAGTTGGTGATCCATGGTGATATTTTGAGCGCATTTAGGTTTTTTGGGTCAAAAATATTTTGGTGTTGGGGTTTGTGTGTACTCTAACTCTAGGGGATAAGGGCTTCTGGGGCCCTTATGGGTAGAACTTATTGAGGTAAAGGCCATTTACAGGGTTAGTGAGGTAGGTCCCGTCCGGTTCTGTCAAGGTGTATGCCCCCTGCCAGAGGCAATGTTTGATAATATAGGGCCCTTTCCATAGGGTTTCGAACTTTCCTGGCCCTAACGCTTCTTTTGCGACATCGTAACGAAGGACTAGCTCTTCTTCGATAAATGAGTGAGGGGTGATGTGGCGGTCGAATGATGCTTTTACCCTTTTCTTATGGGCCTCATTGTGTTGCAGTGATTGGTGCCTATTTTCGTCAACTAGCTCTAGTTGTACTAGGTGTTGTTCTAGAGGCTGGGTGTCATCCAGGAGTTCGATGGCTGCATGCAAGTTTGGGAACTCGCGGAAATCAATACAAGGGTGCAAGGTGCCCTGGGTTTTTTCAACATGAATAAAGCTAAATTCCTGTGATGGAGGGGTTGTTGAAATCCTGTCTTGGGCGTGCGATGACACAAGTTGTATGTGATGAGTTGTGTCGCTGGCATGCGACAGGGGAAGGATCTCCGTAATGGAGTCCTGAGTGAGCCGATAGTTGGCCTTCCTGCTAGGATAGTCAATTCCCGGTAGATGGAGGTTGATCTTATCACAGAGATGTCTGAATGTTTGCAGCAACGGACATCCCTCTACTGTGTGATTATGACTAGTGCAAATGGTGCAGGGTATCACAGTGCTAACAGAGTAGATAGTGTGAGAATCTACACTACTCGATGTTCCAGATGTGGATGCTTGGAGAGGGTCTGTTGTGGACCAAGGCATCTTTTGTTTCCATTTTTGTGTCGTGGGTTGGAACCTGCCTCCCTTTTTGGTGGGTGGTTGACTTATTGCTGCTCTAGCTGCTCTTAGTTTGGGGAGATGCGTGCACTTAAATGTATGATGAAAGTGTGAGAAAATTCGGCAGTAAGTCCATGTAATCTTCTCTTGATTAGAGAGAATCTTTTGAGGGAGAGATGTAATTATGCGGAGACTATTTGCAAGGGGTTTGAGTTCTCTGCATTGATTGATCCAGTGATCATTTAGATCACATAGGCCAGATGTTATCCTCGGTTGGGCCTGAATTTTACGTGATTGGTTTATGGTCTTAGTAGGCGTGACGAACCACCCTAGTGGCGAGGTTGAAGTAGGCTTATAACACCATCGCGATGGTGGGGGTGTCGTTGGGTCGACGACGTATCTTTTATGTCATTCTTGGAGATCGCTCGTTATCTTTTCTACGACATTAATCATGTCGATAGTGGGACGTAGTTGTGAGACATTAGTACTATGTCGTTCGTAATGATTACCCTGACATATCAGGAAAAAATTTTGTGATATGGGTCTCCCATTGTGCGTGGTCTGAGGCCGAGCGGGGTACCATCGTCGATATGTTGCTAGGTCGGGACAGTGGACTACTATATGGTCTGTCTGCTTGCACAATGTGCATGCGGGTGGCTTTCATGACGTGTCTATGACGGTAACTATGGGTTGCTTGCTAGGCCATTCTTCGGCTGACAAGAACATGATTGACCCACTTATCTCCTCTGCTTGGGTCATGGAGTTGCCAATGGATTCAGCATCCATATCGTCTTCTTGGGAAAGATGAACTATGGCTGAGCGAAGACTAGCAAGGGCTAGTTGGAAGTGAGGTATGTAGTGGAAATCCTCCAATAAGTGATTTTCGACGCATAACGGCCATGTGAATTGTGCTGCCCGTAGCCCCACATAGTAGACCCTCTTGATTGGATACCATTTGTGGATGAGTTCCAATGCGGTGCACTCTTCGAGGTAGTGGCCACGTTCATCACATAGCGTGCAGCGTATAATGGGCATTACTAGGGGGCGCTCTATGTATCGGTGCTCCTCTTGTAAGTACAATATGGTGCGCGGCTTGTCATTGATAGACTGGATGGATGGATCCTCTTGATAGGATCGCTTGGTCGCATGCAAGGTGTCTCGATACCGTGGTATTTCTGGACAGTGGTGGGTATAGTGCCCATAGGTGTTACAGAGGGTGCATGAGTGATTGGTATGCAACAATTTGCCTGTACTTTTGGTGGCAAGTTCCTTTTCATGGGAATTATGTTTTGAGGTCCCTGCCTCACAGCTGAGGAGTTGTTTTAATTCGTCCAACTCCGGGCATATGTGAGTAGGGTGTCCTATGAAATCACATATACCACAGGATGATGACTCCATCTTCATGGTGGGGGTCACCACTTTCTTTCCTTTCTTGGAAATTTTCTTTATTGTGGTCATCGGTTTCGCAGTGGGGATTTCCCTTGCGGGGGCGGTTTCGACTGCTATTTGGGTAGGTTGGGGCTCCTCGGGATCAGGAGGCTTTAATCCAAACGCAGTAACATTGGTAGCTGGCGTTCCTAGAGAGGGAATGAGGTACCACACTCGGAATTCCAATGATATGTTGGGTAGTTCCAGTGTTGCCAAGACCTGCTGGGAGGTGAAGCCAGGAGGTGGGTATAGGAAAGGATTTTGGGAGGCGGCATAGACTAAGGAGGCTACAGTAGCTGATGCCTCGGTGTCGTTACTGTTTGAGTCTGTGTCCTGACTAACCGCAGTCCTTGATGTGGACATCATGCATACCGGGGCCGCTGTGGTATTGGGTGATACCTCAGGGATAATAGGAGGATCTCCTAGGAAGGATCCTAGGACGGACGACGGTTTGAATTGGCCAGGGCCATATTCTAAATACTATGAAAGACCATCAGTGGTTGTGTCTACATAAGGTAGAACCATATCTGTGTTTGTCAAAGGACGCTTTTTAGTGTGCGTCATCTGGTCTACTGTAATGATTTGATCCTTGTGGGGGAACATCATGATGCAGAAAACGGAGGATGTTATGGCAGACATGGCATACATGTAACTCCGCCCAAGGAGTATATTGTAATCCAAGTGAGTGTCCAAGACTTCGATGTCTATGTGGACCGTTTTGCCGCCTAAGCAGACTGGTACATTTTGGAAGAGACCGACGGGGGTCAAGGGCTTACCGTCGTATGCCCTGAGAGTGATGACGAAAGGTTTGAGTTTTGGGGCTCCTAACTTCTGCCATACATTCTTTGACATGATGCATGTAGATGCACCCTCCTCAATGACACATTGGTGAATAGTGATATTTTGTACCGATACTGGTATCTAGAAGGCGACCATGGAGGGAAGCCTAGGGGTGGATTTGTCTAAATCAAAATCCATCATGCGCATGTCGGTGGGGTCAATAGTGCCTAAGGCTGAAAGTAGGGCCTTTCGCTACTTTGGGCATGACTGCAGTACCTCCAAAGCGGACATAGCAACAGGTGACTGGGCTAAATCGTCTACGATGTTGTAATTGTGGGCTGCTTTGGAGTAGTTACCTGCTTGCCTATTAGGCCCTTTAACCATTTTTGGCAATGGTTCCAAAGGAATCTTTGGGATGGTCAAAGGTACAGTCAGCGTGGACGTACTAGCCCCTGACGAACTAGTGTCTGGTGGCGTGTCGTAGTTGCGATTCCAAGTTTCAAAAAACATTTCCTCACCGGCCATGTAAATTTAATGGTTGTTTTTCTCGGAATCGTTGGGGTTTTTCTACTGAGTGCTAACTGTTCCTTGATGGGGGAAGGGTTCCTGCATGACTCCAGTTGTCTGGGAAGATCCTCCTTGTCCTTGGTTACTTTTGAAGCTTTTTAAGCTTGGGGAGTTCGGGACAGTGGTGAGTATAGTGCCCGTACTCACCACATTATATCGAACAAGAATGGTTTGTTCGTAGAGGTGGCCTTTTGCCTTGATTTTGAGCATTTCTTGGCTCCTGGTTCTGATTTTGGTTGAAGTTATCTCCAGGCCGGTGTTACGGTGGGCGTTTTTGACTGCTGCCCCCATGTCTAGGGTTCCCTTTGGGTTTGTTTTTTACCTTTCTTTTGACCACATTGGGAGGGTAATTCTCCTAATCATACTTGTGTGGTTGATCTTGGGACGACTGCACAAATTTCACCTATGCATTGTCCTGCGTTGGTGGGTTATGTGCTTGGGACTGAGCATACTGTTGTCCCATATTTGCACCTGGCCATTGGTGGGGATTTCTTCCGTCAGTTTTTCTTCCTGCGTACTGGGTACCCCCGGCCGGAGGCTAAGGTCCTCCATGGTGATACGGTGGCGCCCCATTAGTCAAATTTTGCTGCTGCATATAATGACTTTGAAATCCGGGTTGAGACATGTTCTGGGTAGACCCATGTGTATAGCTGGGATTATGACTGCTGCTGCCTAGGTACCCTTGGGTCATTGACCCAATAAGTCCGTCTGCAGAGTTCGACGCACCTGGAAATTCTTGATAATATTGCAGGCGCGGGGCGTTAGGTAGGATATTGCATATGTATCCTGATTACGTATAGATCAGTTCAAGCTGCTAGGCTTTACTGATTGTGTCCTCTTCGGATGTGGGGTTATGTTGCGCCACATCCTTTGAAATCTCTTCCGTCAGAGTTTTCAAGAATAAATCTAAAAGGACTCGGTCATCGAGTTGAGCTTTGCATAAGCTACGACGTCGTCTCCACTCGTGGAGATGTTCAGAAATGTGGGTAGAGGGAGATTGTCTGAAATGAGTTAGTAATTCCATTCTCAAATCGTGTTGAATGGGTAATTGAAAGTAAGTGAGTAACGCAGTAGCGAGGGCGCTAAAGGTTCTGTGTGAAGCAGGGGGTTGCTCGACGTACCATTTCGCGGCCACTCCCGTGAGAGTGCGTTGAAACAGCCTCAATAAAATAGTATCATCAATGATGCTATTAGATGAGCACCATAGGTGAAAGGTCATTATATGATCCCTTGGGTCTTCCACTTGCTTGCCCTCAAACTTTGGAAGGGAGCTTCGTGGGCATGAGAGGCCAATTGGGGTCGTGCGTGAGGGGGTCATTGGTGAGCTTGGTTAAATCTGGTAGATTTAAAGCCACTAAGAAGGGTGACTGAGAGGTTGACACCATGGCAACGTGTGAAGACACGAAGTTCTGGTTAGAACTAGGGTTAGTCTGTGACGTACCCAGTTGTGAATTTAGTTGGCTTCCCGTATGGGATGCACTCTTCTGCCCCCTAGGGGACGAGGGGGGAGTGATGTGCAGTGTGGTGTTGGGAGACCAATTAGGGTTACCAACAAAGGTTTCTCCCACAAAGGAGAAACCAACCATTGTGGCAATGTTCCGTCTTTGACACCTAAATGGCGAAAGACTTGGAACCCCTCCCGTTAATGGGGGGAGGTCCAAAAGACGCCTGGAACGACGAGGTTTCGTTGGAACCTTTTGAGGGTCGTCCACGTTAGGTTTTGGAAAAAAAATTGAGGGTATTGAGTCTATGATCCCATCAAATTTATGGCCACATACATAAAACAAAGCGAAAAAAGAAATGATTTTTCCTTTAATTTAATCTATGTGATCAATCAAGAAAAAAATGGTTTTGTTTGTTTGCGTGTGATACTCAAAAATCCTAGAAGACCTAATAACGTCCTCACACTCTCAAAAGTAACTGGGCCTTGAGAGGATTTCTTGCGAGTGCTGGCACAACGTCCCGAAAGAACTAGCGACGCCCCCAGTCAGCCGAAGAGAATCAACGAAGGTAAGGGTAGAGGGTCTAGTGCTTGCCTGCACCGTCACCTATAGGGTAAAGGATGCCCTAGTTTTGGCCACTAAGAACCACCATCCCACGTGAGCATTCGAGTCTTGGGCTTCTTGGTATTCAGCTAACAGTATCGAGTATCAAACGGGTCAGGTAGCCCCAACTGATATTGCACGCACTGCACCTAAGCCTAACCCCCTCTAAATCGGGTCTCTGTCGTGCTCGAGTTTTCTTTTCCATGGGCTGATAGGTGGATTTAAAGCTCCCTAAAAACACAACTTCTATGTTTCAAATGTGCAGCGTGATAAGGGCGTCTTATTGGATGCCTACCCCCTTGATCCTAACTTAAGCTATAACTTCTCTTGTGGCCCCTGTGGGGAGAATTTAGTGCATTGGTTTAAGTTATTTTTAGGTGGATTTATTTTCTTAGTGGGTGAATGTGTGTGAGCGTATGGTGAACAATCTCATAATTTGAACATATGGATGTCGTTGATCCTTTACAAAAGTCCCCTAGTTAAACTATGTGATGTTGTTCCTTGCTTAAATAAAAAGCATTTGCGGATAATAGGTCGCTTCCAAAACCTCCTAATTAGTCTATGTGAGTGACTAAAGGGAGATGGTGAATCGCAAATGTAGAGTATTCATATGCTTGTCTAGGGTCACCCAATGGCGCAAAGATAGCAGAGATTACTTGCTCTAACTTGCAATTCAATCCTAGTCCCGCAATTTCCTAGATGCAAAAAATTGAAATTTAAACTAAACAATTTCTACACTAGCTTATGCATGTGTGGTCATGAGCCACTTACTTGGACTAGTTAGACTAAGTGTGCATACCATAATTTGAAAAAACATAAATTGTTCGGAAAGAAATGGTTAATTTTCCCCCTACTTAAACTATGTGAATACTTTTTGAAAAAACCAACTTAAATGAAAACTAACTAAATGCCTATAAAAAGCAGCAAAAATCAGTTTTTAGAAGCTTTGGGGTATCAACACAGGTGTTGGCAGATACATTAGGGGTTTCCCAACATAGTTACAAGAAGAAAAAATGCAGCAGATAGGGAGAAAAAATCTCTCTGCAAATTGCGCGCAAAACCTTCTGACAGGTGCGCCTTCCTACGCGCAGGTCACTCCTGAACGTGTGCCCTGCGCCTCTGTGTGTACATATAGCGCGCAAAATTCCTGCAAGTAAAAAAAAACATTAGGAGCTACCTTCTTCAGCCTGTCACCTCAGTGAGTCTAGGGACTGGAAGATGGGTCAGAGGATTGTCAGCTCCACTCCAGCATAGACTAAGGGTCTCCTGCAAACAATGGCACAACCACATAAACTTGAAACACATCAGTGGAGTCACCAATCCTGTTGTGGTGGATTTGACACATGGGTGTACGAAATCGCATGCATCTAGAGAATGTGGTATTTTCTCTAAACCATAAGTAACGTGCAGTATCTAGGGGGAGCTCATAAGTATAAGACTTAAAATGAAGTAATGCGCTTAAGTATGCTCTGTTAAAAAGTAAAACTAAAAACACAAAAAGAAGCTAAATAGAGAGTTCCAAACAATAACAAGGTAAACAACGGCTCGATGGCCTTCTTCTCATTGAACGCTTGGAATGAATACAAATCTTACCCACTTGCCAAAGGGCCTAGGTAGAGGCTATAGGACCCGACGCAAGGATGTTTGTCCTTCAAGTTCTTCTTTCTGACGCAGTTCAACTCTCTCTCTATGCTGCAATGGACTGAAATTGTTGGGTGGCCAACAATTTAATCCTCTTCTTCAGCTCCTGCTCCTTGGTTCACACAAACAACTGGTTTTTCTTAGGCAAATTTGGCCAGCATAACCTTGTGATCATGCATTGTTCATCTCTTTGAGGGTTTATATAGTTGAGTTTTCAAACCTCCTTCCCTCCCTTGGTACATGGTGGATAGTGACCCAAGGGAGGGGCAATATTCCATTGTGGGCTGAAATATGCTTTTGTGTGCTCACACAAGGCCTAAGGAGGCGCTGGTTGTGTCCTTAGGCGGCTTTCACATAAGGGAAAACTGTCATTTTCTTGCTTGTGGTCCCGAAAAGGGACTTTTTTCCATTTCCAGGAATGCGCGCTTATCGGGCTCCAGTGCACGTAGAAGGCGCTCTTCTCGAAGGAAAGAGTGTGCATTCAGGCATTTATGACTAGTTCAATCTTGAATTGCTCCAAACCTTAGAGAGTCTTAATATTTTTTATTCCATAATGTATCCCTGTCCTGTAAATCCTTGGGCTTGACATTACTTAATGTCGTTTTCTGCTATACGAGTTTCCAGTGTTAACAAGAGGCATATGGGTTCTATGAGGGATGATGAGTATACTACTAGATTCTTGGAACTGTTGAGGTGTGTGCCTTATCTCAAGGATGAGAAGGATAAGTTTCATAGATTCATCAGTTGATTTCCAGCAACATATAGAGACCGGATTGAGTTTGATGAGCCTAGATTGTTGGAAGAGGCCATCTAGAAATTGAATCATTTTTATGAGTAATCAAAGTGCAAAGTTGAGCCTAAGGGTAACTTGAAGGGAAATGAGAAAGTTAAATGGAAATGGTCACCGAAGCGGGAAATACTTCAAGATGCAAGTGAGAAAGAAAACATGATTCCTTACAAGAGGTTCAATGCAGTTGAGAAGGGACATGGGTCGCATCCTGGAGAGAAGCGGACTAGAGATTATGGTAGACGACTATTGAAATGTTGTATATGTAGCAAAGATCATCACAAGAAGGATTGTCCATTGTGTCAGGGAGGTAGGCCTCAGATCTATTTTTCTCAGAAGGCGCAGGAAGTTGAGGATATTGGTCATAACATTCCTCGTATTTAGGTAGTTGTAGACAACAAGTAGGAATATCATCAGACATCCATTATTGATATGGAAGTTGACTACATGTACTAAGAAGAGATTTAATCATTGGGTAAGAGCATGTTCATTTGAGTTGAATGGTATGCTTATAGCAGCACATATGAATGTATTTCCATTGGAATCATATAGTATGATTTTGGGTATGGATTGGTTGTATCTCCATAGGATGAGGTAGATTGCTATGACAAGGCTATTGAGTGCTTGGATGAAAAAGGGGAAAAGAGAAAATTTTAGGGGATAGAATACGCCTACATCAGTGAGGATGGTCACAACTACGCAAGCTAAGTGAAATTGTAAGAAGGGGTGTGTAATGTTTGAAGTTCATATTTCCAATGATAAGGGTAAGGATGTTGAGGATGCAAATATCTTCAAGATGTATCCAGCCTTGTAGCACTTTCGGGATGTATTTTCCGCAGAGATTCTAGAGTTTCATCCTCATACAGAAGTGAAATTTTAAATTGAGTTAGTACCAGGGGCATCACCAACATCAAAGGCACCTTACAGGGTGAGCACTCTGGAGTTAGTAGAGTTGAAGTTGCAGTTGAAGGAAATGCTTGATAAGGAATACATTCAGCCAAATGTATCGCCTTGGGGTGCACCAGTATTGTTCGTGAAGAATAAGGATGGTCCTCTCAGGTTGTGCATTTATTACAGACAGTTGAAATTTGTGACCATCAAGAGAAGGTACCCATTGTTGAGGATTGAAGACTTGTTTGATCAGTTGAAGGGAGTAGTAGTATTCTCGAAGATTGAATTGAGATCAAGATACCATCAGGTACGCATCAAAGAAGAGGACATCTATAAGACTTCTTTCAAGACTAGGTATGGGCATTATGTGTTTATTGTAGTTCCTTTTGGTTTGAATAATTCCCCAGCTACTTTTATGTGCTTAATGAATAGTTTGTTGAGTCCTTATTTGGACAAGTTTGTTATTGTATTCATCGATGACATCCTTATATATTCTAAGAATGAGGAAGAGCATGTAAATAATTTAGCAGCAATGTTGATATTGCTAAGAGAGAATTAGTTGTATGCCAATCTTAGCAATTGTAGTTTCTTTCAGGAAAAGGTACATTATTTGGGACATGTTGTTTCCAAGGAAGGCATACAAGTAGATCCAGAAAAGATAAAATCTATCATGGAATGGGTAGCTCCTAGAAATGTGGATGAAGTTAGATCATTCATGGCACTATCATATTGCTACAGGAGGTTCATTGGGAACTTCTCATGCATTGCATATCCTATTAAATCATTGCAGAAAAAAGGTAAGAAATTTGAATGGACATAGGATTGTGCAGAAAATTTTGAACTGTTGAAGTAGTCACTTGACAAATTCTTAAGTGTTAAAATTGAAAATCCGGATAAAGAGTCCATAGTGTGTACAGATGCTTGCAAGAGAGGGCTTGGTGGAGTCCTTATGCAGGAGGTCCAAGTGGTGTGCTATGAGTCTAGGAAACTGAATGAGCATGAGCAGAACTATGTGACTCATGATCTTGACTTGGAAACTATTATTCACACCTTGAAGATGTGGAGGAATTATCTTCTTGGCAGGGGGTTTATATTGATGAGTGATCATAGTGGGTTGAGATATATGTTTGACCAATCGAATCTGAATGGCAGGTAAGCTAGATGGTTGGATACCCTTAATTAGTTTGACTTTGAGATCAGATACATTAAGGAAAAGGAAAACAGGGTTGCAAATGGTTTCCGCATGAAATTGCAGTTGAACCATGTTGCAACAGTGAGCTTATATGGGACAGATTTACATGATTGGATCTTACAGGCATGACAACATGACGACAAGTAAAAGGAGCTTATGCACAGGTTACAGCAGGGTACAGGTGATCGGGATGTGGACTATCATCTTACGACAGATGTTTTGGTGAGATTCAGGGACACGATCTATGTGTCAGATGATAGTGAACTCAAGAAGCTTATCTTGAGGGAGTTTCATGTCAATCCATATTCTATTCACCTAGGATATCATAAGACATTGAAATTAGTGAAGAAGTTATACTACTAGTTTAATCTGAAGAAGGAAATGGCATAGTTTATGGTTAGGTGTTTGGAATATCAGTAGGTGAAAGGAGAGTGTAAGCATCTAAGTGGGCTACTTTAGCCTATTCTTATTCCAGAATGGAAATTGTAATTCATTTCCATGGACTTGATTACAGGTCTTCCGAGGACATCAAGAAAACATGATTCTATCATGGTTTTGGTCGACAGGTTGAGCAAGGTAGCTCACTTCATTCCTGTGAAGACTACTTATTTAGCTAGTGACATAGCACGGGTCTTCATCAGGGAGATCGTGAGATTGCGTGGTGTTATGAAGAATATTGTTTCAGACAAGGATGTCAAGTTCATTTCCAAGTTTTGGAAGGATTTGTTTGCAAGTTTGGGGACAAATTTGGCATTCAACACAGTTTATCATCCGCAGACAGATGGATAGACAAAGAGGTTCAACATGATACTAAAGGATATGTTGAGGATGTATGTCATGCATCAGCAGAGGAGATGGGAGGAGTGCCTTCAATTTCTTGGGTTTGCTTACAATAATGGTTATCAAGAGTCACTGAGGATGAGTTTGTTTGAGGCACTCTATGGGCATAGTTGTAACAGTCCCATAAACTAGAGTGATCCAGTGAATAGGGTAGTTATTGGACCAAACATATTGGAAGACATGGAACAAGAAATGCAGGTTATGAAGAAGAATCTAAAGGTAACACAGGATTGGCATAAGAGTTATGCAAACCAACACAGGGCGTTTAAGGAGTTTCAGGTTGAGGAGCATGTGCATTTTTACATCAAGCTCAAGAAGAGCTCCTTGAGGATTGGATTATGTGCCAAGTTGGAACCACGATATTGCAGGCCTTTTGAGATCCTTGAGAGGACTTGACCAATAGCCTACAAACTTGCACTGCCTCCAACAATGAAAGTACATGATATTTTTCATATTTCATTACTTAAAATATATGGAAAGGATGTTGATCATGTTATTGATCGGTTTGTATTGCAGATGGAACCATAAGAAGAATTCTAGTCGAAACCTCAGTGTATATTGTAGCAGAAATAGCTCATGCTTCGGAACCGAGCAATCGAGCAACTTAAAGTGAAATGGAAGCACTTTGGGCCCAATGAATCTACATGGGAGATGACTGATCAGATGTGGGCTATGTATCCTTCATTGTTTGTTGGTGGAGGAAAATGATTTTTTGGTATTTGTACGTATTTATGTGTGGTTTCTATTGTAAATACCACAATGAGTTGTGTTATAAAGCTCCAATAAGTGGTATGGTTGTCATGTTTTCATGTTTTTCATGATGGTTTTTCTTTCGAGCAAGATGTTATTGTAAATACTACAATGTGCTGGGCTATAAAACTCCAGAGGAAGTATGTTTTTGGTTTTCAACAGTTTTGTTGGTTGTAGGTGTCACAGAACACCGAGGACGATATTCCCCTAAGGGGGAGAGGTCTGTAATAGCCCCATATTAAAAAATTCATGTAATAAAGTTAATAAAGGCAATATAAGACCACAATTAAGGGACACTTATTCCAAGTTGAATGTTGGGAAAAATATCCAGTGGGCATCACTTTTTGTGCTTATGGCTAAGGGGAAATTGGCAAATGCAATGGTTAAGGCTTTGAAAAGGAAAAAAAGGTATTTTTGGCATTTTTTTTCTGAAAATAAAAGAAAATAGGAGAAAATGAAGGTGAAAGGTCACATGTTGCATGTGAGGAGGAAATAGAAGGAAAATAGAGGAAAATGAAGAAATTAATGGAATCAATAATAAAAATAACTTCGAGCATCAGTTGGTAGCTTTTTTTCAGTTCAATTTTGGAGTTGGTTTCAATGAGGATATGAGCACCAAGAGGAGAAGGAAAGAAAGAAAGCAAAGGAAGGACATGAAAAGAAAAGGAAGTTAATGATCAAGCAAGGAAAATTTGGATCAAGCAGCTTCAATAAGAATACTTGTAGGTAAGAGGTTGCATGTATGATTTCATAGCTGGGTTTTGACTTGAATGGTATGTGCATGTTGTTATTTGGTTATTTTGTTGTCATTGGAATGGATTTTTCTGGGTTTCAACAGTGGATTTTAGCTTTTCCTTTCCATTTCCAGATAGTCATGGTATGATGGGATTCGTTCTCAGTTTGAGCTTTGGATTGTTGGAATATTTTGGATTCATGTGAGGTGGTCTTAGAAAATCCCAAGGGTTGGGGATGTATATGGTTTTCTCCAGGAAGCCCTCAACAGGTGCGTGGAGACGATAAAATTCCTCTAGGGATGGTGAAGAAATTATAAGGCATACAAGCTTGGTTTGGTTTTGTGATCTCGACACCGGTTTAGGTTAGATCATGGTATGGTGAGGGTGGAGGTAGTTTAACCTCTATATTCCCTTGGTTTTTTATGGATTATTTTATCCCATGATATCCAACATTCATGCTTGAAATATGGCACGTGGGTGATTGGATGATAAAGAGATTTGGTTTGGCCCAATCTATGGTTTTGTGGTACGTGGAATTCCTAGACCTGGTTCGATATTTCCTATGTTTAATAAAAGCTAATTTTATCTTGCTTTTGATGAGTAAATGTACTTGTTATTATGTGTCTTTAGTGGTTGTTCTCTCATTGTTATTTATCTGGTTATATGGTGTTTATAGGCATGGTTTTATGACATATCTTAGTCATGGCTCTCTTCATGTTTTTACTTGTAACTAAATGAATAATGAATGCAAGACCTAATTTGTGTTATGACAGCTATTGTGAGAAGGCATTGTTCCTTATTGTTAAACCTTATATAAGTTTCCAGATCCTTATGTTTAGATATGCATTCATGACATGTAGGTTACATGTTTACCAAGTGTTTGACATAATGTCAATCCTGGATGGGAGAGGTCAAGTCAAGTACTAGTTCAATTTTTGGTTTATAAGCCTTATTTCTATGTCATTCATCATTTCTGCAAGTTTCATTGAGTTCTGGGGGGAGGCCTAAGTCCTACCCCTCAAAAAGTGGCTTAGAATTCAGGGCCAATGGCATAGAACTAATTGGAAAAGTCCACAGTCGTTGGAAGGAAGGCCTATGGGAGTGACTGGAGGGCTATATTCACTTGTGTTCCTTGGTAAGGGAGTGGTTGAGGCTCCAGTTTAGTGAAAAAGAGAATTATCTCATGGGTTGGACACCTGGAGGGGTTGGGTTGCTCCTCAAGGTCCTGTAGCACCTTAGGGAAGTCATTAAGGTCTTAAGTTGTTGACTCCATTTCCTTAAGACCATATAGGAGGTTGAGTCTTATCATAGTGACTCTCATCTCATGTTTACCCCAGGTAAACCGGTGAAAGCGATTAAATGTGGGAGGAGGAGTTACAAAACATAATTATTAAAGCGGTGAAAGACTATGGGAAAAATGAATGTACTCTTGACCTTGCAAGGGACTTATTAAAAAAAAGTTGCTTTGGAAAGGAGAAATATGCCAAGCATGGAGGGTGGTTAAGATTAACGGTGGGATGGCCCATAAAATTCATCATGCCTAGCTTGTGTGATAAATATATCATTCTAAGCAAGAAGAAACTCTTGAGGGGTTCTCTTTTTTTTCTAGAAGAAGATTTAGCTGTCAAAAAACAAGAGGAAATGAGGGAGGAAATGTTAAAGGTTATGGAAATGAGGGATGAGGGAATGAGAGTATGGATTTATAAAGGTAAAGTTGTGATAGCATGTTTTGTACCTCCTTCCAAAACAAAGCAGGGAGATGGTAACAAAGAAGAGTCAACGAATTATTTAGCGGGAAACCAAGAAGTAAGATTAGTATGGGAAAGCAGGGACAAAGACTCAATTATGAGTCTTGCATTTAAAAAAAAATAGCAACAAATTCATACCCAAGTTTCCTTAATATTAGTTTGTTCAAATTGTAGAGGTTAACCATGGAGATGAGGACCTGGCTTAGGGCCTATTACGGAAGATAGAGACATAATTTTCCTCATAGAAACACATGAGCATGAAGGGTGAAAACACCTTTGTTTGAAGGGTGCTGGAAGAAGGCAGTGTGGAACAAGGCAACAACGAATGGAAAATGGCATAGGTGTATCATGGTATTAGTGAGGGAAAGAGAAGGTCATTTCATTCATTTAGAAAAATAAGACTCAAATAAACAATTCATTTAGCTTAAAATATGATAAAATGGAAATCACATTAAAATTGCAACATGCTACTTTGTGTCACATGTTTCAAAAACTTACAAAATTAGATGGATTGACCAAAAAGGTCCCTTTGCAGCCTTAAAATCATATATTCCAACATATTCTCAGCTAGATTAAGTCCTTATAGTGGGGGATTTCAATGCTAGGAATGCATGTGAGAGAGATAGAATTCTTTGTTGTAAAGAAGACTGTGACCCTATCTGGCTTACAAAAGAGAGAAATCATTAGTGGGAAATAATTTCATAGGACAATAGATGCAATCTCTTTGGTGAATAATCTATTACTCTTTATGGGGCTTTTGACTAAGTCATTTGTAATGGTTTGACTAGATGGGAAAAGTTTGATAATTTCACTTGCAATACTTACAATGGAGCAAGTATAGTAGATTATGTAATTTTGTTGCATGGTTTGTGTGAGAAAATGGAGGAAGTTCTGATTGGAGATCAGCTTTGGGACTTAAAATCATATCACAAGCCAATTTATTTAAGTTTCTCTTGGACTTGAAAGAATTAGTTAGGGTAAAAAACTCAGTATGTTCAACAAAATATCCCAAAGGGCAGAATTATTTTGGTTCCAAAAATTGTAACACCTTCAAAATAATGGTAAAGAGGATTTTCAAGAAGAAGAAAATTCGAATTCATGGGCCTCATAATCATAAATTAACACATTTAATTCAAGGCACACTTGTAGAGTGAAAATGAGTAAAAATTAAGAAGCCTAAAACAAATTGCTTTTCAGTTAATGCTTGGTTTGACAAGGAATGAAAAAAGGAGAGGAGAATTTGGAAAGAGTAAAAAAAGGATAACATACAGCTCAAAACTTACAAGCAGATATTAAGAAAGGAAAAGGTCGATTTCATGGTTTCAAAGAGAAGAACTAATCTTCCTTGGGAAAAATAACCCCAAATTATTTCGGAAGGAGCTCCAACCGAAAAAGATGCAAACTGAAAATAGTACTACAGTTTCTGTTAGGTCTCTATATTACTAGTATAGTCCATTATTGTTGTTAGTGTAACCCCCTTATTGTTATTATTGTACCAGTGTAACCCATTTATTGTTATTATTGTGCCCTTAAATTATTATTGTTAGGTCGGCTAGGATTACATTGTGGCCCCACTAGCATTACATTGTGGCCCCATGGAATCCTATATATAGAAAGGAGGTTTTGTAATTTGTATCATCCAATAATTTTTCATTCATGTAATGTATTGGAGTTTTCCCCCTCGAAGTGGCTTATTTCTAAGAAGTTGATATCTCTTTTCTTCTATTTTTGGAGCTGGCTTCACAACATTTGGTATCAGAGCTTTGGATTCTAGGGTTTCGCTGCTCCAAACAGGTCATCGTGGCATTTTCGCTATAAATTTTTTTCTACGAACTTTTCGAATCTAAAATTTTTAGGGCGCGAAGCTGAAATCTTGAGGAAATTCATCGCAAAATTTCAAAGCTTGGTTCGCAATATTTGCGAAGATATGATCTGTGTAAGGTAGTGCTTTGTTAGGCTCCTGAATTTCATCTCAAAGAGGTGATCGTGGGAAAATATTCATATCTCTCTCTCTGAGCATCGAATTGGAGTGACGTAAATTGTTTTTGCAAGTACACGGACTGTAGTTTCTTTTCTATCAATTTCAGAGCTAAAAGCCAAAACAATGACACGTGGCAAGTCGTACAACTTCACTCTACTAAACCAATCCATAATTAGGTCATTGTGGGAGATTGGACATAACTTTTCCTTGGAGAATCCAAATCAAGTCAGACCTGTGGCATTTGAAACATAATTCAGAAGGCTACCTCAGTGAAAAATTTCAGATATTGAAGAGCCACAATCACATAGATAATCCAATTTCAATATCGAGCTCCTCAAAAGCAAGAAAAAGGTGTGTATTTTTTTTCCGAATTGCATAAGTCTTGTTTGAAGAATCAATTTGAATTGATTCCAAGGGCATATTGTAGAATAGATATCAGTATTGGGTTCTAAAAAATGCCTCGTAAAAATAATTCAACACCCATTAAGCCTTCAGAAGGCTCTATTATGACTCATGAAGATGAAGAATTGCAACATGATCTATCAAAATTACAAGAGCAAGTGCACCAAATTTCGCTCTCGCAAAGAGCAACAAAAAATGAAATGGAAGTTTTGAAGAAAGTCGTGGAAGTGAAGATGGATGGTTTGAAGAATAATATGAATGGTTTGAAGAAAGGCATGGAATCTAAGATAGATGGCATGGAAGCTGGCATGGAATCTAAGATGGATCACATGGAAGCTAAGATTGATGAAAAAATGAAAGACAACATGGAAAACATGAAGAATGATCTAAAAGCAGACATGGAAGGTTTGACAAAGTTGATACAAGAAATGTTTCCTAATGGTGAAAATATAGTAGAGGAAACTCATGATGAGAACAAAATAAATGTTAATCGTGACTTCATAAACTCTAATGTTAGTGGGAAGAACCACCATATTCCAAAAATGGATATGAGGAAGTTTGATGGAAAGGATCCTGTAACATGGATACTACAGATGGAGCAATATTTTGATCTCCATAATGTGCAAAACACACAAAAGTTATGCATTACAACTTTAAATTTAGAACAAAATACATTTGTATGGTATCGATGGCTTTGCTCCCATAAAAAAATTGTCACTTGGTCAATTTTTACGCAGGAAATCATAGCGCATTATGAGGATACAAAGAGCAACACCTTCTTTAGCCAATTGATAAATCTCAAACAAAAGGGTTTAGTGGGGGAGCACATTGAGGACTTCCAAAAATTGAATATAAGGGGAATTGATATTCCAGAGGAACACGGATTGATCTCTTCATAGGTAATTTAAAAGATAGCATCCAACATGAAGTTCGCATTTTGGAACCTAATTCATTAGAGAAGGCATTCAGGTTGGCAAGAAAAGTTGAATGTAAAATTATGGCGACAAGGAAGCCTACCACTCACTTCTATAAAGAAGGAATCATTTCTACGCCTAGATTTCCACAACCTACAAGGTTGACACCACAAAAATTGAAAGAAAAAAGAGCAAAAGGGCTTTGCTACAGTTGTGATAGAAAATACACTAAAGGTCATAAGTGTGCCGAGAAGAAATTATTTTACATAGATTGTGAAGAGGAAGAATAAAATGAAAAGGAAGAGGATATACACCAGGAACCAGCCCTAGAAGAGGAAGAAATGAGTCCAACCATATCGTGTAATGTATTGGCAGGAATTGCCACTCCTCAAACTCTCAAGATAGAAGGACATATCAAGAAGAAAAAGGTAATATTGTTGATTGATTCAGGTAGCACCCATAATTTTATTCATTGTAAGGTAGCCAAGGAATTGAATTGTTTCCTATACCCAGCACCAGAATGTCAAGTGATGGTTGCAAATGGAGGAACTATAAATTTCTCTTGAAAATGCCATAATATCAAGCTAACCATGGGCGAATATGTATTGAATAGTCCAATTCTTTCCATTCCTATGGGAGGTGCTGATGTTGTACTAGGAGTACAATGGTTACAATATTTGGGGACGGTAGATTTTAATTTTCAAGAACTTTTCTTGAATTTTTTTTCAGAAGGAAAGGAAGTCGAATTACGGGGTATTGCATGGAAGCCAAGAAATATAATAAGCTCTAATGTCATGAAAAATCTTCTAAAGAAAGAACAACGAGGCGTAATTGCACAATTATGCTCACTAGAAGTTCCAACATCAAAAACATCTATTTCTGCATATCTCCAACAAGTCTTGGACAATCATTCCAAGGTGTTTGAAACTCCCAAAGGACTCCCACCTATTCGTGATCATGATCATCCTATTCATTTGATTCCAGGAAGTGTTCCTCCAAACATCAGGCGTTATAGATATCCTTATGTCTAATAGATCGAAATTGAACGTATGATTGCATAAATGTTAGAGGCGGGTATAATTCAACCTAGTCAAAGTTCTTTCTCTGCTCCTGTAGTATTGGTACACAAGAAGGATGGATCATGGTGCATGTGTCCGAATTATAGGGAGCTCAATAAGCTCACCATTAAAGATAAATTTCCCACTGTGATTGATGAATTATTGGATGAATTACATGGAGCAATTTATTTTACCAAGTTGGATCTCCGTTCAGGATATCATCAAATTAGAATGAATACTAAAGATCTTCCAAAAACAACATTTCGAACTCATGAGGGTCATTATGAATTTTTGTTCATGCCTTTTGGCCTTACCAATGCACCTTCTACATTTCAAGGGTTGATGAATTCCATTTTCAAACCCTTCCTTAGAAAATTTGTGCTAGTATTTTTTGATGATATACTAATCTACAGCGAGTCTTGGAAGGATCATGTTGAACATGTTGACAGGGTGCTCAAACTATTGCAGGAGAAACAATTATATGCAAAAACATCCAAATGTTTCTTTGGAGTACGAGAGGTGGAATATCTGGGTCATATTGTATCTCACGAGGGTGTTAAAGTAGACCCTAACAAAATTAAAGCCATTAAGGAATGGAAAGTCCCCACAACCATAAAGAAGTTGCGAGGATTTCTCGGGTTAACGGGGTATTATCGCAAGTTTGTTAAGAATTATGGGAGAATAGCAGCACCTCTAACAACATTATTGAAGAAAGATGCATTTTCATGGACTCATGAAGCAACTAAGGCCTTTGAACATCTTAAAGAGGCAATGTGCCTAGCACCAGTCTTAGCTACGCCAGACTTCAGAAAAACCTTTATTGTGGAATGTGATGCCTCGGGAAATGGAATTGGTGCAGTTTTAATGCAGGAAGGAAGACCCATTTCTTTTGAAAGTCGTCCAATCAAAGGAAAGTATTTACAGAAACCTATTTATGAGAAGGAAATGTTAGCAATACTTGTTACACCATTTTTTGGTCATCTAACCTATTATCATTAGATGGACCCAAGTACACCATGTAAGACCAATTTTACCCTAAGTAAAATTGCTTTCACTATGTAAAATAACTTAATAAACCACATTTATTAGGTTGTTTTTGGTCTAAACAGGAAACCCCAAAAGGAAATATTAAACAAACCTATTTTGCTTAATTTTCCTCATGGAATAATTAATCAAACCATAATTTAATTATTATTCCCAGTCATGTTTAACCCAAAAACAAAGAAATTAATTAGATAAACCTTTATTTATCTTATTATTTTCTAGGAATAATTATTTAAATCTTATTTAGATAATATTCCTTGTTAAATATGACCAAATCACCCACAAATAATTAAATAAATCTTAATTGATCTAATTATCCTTCAACCACTTCCTTAAAAAGATAAATAAATCATTTATTTATTTATTTTTTGACAAATAAAGGGATTTGACCCAAGTCAAATACTTTTTCCCTCCAACAAATATAATAAAATATTCCATAAAAGGTGGATCTAGATTTGGCTAACATTATTTTAATCATGCACCAAGATCTAGAATGACCCAATATTTTGTTATAAATAGGAGGGTTTTTCCTACCATTCTTCACCTTTTGTTGCCTATTAGATCACTCTGGATCTATACACTTGGTCACATTTTTCCATTATTTGTTGTGTGAGCTCCCTTTGAGTTCTATTCTTTGTGTGGGTTTTCTACACCAACAAGAGAGAGAGATTCTAGATCTGAAGTGCTGAGGACTTCCAAGAACCCATCCCATTGAGGAGAATTGGATACGCCTTCTTGTTTTCCTCCCAGGTGCCCTTAATACAAAAATTCTTTCAAAAATTATTCTTGTCTTGTCTATTGGTATATGGAGCAAACCCTTATTTTTACTGCTTAATGTCTTTCTATGCATAGATCTGGTTTTTTGCAACGCTTTTCTTGATCAACTAACTGCAGATCTGAAGATATTGGCAGCCACTTTTGTTGTTAGGGCTATTAGTTATGCGTAGCTAAAGTGGTCCTCTTTCGTACACTTCGACAAAGGATTCATACTAACAATACTGCATGCACTAAAGAAATGGCGAACTTACCTAATGAGAAGACACTTCAAGATAAAAACTAATCATGATAGTCTTAAACACTTTTTGGAACAAAGACTATCTTCAGAAGAACAACAAAAATGGGTCACAAAGATGTTGGGTTATGACTTTGAAATAATATACAAAAAAGGGAAGCTTAATGTTGTTGCATATGCACTCTCAAGAAAGAATGAAGAGGTGGAAGCATTGCTTGTGCCATTTCTATTATCCAACCAGATTGGATAGCCGAAGCAAGAGATGAATGGAAGAAGGAGAAAGAAGTATGGACACTTGAAGAAACATTTACCAGAGATTATTAACTAATTATTGAGAGAGATAATTAAACATAATCAGCAACAAATTATAAACAATAAACATAGATGTTTAACCGGGAAAAACCCGAAACTCAGGGGAAAACCCATCCTAATGAAATTTCATTAGCCTTGGCCAAAACCCTGGCCAATCCAGCCAAGTGGGCCTTCACTGCTCACATCCAGGCCTACCTTACAATGAAGTCCTCTGAGCCTTTTATAGGCTCCATTACATGCAATAATATGAGATGAAAACCATGGGTTCACAATACCATGTGCCCCAAAAATATTATTGTTTAACTCGGTCAAATTTGACTCTAATCCCGAGTCAATTTAACTAACATTCCCCTCTTAAACTTGACTTGGGGTTTTCTGACTAAATCAAGCCAAAACTGCTAAATGAGACAACCCCGTTCACTCTAGCTCCTCCCCCTCAAATTTTTATCCATGGTAATTGTTAACTTGACATCCCCCCTATCACCTAGGTCTAACCCAGACTTTACCAATGATTACCCAGGGGTACGCATGACATACCAAGTCTTACCGTTGTTTGCCCATCTACATGTAAAAAATTAACTCCATTATAATATATATATATATATATATATATATATATATATATATTATTTTTTCATTGTTGCTATATTAACACATCAACTCTCACACATTTCTTTTGACTTCAATGGCCTATAACTAATGCTTGAATCCCTTGGTTAAATATAAGGTGAATTCTAGAGTCTTTCAAAACACACAATACTCTCCATCTCACTAGCACGTTCACGCCCATAGGAAACAATCCAACTCTTGTCTAAATATTTTCTCTGAGGGTATTTATCTCCTCACAGATCTACAACATAGAATTCTCTGTCTAATATGATCTCTAACGGAGTTCTCGGTCCCTTTAACAAAGGCATGCACCTCTCGCGCTCACTGCATTTGCTCTTGCCCAACTTGCATTCAATCCAACGCGTTTTCTGTCCATAACTACTCTTTTGCTGCTACAACAACTCTCTTTATTCATTCTGATTTGTCGTTGTTGACCATGAAACACCATCAGTAACATACTCTCGGCCACGGTGCAAACTCATTCGTCTCCTAAGAAGGCAAAGATGCCATCGTGGCCTCCACGAACACCAGCTCCACCACTGGTGCTACCATGTACTCCAAAATAAATGCACTGCTCATAGCCATCTAAAGTATTTAAAATTTATACTCCTTCACCATCAAGGATTCCATGCCAAAACTTGTTTGCACAACTCTGTCATCTACGCCGGAGAAATAAATGACTTACATATTTCTGGCGCATCTTAAATCCAACATGATTTTTCAAGCACATATGGAAATTTCCCCACACATTTTTCTTTTTTGATGAAGGGCTGAAAATGCGGGGATTTTTATTCATTAAAACTTTCCGCTCTTTGGCTCTGCTCATTTGACGGACTCTAACCCGCACCTGAGGCCATGAGCATCTCGACATAACTGCTCTTCCCCATGCCAAGACACATCAAACGCTCCTACTAATCATGTGACCATCCATTTATTTCACGAGCTCCTGCTCGTTCTGCCATGCTCGATTCATTCTTTGAGGCCAAGTTGTTGTCTGGCGTGAGAAACAAGTTCCCTCTCACACAACATATGTGTCCTTCAAGCATCCAAAGAACTCCATATGCCAATACATTCATCCAAGGCCCCCTGCAACACTGCTAGATTGACCTTGGTCCGATAACACGTCTTTGATTCCTCTTTGGATTTTACTATCACCAGAGCTGTGAACTCTCTCATGCTTCAAAGTCCACGTACTTGATTCTCCAAAGTCTCGACCAAGGCACAACGAAATTTTTCACCCACTTCCATATCAGATCTGCAAAAAATTTGCAATTTTTTCATCAGGCCTTATAAACCGCTACGTTGCAGATGCAGATTTTCATTGGTACAACAAATCATATCTCCATTCACAGGCTAATAAAACTCTTGGCAATAGAAGCGTCCCTCTGAAGCCAACGTTTAGCTCTGATATCAAATGAAGAAACATTTACCAGAGAGTATTAACTAATTATTGAGAGAAATAATTAAACATAATCAGCAACAAATCATAAACAATAAACATAGATGTTTAACCGGGAAAAACCCCAAACTCAGGGGAAAACCCATCCTAATGAAATTTCATTAGCCTTGGCCAAAACCCTGGAAAATCCAGCCAAGTCACCGCTCACACCCAAGCCTACCTTACAATGAAGTCCTCTGAGCCTTTTATAGGCTCCATTACATGCAATACTATGAGATGAAAACCATGGGTCCACAATACCATGTGCCCCAAAACCATCACTGTTTAACTCGGTCAAATTTGACTCTAATCCAGAGTCAATTTACCTAACAACACTCATTCAAAAGTTGTAGCAAGATCCTAGTACATCTGATACATTTAGTTGGAAAAATGATTCTTTATGGTACAAAGATCGCTTATATCTTTGTAATAATTCCCAACTAAAACAAAAGATTCTTTTGGAATTGCACACTTCTCCTTTAGGAGGACACTCAGGATTTTTAAAAACTTACCACGGGGTGAAGAAAGAATTTTTTTGGGATGGCCTTAAATCTGATATTCGAAAGTTTGTGGCGGAATGTTTGGTTTGCCAGCAGAATAAAGTGGAAACAATTAAGACCCCAAGACTTCTACAACCTTTATCCATTCCAAGTCAACGTTGGGAGGAGATTTCAATGGATTTTATCACAGGTTTACCTAAGTCCGAAGGAAAGAGTGTCATCATGGTGGTAGTTGATAGACTTACCACGTATGCACACTTTTGTGCATTATCTCATCCATTTAAAGCAAGTATAGTTGCTACTACATTTATGGACACAATTCAAAATCTACATGGAAACCCAAGGGTTATTGTGAGCGACAGAGATCCCATTTTTACTGGAAATTTTTGGACAGAGTTATTTTCTTGTTTGGGTACTCAATTAGTTCATAGCTCATCTTATCATCCTCAATCTGATGGTCAAACTGAGATAGTAAATAAATGTTTGGAAGGATATCTTCGTTGTTTTGTATCTGATAAACAAACACAATGGGTCAAGTGGTTACCTCTTGCTGAATGGTGGTATTACACTTCCTTCCATACTGCAGCAAAAATGACCCCATTTATGGCACTTTATGGATATCATCCACCATCCATCACATCATCTTTAAGAGAAAATTCGAAGGTTCAAGCAGTGGAAGATCACATCAAGAATCAACAAGAAGTTCTCCAACTCTTAAAGGATAACCTGAATTTGGCACAAAATCGAATGAAACAACAGGCAGATCAACATCGCAGCGAGAGAAGTTTTGATGTAGGAGACTGGGTATTTTTACGGCTACAACCATACGAACAAATGTCCCTCAAGCAAGCTAAGAAGGATAATAAATTATCGCCAAAGTACTATGGTCCTTACAAGGTGTTGCAAAAGATTGGTACTATGGCATACAAATTGGAGCTTCCTTCTTCTTCGTGAGTACATCCAATTTTCCATGTTTCATGCTTAAAGAAGGTTATCGGTGAAAATCTTCCAATTCAAACAATATTACCAGAACTTGATGAGGAAGGAAAAATCATATTGGAACCTGAAGCGGTCACGGAAACAAGAACTCGACAACTACGGAATCGATCAATTTCAGAGTATCTCATCAAGTGGAAGAACTTACCCACTGAGGATTCTACATGGGAGGATGAGAATTTTATACAAAATCACCCAGAGCTACTCAAGCGTTGAGGACAACACTTTTTTGAAGGAGAGGGGCATGTTAGGTCCCTATATTACTAGTATAGTCGCTTATTATTATTAGTGTAACCCCATTATTGTTATTACTGTACCCCTGTAACCCCCATATTGTTATTATTGTGCTCTTAAATTATTATTGTTAGGGCAGCTAGGATTACATTGTGGCCCCATGGACTCCTATATATAGAAAGGAGGTTTTGTAATTTGTATCATCCAATAATTGTTCATTCATGTAATGTATTAGAGGTTGCCCCCTCGAAGTGGCTTATTTCTAAGGCGTTGATATCTCTTTTCTTCAATTTTTGGAGCTGGTTTCACAACAGTTTCTAAATGGTTCAACTATGCAAGATGACTTTATGAACAATATCCCAAGGTTGACCCTCGTCCATTGGTCAACACTGATATTGAACTATTCATAGTGCAAGAGGTAGAGATGGGTATCAAGAAGTTGGGTGTTGGAAAATAAAAATACGCAGTTGAACTCCAAGGAGAGTATCTAAAGTGGGGCTTAAAAATTCTTGCACCTCACATTACAAAAAAATTCAACAATATTATACAACATGAGTTCCCCGCAGATTGGACAAGTAGTCTTGCAATACCTATTTTCAAGAGTGGTGACGTCAATAATCCCTGTGTTTGAAAATTAATTTGGAAGCATGTTAGAAAATAAAATCAACAAGTGGGTGAAAGAAATAGTAAATGTGCTAAAGGGCAAGCAGGTTTTAGACCTAAACATTCCACAGTTGATCATGGTATAACTTTAAGACACATCATTGAAAAAGTGTGGGAGAAAAAGAAATAAGCCTTTTGTTGTTTTATTGATTTCAGAAAAACCTTTGACACAGTTCCTAGCGATAAGTTGTGGCACAAAATGGACAAACTTGGAGTTCCTAAGCATTTGAGAATATTTGTGGATAGGTTGTATGAAGAGGTCAAAGTCAAAATTAGAACTTTAGTAGGCATCTTTGAAAGTTTTAAAAGTGATATCTAGGTCAAGCAAGGTTTCCCATTGTCTCCTACCATTCTTGGTTTATATATTGACAAGCTCGAAGAGTGGCTAAATTCATAAGGGGGTGAGGGTAACCATTTGGGAAAGTTTGTTATAAGGCTTCTTTTGTATGAAAATGACCTTATTTTGATTGATAAATATGCTCTTGGTTTGCAATAGCACTTACTTTCCCTAGAGCATTTTTGTATAAGGGTGGGGATGCAAGTCAATATTAGAAAAACGAAATTAGTGGTTTTCTCTAACAAAATAAAACATAACCAGCATAAGTTCTACTTTGAAGGCAACACTCTGTAAGAAGTTGTAGATTACAAATACCTCGGAATTAACTTCAACAAAAATCTAAGCTAGGAAGACTGTATAAATAAAATAACTTTGGGGGGTTGGACAACATTTTATGCTTTTCAAAATAGGTGTAGAGAGGCAAAGTTATGGGACTGGATATCCACTCAAACTCTTTTTTTTCTTTTAGTGATTCTTGTGATCCTCTACTGTTGTGAATTGTGGGCCAGTAGTACATCCAACATGCAGTGGAAACAAATTGAGAAAATTTAGAAGCGCTTGATTACAAACAAATTCAAAATTAAAAGTGCAATTCCTTATGTTATCTTGTTAAGTGAAACAAGGGTTGCTCATATTGAAGCAATTTCCATGGTGCAAGTCATAATGTATTTAAAAAAAATGAGCAAATGGAATAGGGAAGATGGCCTAAGGTTTTATTTAATGACATATTATGCAAAAGAAAGAAGACTTGGATGTGGAAAAATATCAAATGGTTTAGTAAATGGTGTATTTTCTTGAACATGTGTCCCACAAACAGTAACGAGATAAAAGCTTTTGTTATGGATAAGTTCCACAAGCGAACTTGGGATAAGGAGATAAGTAGAAAGAAAAAGTACTATATTGAAGAGTTTAATCCCACTCATAATCGTCAACAAAAAACATACATAGGGGCCAATATTTCTTGGAGAGCCAAAAATTGTATTTCTCAATTAAGTACTAATTCACATAAACTCCATTGTGAAAGAAGCGTGGGAAGAAAGAGTATGTATTTTTTTCTCTTCTAGAAAAGTGGAAATAGAAAAGCATTTCATTTTAGAATGTGAGGCCTTCAAAGGCAGCATAGAAATTTATGCATATATTCTAGCAGCTAACTCTTGGGATAAGCTATTCAATGAGGGGTTTATCGAGAAACTGGAAGCGTTTATTGTGAGGCTTCATAGGAAAAGGGTTGAATATAAGAATCAGATGGAGAAGCAATTTGTCCCATGGGCAATTTCTATCCTCGTGGACATTAAAATAATTTATTTCTTCTTTATGAAGGAGAGTGAAATTCAACCTTTCCATTTAGGTTTCTATTTCTTCCTACTCAGCTTTCGTGTAGACATATTCACACACGTCTTCATGAAGCTCTCTCATGTTTTTGTGTCATTTTAGCTCGGCCACGCGATTTTTTTTGCACTTAACTAGGATTATTTCAATTATTTTGAGGTTTTTTTTAGGTTTCAAGGGTTTCAACTAGCAACAATGAGGGAATACATTTTGATCCACATTGAACTGGCCGGTATTCAGGTCAACAAATCTTGTTGGGAGCTTTATTGTCTCGAGCACGAAACCCAACAAAATGGACAAATGCGAGTGACAAGACCGTTGGCAGTGGAGATGATGCATTCAACATATTTTTCAGTGAGACAAGTGTCGGTAGGCATGTTCCCCGTGTTGAATATCTAATCTGGAGCCAATTGTCATCGATGAAGTTCAAACTGACACATATTGGTTGTTTTTTCACCCAGAGTAGCTAATCAATGGAAAAGAAGATGTCGTTGTCTGTATGATTTCCAATTCAACCAGTGTAGCATAGGTCTTCTCTCATATTGATCATAAGTTTGATCTCATGTACGCCAAGTGTGCCTTCGTCCACTAGTCTGTCGGTGAGGGTACGGAGGAAGGAGAGTTCTCGGAGGCCCGACATGGGTTGATAATTTTGAGGAATGTAACCAATACTCATTGGCTTTATCTATGTTTTATTTGTTTTATCAAATATTATTCTCTGGATATTTCCATTCAAAAGGTTATAATACCTCTCTACCCCACCCCTCCCACCCCCAAAATCTATGGTTTACCCAAAATCCATAAAAAATATATTCCCTTGAGACCCATTGTTAGCATCATAGTTGACGCCACCTATGCGCTATCTCATTACCTTGCTCAGAATCTCTGACCCTTCTCTAGTTAGTCCTCGTCATTTATCAAATATTCCATTGATTTCCTTTAATAAAACCAAAAACCTTCAGCTTGGTGAACATGATATCCTTGACAATTTTGATGTTGTCTCCCTCTTTACCAAAATTTTCACCCATGAAGCCATTGATATAATTTATAACCATGTTGACTCTGAAACCCTTAATGTTATCAAATTTTCCTTTCCTCTACCTCATTTTCTTGTAAAGGTGTTTGCTATGAACAAATTGAGGGAATTTCTATGGGTTCATCCCTCTCCCCGATGGTTGCCAACATTTTTATAGAATCGTGCCTTGGATAAATTTAATTTAAAAACTAAATGTTGTAAACAATTCATGGATGACACCTTTATTTTATGACCCCATGGCATCCCTGCTTTACATTCCTTTCTGGACCACCTTAACCACATCTCACCCCATATCCAGTTCACCATGGAAATGGAAGTTGACAACTCACTTCCATTTCTTGACGTTCTCGTATTCAAATGTCCTAATGGCTCCCTTTCCTTTCAGGTCTACTGGAAAAATACTCATACCAATAGATACATTCATGCCCATTCCCATCACCAACCCCCTCAGAAATTTTTCGTTCTTTAGACTTAATAAATCATGCCATTAGGATCTCTGATCCCCAACACTTGGACAAATAATTTCTTCTCCTTACCAAATCCCTCCAATCCAATGGCTATTCCTCCTCCTAAATTAAAATATATTTCCACTCTACTCTCCATACCAAACACAAAGTTAATCCTTCATCTCCCCCCTTAACCAAAGTAACCCTTCCTTATATCCAAGGTGTTACTCACCGTATTTCCAGAATCTTTTGAAAGAAAAACATCCAAACCTCCTTCAAACACCAAACCACCCTTAGACTACTATTTAGGTCTACCAAAGACAAATTTGATCCCATGCTTGGCCCTGATGTCTATGAGTTTCCTTGCTCTTGTGGAAATTCTTACATAGGCCAAACAAGTAGATCATTTAAGGCTTGTATCAAGTAGCACATGGATGACAACACCCATAATCGTGTCTCAAAATCATCCATTGATGAGCACTCTCACAACACCAAGCATCTAATTTTCTTTGATAAAGTGATAATCCTTGCCTCCGCTCCCTTCCACGCCACCGGCCTAATCAAGGAAGCCCTCAAAATTGAAAAGAACCCTAACAATTTTAATCGAGAAGATGGTTTTAAGCTTAGTCAATCTTGGTGTCCCACCATCCAATGTATTTCTCGCAAGCATTCCTTTCAATCGACCCACCCCTAAGCTATTCCTTGGTTCCCTTTCCCGCTCCCTTTCCCACTTCCCTTTCTGTTATTCCCCTTCTGCTTTTTCCCCTTTCTCCCTTTCTTCGAGGCCATTACCCCACACCCTCTCTCCCCTCCTTTCTTTACTTTTTAATAATAGCATATTATTATTATTATTATTATTATTATAACTTTGGTTGATTTTTATATTAATAATGATATTATTTAATTATTATTATAATTCCTTAATTTTAATAATATAAATACTTTAATCATTATAATTATAACTAATTTTTATTAATTTTAAATAGATTTAATATTAGTATAATAGTTATAATAAAATAAATATTTTAATAATTATAATACTAATTATTTGAATATTAAATATTTTTAATATTAATATAGGAGTAATTATCTTTATAAAAATAATCTTATTATTAAACTTATTATTTGATAATAATAATAGTTAAAAAAAAATCATCTTAATTGATTATTTAATAATATTTTTTGTTTATTTGTCAAGTTGTGTGTGATTCTTCAGGCTTAACTTGTGGCTTGAGAAACCGCAACCCAAGGGAATCTAATCCAACAAAGTCACTTTGGATCGCACCCCGCCTGGGCCACACCAGCCTTCTAACTGGATTTTAGCATGTCTCCTCCCCCTAGCACAGGCGCAATAGTCTCTGTGAGGTTTGATCCTGGTCACCTTACTAACGAGATCCATCCTCAACTAGTTGTGCTAGTGAGACTTGACTATTTAATCATTATTATTATGATTAATTGGTCTTATTAATTATTTTATGATTTAATAATTTGATAGTTTATCAATTATTAATAAGTCAATTTTAATAGTTATAAGTCTTATTAATAGTTATTTTAATTTCTATTTTAATATTTAATTAATATTAATTAGTCTTGTCAAGTCTTACTAGCACAGCCGGTTGAGGATGAACCTTGTCAAAAAGGCGACCCAGGATCAAACCTCATGGTGGTTGTTGCGCCCGTGCTAGGGAGAGGAGACAAGTTAAACCCAATTAACTTAGTATTGGTGTGGCCTAGGTCGAGTGCGATCTCAAGGTGATTTTGACGGTTTAAATGTCCCTGGGTCGCAGTTTCTCAGTCCATAAGTCAAGCCTGATGTAATCTCTTATAAACTTAGACCATTTGATAAAAAAAAAAATATTAATTAATCTTACTAGTTATTAATACTTCAACCTTTTAATCATAGATTCATAGTTAATAGTTTTTTATTAATTCATTATTTACTTTATATACCAATTTTTGGTCTTAATTATAATCTTATTAATAGCCAAAATTAATTTCAATTATATTAATAATACTAGTAAATAAAATCTAATTATATATTTTTAATAAATTCTAATGACACCATTACTCTATGATATTAATAATACTAATAAATAAAATCTAATTATATATTTTTAATAAATTCTAATGACACCATTACTCTTTAAAAATGACTAGTATTTCTTTCTTTCATCTTTTGAGTGAAAAGTTCACTAAAAAATGGCATACTTTTCAAAAATTCTCAAATTCTCCATAAACTTATTATTCATTTTAAATACATCTATTTATATTAAATTTCTCAAATTCTCAATAAGCTTGTTATTCATTTTAATTAATTATATATATATATATATATATATATATATATATATATATAAACATCTTAAAACAAATATCGATAATGACATATTCTTGAGAATCGTTTTATGTGCTTTGCTTATTGAAAAGCATTAAAACTTAACCCCTTTTTAAAAGAAGGCAAAAATATAAAACAAACCAATACAAAGTTATACTCTGTAAAAGATTCCGTTCATTTCATACAACTCAATTTCATCTCAACTCATGAAAAGTTATACCCTCCAAAAGATTCCGTTCACACAACTCCATTTCATCTCAACTCATGAAAAGTTTGGCCTCTTTTTAGACAAATCAATTTCATCCGATCATAATCACATTGAACCCTAACTTGGTGGGAACTAATAAAAAGTTTTCCTTCTTTTCATATCACCCAATTTCACCCCGTTCAATGTAACTATCATATATTTTGCAGATTTTAGTTGAAATTGGGTGAAATAATTTTTAATTAATACATGATTTTTTATTCTTAAAAGTGCGTGTTTAATTGTATATATACATTGAACATTTTAAAAAATCTATGGAATATTTAAATTATGAAAAGTTTGTGATTCAAACTTGTGATTTTAACAAATTCTTATTAGATTTCAAATAAATTTATCTAAAACCTCTAAAACATATAACAAATAGATTACTACTTAATAAAATATGATTTCGAGCTCCTGAAAATATTTTTAAGAATAAGTGTAGTTGAAAAGTTTTACATATGTTTTCTTTTTTAAAATTAAATATTGTTGAAACATTTTAATATTTTTTAAATTAAATATATTCGAAATTTAATTAATTTTTCTTAAAAATTATTAAAATTATATAATTTAAATGTTATATGAATATTTTAAAATGTTAAATAAATTTATACATTCAAAATACAATATAAATAATGAAAAATTGAAATTTCAATTATGTATTGAAATTCACAAAAAAAAAAAAAAAAATATATATATATATATATATATATATATTCCAGGGAAAATATCGGCAACTTTCTATTAAAATTAATGAAAGTTACAACTTTGCAAATGCATTTAAGCATTTCGAGACGCCCAATGGGCCCGTGTGCACAAGCACACTATTCAATGTAGCTAGGCTACCGAAAATAAATTTACAAAAAACCCACAGGGCTGGGCTTGTCACGCTTTCCCTTCCTCTTTTGTACTATCTGCCAGTTCCCCGAATGTAGGGGGGGAGGAACTAGGGTCCTAGTGGAGTTTTCTTTCTCGAAGTCTGAACTTTCTGACACATGCAATCTTTTATTCATTCCTGAACTTATAGTAGAAGCATGTGTGGGTTCTATCGTTGGCTCAACTGTCTATGACATCTAATTGGTTTCCATTGGTTATTGTGCTATCTGTTTTCCCTCCTCCTGAGTTGGGATTTCCCCTTCGTCTTTTGTCTCTTGCTCTGGTCCTCCTGAGGGAAATTGCCATCCCTTTGATGCCTTCCTTGTTTTCTTCTTCTTCTTATACTCCTTTAGTGCAGCTGGGCAGGTGTTTTGAAGGTGTCCTGTTTTTCGGCATGTTCTGCACCTAAACATTGTGTTTTCATAATCCAGATGTTGCACCCATATTTGTTGATTGTGTTTCAGAATGATACTTTCGGAAGCCCCTTGCTGAGGTCCACTTCTACACAGATTCGTGCCAAAGTGAATATTCTCTCCTCCAGTCTCTCGATATATGTTTTGATATATCTCCCCAGACAGTTTCTGATACCCTATAAAACTCCTTGATTCCCGAAATGGAGTGGGAGATTGTATAGCCAAACCCATACCGGCATTCTGGTTATCTCCATCGTATTGGCATCAAAATCTGGGAACCAAGGTGTAGTGAAAAGTCTGGTTGATCCCCAGAACCACGGCCTAACTCTAAGGATGATGTCTCTGGCTTCTTGTGATGTAAACTTAACTATAAATAATCCCTTGGAGCAGAGATGTATATCACAATCCATGGTCTAGTTGGTAAAAATCCAATGGAATAGCTCCATTGCTTTTGGCCAGTAGAAATTGAACCTGCATATTATCGCCTGAGTTTCAAATGTAGACCGGTATTTCTGGATCTCTGCTGCCTAAATGTTCAGTTTTGGAATGCAGTTCATTTGCTCCACAATATACACTTTGGTTGTGTTCTCTGTCTGTTCAATTGGTGTAGTTTCTCTGTTCTTTCCCTGCAAGATATTCCTGTAGGTTGGGCCTTTCTGGGCACCTGTTTTGAATATGTTGGCTCTTTTTTTCTGTCCTTGAGTTCTGTTCTGGTCAGATCTAGTCAATGTGCTTCCTCCTACGGCTCCTCCTTTGAGTCTTAGAGTCAGGATTATGGAGGAATTCCTTTGTATCTGATAATCTTTTAAAAGTTTTCCTTCCTGTAATTTTTTTCCAGAAAAAACAAGACTCTGTTTTATTGCTGGGATTCCTAATGAGGATTGGATCTTCTACTTCAGATATGTAATCCGATCTGAATCCCGTACCCAGAGGGTTTGGGATTTTCCACCTAATGTTCTTAAAAATAACTGAAAACTATTTACTACATTGTTTTCCTTTTCTTTTGCTTCTGCCTTGTGAATTTTCCTTTGTATATTACCATATTATAAAACCATTTTTTTAAAATATATATATATTTTATTTTTTTAATTATGGTGAATAGGTATGGTGCTGAGTAGTTTGATGGGTAGCCTCACAGTTTTTTCTTTTCTATATGCGGGAAGCATTTAGTTTTCAGTATGTTTTTAGATATTTAGAATATAGCCAATGTAAAGACAATCAAACTTATTTATCTTGGTCAAAAAGACTTATTATTTTTTGCTGCTAGATGACATATCACATTGTTAGGTGGCCAACGGACTTGGTTTCCCTCTAGGAAAGTTGAGGCCACCTAATGATCTGTATGTGGATGTAACTTGCTTTTATAAATTAATGTAAAAGGAAGGACCTACTAAGCTTACATTTTTTTTTTATGGTGAATAGGTAACTCATTGGAGTAATCTGGGCAAGGCCCAGGATCAAACTTCGTAACTTCCACTATAACACCAATATTTTATCCAACAGTCTACAAGCCAGATATACAAGAGACTCATATCTCAACTTACAACCGAGGCATCCAGAAACCAGCGAAAACTAAATCGGGATCCCAAACTCCAACAAGAGCTTATCCTTCCAGCCTTACTATGACGGGCCATAGTGTTTCCCCGTGGGATTTCAAACTAGGTGGCAAGGATAACATCACCCAGAACTAAGACCAAAGAAGTTCCAGAAAGGTGAAAAGAAGTCTAATACAACAATCCAACAAGATTTTGGCTCTGATTCAGGTGATGAAAGGAAAATAACCACAATGGTTTCGATAGGTAAAATTTCTGACACTAGTCAATAATTTTAGAATTTAAGCTTAAGGTTGGTTTTGTGGCTTTCCAAGTAAGAAACTCCATCACACATTGAGATTTGAAAGGTCGTCCTCTTCTTCATTCAACAACTAAATTAAAATTTTTAAACACATTGTATCATTTAGTTATCACTCTTGTGCCCACACAGGTATTATAGTCACAACACATTGTATCGGCCTACCGTGACTCCCATGCCCACACCAACATTATAATTACATTACAAAAGTAGGGTAAATGAAAGGAATGTCACATTTTTCATATCCAAGACTATTTGTATGCTTATTTTTAATAACTTCTTCCCAAGTTTAGATGATGGGATTGCGAAGTACAACCGGAACCTTTGCATCTTCATGTTAATCTGCTCTTGAAATGGAATCATTATTCTGATCATGTGTTGACTATTGATAAAATTCTTTCTCAAGCTCAAAAAGAGAATTGTTTTTAACAAGAAACAATTTCTAATGTTGATTATTTTGTTGTAATTCATCACATTAGAGATGTGACTTGAGTTGAAGAAAGTCAATTTTTTCCTATGCATGTTGTAAACAGATTTGAATATTGGTGAGAAGGGCTTTATTGATTTTGATTTTATCATGAATAGTAAAGTGTATTAGTGTATTCAATACCTCTGATACCTTATTAATTCTTGCAATTTTCTCAAGAACTCAAGTAAATGAAAGGTGTTGGCTTAAACCAAGAATGCACCCATTTACGGTGAAATTTTAAATGATAAACTTATTTTCAAAAGGGTACAAGCTAGTCCATGGGACTCACTTCAGGAAAATATTTATTCAACTTTGAAGCCTTTACAAGAAAAATAGGTTTTGACTCAACTTCCAACTATGGAATGCCTAATGGAAAAACCTTGCTTCACCAGGAAAGAGGCCACTTGGTTGTGCCCAACCTTCATGATATCCCATGCAACTTCCCTTCGGAAATCCCTGTACACTTCTTTATTTTTCTCTCCCTCAATGGGAGAGATCCCTCCTTCAACTATTTTTAAAACATCTTTCATAGACATGTGAAGCAATATCGCACATAACATTGATATGGTCTAACACTAACTTATGCTACTCTAATATTTTCCAATGTCCCACAACCTCAACAACAATTTCAAAACACTCCTTTCACTCTACCTATACGAAGCCCCCAACACATGATAATTGCTTTCTTCAAAGTAGAAGTTAAAATTACTCACCAACACCAACAATTCACATGAATTTCTTACCACTAAATGTCAAGAGTCCCACCTATGGCCAGTAAGAAACGTCCATAATTCACTTGTTTAGGCTATAATAGATATAAACCTAATCCCTCCAAATGTAGTTTCCTTATTAAATTTCAAACCCTCAATACAAACAAGGTAAAATGTTTTTTTCTAATAGGCTCCACGTTAGCAGCTAGAAGTTGTGTTTCATATTGGAGTAACCATCCACAGAGATGATGAATAAATAACTAAAACACTTTTCTTACCCTTAAAGAAACAACTCATCTCAATAGAGCTGGGAATTTTCACCTACAAAGAGCTTGGAAGAAACCCTAAGTTCCAACTCTATTGGATCATCAAACATGAAGCTTCAAAGGCCGCAAAGATGGTTGGGCACTAGAGAAGCCTTATCAAAGGGATAAAATAAAGTGAGGACCTAAAAATATTCAATGATATCATTTTCCAAGAGCATGGCATAAGGTTATATGAAAACCATAGCAGGAAACGAAGGGCTAAGACAACCGTGGCTTGCACGGCCATATTATACATATAGGCATTAATTGACATTTTTTTCCTCAGAAAACGAGACAAACTGAAACTCTTGTTGTTCATTGTGAAAGTTGAGCTAGGTGATATTGGGATCCATGGATCAACTTAGAGGATAATGAGTGGGTTAAAAATAAAAATAAATACTCATACCATAATGTGAATAGCATTAGACGAAAATTTTGATTTGATTGCAGTGCATGGATCTATTTCATCTATGGTGGTGCAATTACTAATCCATTTTGCAAGTTGAAAACATGAAGAATTTCACTGCAACAAGAGGACTCATCATCATGGGACCAACAACATGTCTCTCAACGGAACCATGTGAGGAGGAAAATCCCCACATTAATAATGCATTGATGACCTTGTAAGGTAGCTAGACCAGAAGCAGGTTTGAGGTAAAAAACACATTGAGGTAGGTTGCATGAAACAAAATTCAACTTTATTTGTCATCGGAGAAAATAAGTGTTACAGTCCATGCGGGTCAAGTATGTAATGTTTCAAGTCTCTAACGTTTTTGATACCTTACAATCCATGCATGTCAGTTCTGATCGGGGATCTACGAGCGTTTCTACGGCGAGGTTTCACTGATAGAGCATAAGTAAAATAATTAGTGACTAGCAAAGAGAGTAGAGAAAGGATTTACAAAGAGCAGGCCATAATGCCTAAACCTAGAACCTATGGATTTGATACCACTGTTACACTCATGAAAATAGAAGACTGATTTGGTAAGGCATGAGATTGCATATTATTCACAAATTGTACATACAAATACATTTTGTGTGAGCCTTGGTTTCATCTTCCAAGAGGTCTCTTCAAATTCTCATGATTATTGGCGTTCACTTGAGGCTTTTCACCTTCTTCTCAAATGAATAGGCCAAATTTACATAATCCAAGAGGATTATGTTTCCAACACAAATAACTATGCAGAGTCATGCGTGAAGGTGGCCAACTACAAATTGCTATTGCAAGGCAGCAAAGTGCCCAATGTTGGTGTGCCAAACTGCCTTATTTTTACCCTCTTCCTATAACCATTAACCTCTGTTTCATCTCTATAAAGCTTGTCATTCCTGCACTAGTCCAAGATAATAATCTATTCCTACATATACTTTGTATTTCATAATTAAGAGTTATTAGGTGCTTAATTAATTATTTTACATAGATTTCATCATTTTAAGTATTTATTGTAACTTATGGTTACTTTCCTATAAGTAATTGAAAAACTAAGTGTTAATTATTATGTAGCGTGATCCAGTGCAAGCAGATTCCTGCACCGCCAACAAATATTGCTATGTGATCTCCGCAACAGTTGATCATTCCACACGGGCATTTTGTATCCACGTCTCTTAGTTTGGATGCGGATTATCTGAAGATGGATATAGGTGGAGTATAGTCAGGGATACTTGCCAAAGATATGGTCTACGGCTAGCAAAGCTCGTGCCTTGTTATAACCATTAGCCGATTTTGTAATATCGTTTGTTAGACCGTTCAGCCGAAAGGCTTGAATTGGAAATGGCTCTGTAATTAGCAGATTATGGCTATAGGCCGAAAGACTGTATATAATATAGATCTTAGCTAGAGCCAAGTTAGCCATATCAAGAGATTGTAATTTTGTTTACTTTCTAATTTCATATCGCCCTCGTTCTGGGTTGGACTCGCATTATAATGTATGTTTGCTGATCAAAGTTAATACAAGGAACTAGGCAACGATTTCTTCACGCTATGTTTAAATCTCGTTTATGCGTTGATTAAGTGTTGAATCATTTTGTTTCCTAAACAGGAAACGAGCTGGTTGGCTAGGGCCCAACCAACCCAACTTGTTTACCCTTGTGCTTTCGCCATTTAAAAGGTTCATGTGTGTATTTATTTATTTGCAGATGCGTCATTTGAATCATTATTTTTTTCCTGAGTTCTGAGTTAAATTCATTCCATAGTCGAAGCATGAATGGATCCATGTGTGGAAGTTTGAATTATGTTAATTTCTTTCCTACAATTTTTCCTTAGTTTGCTTCCACTCGGATCGTGCAGGAAGATTCTTCCTGCACCAGTGCATGTAGGATTCTGCACTCCGGTTTGCTCATTTATTTCACAGCAAGTGTTCCGTTCCTTTTCCTGCTTATGATTTCATCTATTCCTGCAAGTAGAACATTATTAATTCAAGTAACCATTCTTAATATTAAAAGTCAAACTTCTGAAGGTTCTGAGAATGACTACATGAACTAATAAAGGACGCCATTGCAAACATCACACTTTACACTTGCAGCTCATGACTTGAGAGGAAGGATCAGAAGTAATCTGTAACGTTATAAGTGAATTGCTGAAAGATAGTTCGATTGCATGCAAATTACTTTGACTATTGCTTTGATTGTTAAGAATTGTTTTTGCCTTGCAAAGTTTATTTTCATTGCAAAGATCAGTCAATTAAAGCATTCTTTTTTCTGTGTGTAATTTATCTTAGAATTCAACCTACAATTGCAATTCTTTTCAGCGCGTCTTTTAATTCTTTTCGAAAGTAATTGGAAACTTTGGTGAAGGAAGCTCTATCCCGCTGCAAGAGCTAGTGTCGTGTCATAGGAACAGAGTGCTCTAGGCCTTAAGCCTTAGAGCACCTACACAAAGACATAAGTCTTCAGTAAAGAAGGTAGAATATAATTTTTCACATAAGTTATGTACCTGCACTAGTGCAAGCAGATTGCAAGAAAAATCATTTGGAAAGCAGATCTTTGCAAGGGCCCACTTGTTAAGCTGTCAGCCATCTATACTGAAGATAAACATAGAGTTCATTTCAGCATTTAAGATTGCTTTCAGTTGTGTGAAAGTTCCTTTACTTGATTTCCTCGCAAATCCATTTTTTTACATTCCAGCACTAGAATTGCTTTGGTGTTAATTGCCCTTGAAATTGTCTTCTTTTTGATTCTGCAATATTTCAATTAAGAAGTAGGAATAGGAATAGGAAAATTTCATACCACTTTTGGCAGTGCCTGTGCTTTGTCTCTAAGTTTACGAAACCCCCGGGTTGACAATTAAGTGTTGAGGAGATTGCTTAAGTGCAATTCTTGCCCCCAACACCCAAAAGTGGAGGGAACCACGTATGAGAGCCCACAACACCTTGCACCAAGAAGAACCCCATCTAACGAAGACGCAAGAGTGACCACCATAAGCAAGAGTAAGATCCATCATGGTGCTATGAGGGAGGCTCCCATATTGATGAGCAACATCAATGTTGGATTGAACAGTAGCATGCACAGGAGATGGTGTAATAAATCACTTATGATGATAACAAAAAAATCATTTGTGTTGACAGCTAATGCCTCCTCGATTAGCAAAAGTTATAATATAAAATTAAATTTAAATAAAAAAAATCTAAATTCATTTTTATTTTAAAATAAATATATATTTTTTATTTTTATTTACAATTTATAATTAGAAAAATTAAGATTAAAAATCATATCATCTTTATAAGTTTTTTAATAATATTATGTAATCATCTAATAAAGCACCTTATATTAACTTCTTCATTAAAATGAGATAAATAATAAATTTGTAAATTTAATTACATTGTATTAAAATAACAATTTTAATAATAAATTAATAATAATTAGCACAACCAAAATAATAAATGTAATTGATATATACCGATACACATCATTTTCTACCTTTTATATGCCAAATAATATTTAAAAATAAAACATGTCAACTTATATCAACCACATATTCAATTTTAAAAAGAAAAAATCAAAAAATATTCAAACTCCATAAATATTTCATGAAAAGTTACCTAAAATTTAATTAAAATATATAATTTTCTAATATTTTAATTTATTTAAAAAATTATTAACTTTTTACTGATTTAAAATATCATTAAACATTTACAATTTGGGTTGAAACATATAATATCTTATATTGTTTAAGATATATTTTCCAACAATTATTAAGATTGAAAATAAATTGAAAAAATAATTCAAATTTTATAATATTTTTAAGACCATTTTAATTATATAACCTTTACATCCCAATGTCAAAATTATGAAAATTACGTCTTCCGAAATTCAAACGAAAATAGTGCCAAAAGATCCTCATGTCCTTTTTATTTGTACGACCATGCAACAAAATATCATTTTCAAGTCCATATTTATTTAGCAATATATCATTTTCAAGTGTAATAAGTATTTAATGTTAAAAATATTTTCTTTCTTTTTTATTCAACATATCATTTTCAATAAGACAACAAATTCAGTTTTGACAATTTTTTATATTTATTTTTTGCGTACATCTGTTGTGGTACCATGATTATAACATTTTCATGATTTGATAAATTAAATTTGGTTACAGGTGTTAACTATCACTCTCATTGTTATTTTATTAATAAAATTATTATTATTTAATGATAATTTTTTAAATTATAAAAAGATAAAATTATTATAATTTAATTTTAATTATAAAATAATAAAATTGGTAAAAAACTATTTTAATATTTAAAGTTAATTTTTATTACAAATTACATTATTATCCGGTTACACTATTATAATGCGAAAAACTTACTAGAGTAGTTAAAAAGCATATTAAAGAAATATATATTGATTTTAGTTATAAAAATGTGCTTTATAAATAGTATTTTTATGGTTAATAATAATATATTTTAGATCCGTGTGAGCGTCACCAAATGCAATGAGTGCTAAGTGGACTATTCAAAAATTATGAGAAATTAGTTAGTTACGCATGGAAATGGTCATAGATGAATAACTTACTTAACCCAAAAATAATATATAATGTAATGCAGTGCCGAAACCCCTCATAGTTAAGTAATATATTTTATTTTATTTTATTTTATAAAAGTTTAAAGTATGAGAAATTTTATTATAATTTAGTTGTAAATTAGTAGTAGAATATTTATTAAAAATAGTTTAAATTTATTTATTATTTTTATTAAAATTACATCCTCAGTAAAGGGATAAGTTTTCAGTGTTGCTGGATATTTTTGAATTTCAAATTTCTTTATATTTGTCAAATTTTTAATCAAATGAAAAGGAAATTTAAATATATTTTTAACCATTATTTTTTCAAAATTCTCACACACACATATAAAAGGGTACATAGAGAATGGAAGAGGTTAATGTGAACCTAGGAAGTTTTAAAGACTAATTTTCACTTTTATACAACCTATACAAAACCCAAAAATACGCCATGTCCATACATTTCTTTATCATCCAAAAAAGTGTTGTAATTAAATGTGATTCATACGTTAAAAAAACATAATTAGTTGGGATGGTGGTTTGGACTATTTGGAGGAGTTTCCATGGTTGTTGGAGATTGCTTCTTTGTTGCAGTGAAAGGAGGAGCATCCATGTCAAATTTAGAGAGAAGGTTGCCAACATTTAGGGCAGACTAAGAAGGAGAATGCCTAGATTTCATAATTTTGTTAACTCATTACACAATAGAGTTTACTTAGCAATTCAAACAGAGGAGAATGCTCATGAGAACCTCCACACTAGAACCTAAATTATCCTTTGTTGTTGTTATATGAGTTGTCAGGGACTCCTTATCCCTACGCAGTTCTTGAATTCCATTTGTGTGCTAATGAAGGGAATTTTGAATGGCTCGTTATTCCTCAAAATTCATGGCAATGCTTATAATATAATTGGGAGGGAAAGTGGTTAAGATGAACTCCCCTATAACATGCAAATAGATGGGTCATGAAAATTGGTTGGATATATCACATATGCATTTTGTGGGAGAAGGAAAAAACGATTAATGCCTAGGGTGGTGGGCATATAATCCATCATGGCGAGAGGTGTTGATTTAATGCTCTCGGTATCCATTGCATGTGATTGATATAGTTGATGGTGTATCCTCATGATGCTTTGTTGATACAACATTTGGAGAGAGGTTAGGACTATGGTATAGGCTAGTTGACACGTAATTCATTGAATAAATATCCTGCATTTTTGCGTATATTAATGGCAAAGTTGCCTTGTGAATTAGTCAACCTATTGTTTTATCTTTTTGACATATAGCCATTCCACCTTACACTCCATAATTTACACCAAAGCATGAAGTCGAATACGGATGGCTTGCCTTAAATTTTTCACTTTGGATCCCTTCTACATGTGCCTCATAATAACTAGAGAATCTTCAAGGACGAGGAGATGACTTGGATAATAGGATCGAGTTGTTGAGAAAAATACTGAGAGGGGAGGGGTGAATCAGTATTTTGGGCTGAACAATTTTTCTTTTCTTTCTCTTAAAACCATATGTTATAGTACAGCATCCAACATGTATGTCCAGATATCTTATTATGTCGTTACTTAGAGAATTGCATCAAATAAGTATTAAGCATGATCATAAACAACACATATGAACACCAGGATTTAAGGTGGAAACCCAATTCAGGAGAAAACCACCGCTGCTGTAATCTTAGTTTTCAATATTTATTATAGAGAAAACTACTTACAATATATGCTAGTGTGGACTTATACCAACACGCAGGCACCCACCTGCAGAAGGCTACAACCTTCTCTCATTTACCAGCCTCTCCTGGAAGGGAGCTACTACCCCCTGCTCTCATTTACCAGCTACCACTGGAAGGGAGCTACAACCCCCTCTCTGAAGGCTTCGACCCTCAGCTCCTCTGCGGACCATGCTTCATCAATTTTCATACTGGATCCACCAGTTTCCATATGACATACCTTGCCGGTCACCATATTTATGTATTTTATATATACTCACACCAGTTCTTCATAATTTCGTCCGTCATTCAAACCAGGGATTCATCATCGTCAGATCATTATATTCATGGGTGCATCGTAGTGTCGGATTTATCAGTTAAGAACAGAGCTCGCCCATACAGATATTCTTCTGAGAAATTTTTATTCACCCCCCTTACTATGCACACCCTACGTTCTCTATTTTTCTTCTCCTTATATAGTTTTGCCTTTATTAAAACCATGAGTCAAAACCACGAACCGCTAATGGTATTCCTCTGTCAGTATTCCTTTAGTTTATCTCACGGGGTTTTTGATCTCTTTTTAATTTTTATTTATCAATTTAAAGAAATTGACAAATAAATATATTTACAACTTTTTAAATTCCCAAGCCTTATGTCTTAAGTTTAACACTTTGGACTTTATAGAAATATCTAACGCTTTCAAATTAATCATATGATAAACTTTTGACCCCGGGCCCACATACATGGTCAACAACCAATCCAATATGCCCATCCTACAACAGTAAACTTCGCGCAAGTGCAACGTCCGATCACCGTTAGATTAGCAAGCTTCCATATCAACGGCGTATATACATATCGCTTGATCTCCGATGCCAAACGTTAACATGCGATGGTCCATCGTACCTGTGTTAATCTTCGCGCATCTTCAACAAATGACGACCGTCCGATTACCCCTTCCCAGATCAACGGTGCTCAACGATATCGCTGGGCGTTCTGGGTCGAACTATAATGCGCGATGGCGCATAGTGAAAAGCGGTTTTGTAAAATCATACAGGGACGCGTGTCGTCCGTTCTATGGAGTCGCTCCTCACCTCTTGAATACCGCTTGCCCGTTGAAAGCGGTGCGATGAAAACCATAAACCGCCTTCACTATTCCTCCTTCATGGTTCCGTCCTTCGCTCAAGGTTCTGTTCATGATTCCAAGGGGTTAATTTGGGTTTTTCACTATAAATCTGGTCTATCTTTGGCAGGATTTCCAATAATCAACGAACAAATGTAGTTCTCTTCGAACAAGATTTTCTTACAATCATTAACTCGTTACAAATCAATGTCATTCTTCAATTTTTCTATATATATAACATTTCAACCTTCCATTTCGGAGTTATATCCTGTCACAGTTCCTCTTCTACCTGTACATTCAAAAACATCATATCTCTGCCACCAATAAGTGCTTCAATGAATACACTGAATGCCTCGAGAGCCCCTCATATATTCAACCAAGTAGTTCCATGACTGAAAATATCAAACTAAGCCAATTCTTCATTACAAGAAGGTCTCATCCTGGAATTCGAATCCTACCACCATGATGCCTCAACAGGGTTTCACTTTTAACTCCATACGTAGAGATTCATACAGAGGTTCAAGGGATTCCACACAAGAAGTACATCAGTCAAAACACATACACATATCCCTAACTCTGCAACAAATATTTCTTTCCTCTCCGGGCACAGGTCATATATATTCCAGATTTACTCAACCATACTTAGCACAATTCCACAGTTCTTCATTAACATATACAAATCTTGGCCAGATATTCAATTTGTCCTTCAATCTATTACCTTGTCTCTTTTGCCTTATGGGTAGTTTAGATGCTGCTCCTGTCTTTGCCAATTCCTTTTCCATCAATGAAAACATTTCCAACAATCTCCCCCTTTGGCATTGATGGCAATACTCTTCCTCTAATGGCCTTATATAAGCCCTTTGTTGCTTTTCCTCCCCCTTTGACATCAATGGAAAAAAATTTTACAATACCATGCTCCCCCTGAGATCATGCTGCATAATATAACAAGATGACTTATAAATGCCAAAAATGCATCCTTTTCATATGACCAATGCTCCCCCTTAGCCTGAGCATTCAGAGAAGCCCAACAACACCTCACAACCAATTTAATCTTCTGTATTTAAGTAGACCTGATCCTCTGCGTGGAAGAGACTAATCCTAGTTTCTGTCTGAGATATTCGAATGATTCCCTGGGTAGTGGTTTGGTAAATATATCAGCAACTTGTTCTTTGGAAGAAACATACTCCAATTTCACCTTTTGTTCAAGCACTTGTTCATGTAAGAAGTGATATTTGATGGGAATGTGCTTGGTCTTGGAATGCATAACAGGATTCTTTGAGATACTGATGGCACTTGTATTATCGCACATAATGGAGATAGGAGGTGAACATTTGATTTGAAATTCTTGTAGGGTTTGCATCATCCAGAGAAGTTGAGTACAACATGATGCTGCAGCCACATATTCTACTTCTGTTGTAGATAAGGCAATGGAGCTTTGCTTCTTGCTAAACCAAGATACTAACCGGGGCCCCATATAGAATGCACCACCACTAGTGCTTTTCCAATCATCAACACTTCCAGCCCAATCTGCATCAGTGTATGCATGAAGAGTAAGATCAGCATTCTTTGGATACCATAGTCCAAAGTCCTAAGTTCCTTGTAGATATTTGAATATTCTTTTCACAGCCTGAAGATGAGACTCCTTTGGATTAGCTTGGAATCGTCCAACAATCCCAACTGCATGCATGATGTCTGGTCTTGTCCCAGTGAGACAAAGTAGACTTCCTATCATAGATCTGTATTCTGGTTGATTCACTATGGGGGAATCATCATTAGAACTGAGATTACATCCGGTTATCATTGGTGTACCTACAGGTTTGCAATCTTCCATGCCATACTTCTTCAGGATTTGCTTGAGGTATTTTTCTTGTGATAAGAATATGCCATCTGTTGCTTGTTGCACTTGCAACCCAAGAAAGAATGTTAGTTCCCCAAGTAAAGACATTTCATATTCTTGCTTCATATTAGAGGCAAATTTTTGACTCATAGATTCTTCATTACTTCCAAAAATGATATCATCAACATATACAACCACAATCAATAGTTTGTTATTTTCAGTTTTTGTGTATAAGTTGCTATCAGCAGACCCTTTTGAAAATCCTTGTTGATGAAGATATTTGTCAAGACGATAGTACCATGCCCTTGGAGCTTGTTTGAGACCATATAGAGCCTTTTTAAGTCTACAAACAAGTTTTTCATCATTCCCCAAAATGAATCCTTCTGGTTGTTCTATATAAACTTCTTCTTCTAGATCACCATTGAGAAAAGCAGATTTAACATCCATTTGATAAACTTTGATTTGTTGGAAGCTTGAAAAAGCAAGAAACATTCTTATGGCTTCAAGTCTGGCTACAGGAGCAAAGGTTTCTTCAAAGTCTATACCTTCTTGTTGAGCATACCCCTTACAAACAAGTCTAGCTTTATTTCTTATAACATCCCCATTCTCATTTAACTTGTTTTTGAATATCCATTTAGTTCCAATGACATTTTTGTCATGAGGTCTTGGTACTAATTCCCAAGTGTGGTTCTTTTCAATTTGATCAAGCTCTTCATTCATGGCTTGAATCCAACATTCATCTTTACTGGCTTGACTGACATTGTGAGGTTCAATAGTGGACAGAAATGCCAGGTTGCTAGAAGATCCCACAAGAGTCCTTCTTATTTGTACACCTGATCCCTTTTCTCCCAAAATTTGAGATTCTGGATGATTCTTTTGAACATATCTGGATGGAGCCTTTTCAGATAAATCATCTTCGGGTTCTTCATTGGGTTCACTTTTTGTTTCATTAATATTTGATGTAGAAGGATATATGTCATCATCATCGTCTTCAATTGTTGTTTGTTTTTCTTCTTTTGGAGCTGCTGGGGACTCATCAATAACAACATCTATACATTCAACAATCTTCCGAAGTATTTTATTGTAACATTTATATGCCCTACTCCTAGAGGAGTAACCAAGAAATATCCCTTCATCTGTGTCGGGTTCAAACTTGCCAAGATTTTCATCATTGTTCTTGATAAAGCATTTGCTTCCAAAAATTCTAAAATGCTTTATAGTGGGAGGATTACCATACCAGAGTTCATATGGAGTTTTATCACTATTTACACGAACATGTGCCTTGTTGAGAATGTTTACTACTATATGTGCTGCTTCTCCCCAAAATGTGTCAGGTGTTCCGGAATCATCAATCATAGCTCTAGCCATTTGTTGAACTGTTCTATTCATTCTTTCTGCAACACCATTTTGTTGTGGAGTGCCAGCTACAGAAAACTGTCTTTTTATGCCATGTTGTTCACAAAATTCAAGGAATTCATTTGATGTATATTCTCCTCCTCGATCAGATCTGAAACACTTGATTTTTAGATCTAATTCATTTTCAACTAGTGCTTTAAATATCTGAAATTTCTCAAATGCTTCATCTTTGTGTTTAAGCAGCCCAATCCAACACATTCTAGAGAAATAGTCAATGAATAAGATATAGTATTCTTCACCACGTGGTGACTTTTTCCTCATGGGTCCACATATGTCAGTATGAATGAGTTCAAGAGGCTTACTTGATGATCCTTCCTTGGCATTAAACTGTACTCTAGTTTGCTTACCAAATTGGCAATATTTGCATATGATATTTTCAGGTAGAGTAATATTGGGAAGATCATGAACAACTTTAAGTCTGCTTGATTTGTTGATTTGAGAGAAGCTCAGATGCCCCAACCTTCTATGCCATAGCCCATTTTCTGAATATTTACTCAAGTAACATTGTTCTTTGCAGTTCTTCAATACATACAGGTTGCTTGGAGTTCTTTTTCCCTTTATAATTGCTTTACCTATATCAAGATCACGTACCACACATTCTTTTGAACTAAATACAACTTCAGTTCCTTGATCACACATTTGACTTACAATTAACAGGTTATGCTTTAGTCCATCCACATACATAACTTCATTAGCTTTCACCTTTTATTTTAGAAAAACAGACCCTTTTCCCTTAATGACTACAGGAGTATCATTTCCAAATGTAACATTCTTTTCTTTTTCTAAAGCACTATATACTAGAAGTTTTTTTTTGTCACCTGTCATGTGTCTTGAGCATCCACTATCAATGTACCATTGGTTTTCTTCATCTTCTGCAAATAACGCTATGCCACAATTTTCAACCTGTAATTCCTTCTTTTTCCATACTTTAGAGCTTGAAGGAACATGCTCTTTTGGCTGAGCTTTTCTCCTGCATTCTGATTCTTCATGGCCAAAGTTATTGCAATAAGCACATTCAACTTCATTTTGAAGAGGAGAAAAGTTGTTATAAGTATTCTTCTTTGTTTCAATATCAACCCTTTTCTTTCTTGCTTCTCTTGTCATGATGGTTTTATATGCAACACATTGAACAACTTTATGACCAAAATTGTGACATGAGAAACATTGTCCATTAAAGAAGAAATTTCTGTGATCATAAAATATTCTACTTGAATTTACCTGTTGATTGATGTTTCTTTGAAAGACATTCCTATTAGTGTTCTTTGAATTGAGATGATCATGCTTTACCTGTAAATATTCTTTATTCCCTTGCTGAGTGGCAGCATGTTGTAAACTAGCTGTAACTGCTTTTAGATAAATTGGTGCTGAAGCCTCGGAAGATTCTCCAATATATCCAAGACCTGTCTTTATAAGAGGAGAACGTTGTACCTTGATAATCTCATCTAAGGTTTCAGATCCTTTAGAAAATCTAAGATTCAGAGTCTTTACTTTCTCAAGTTCTTTTCTTAGACTTACTACTTCACACTCTAATTTCTCATTGTGTTTCTCCTTTTCTTCAAGCTAATTTTTCAGAGTTTCTATGATTATTTTACTCTCTTCTAGGCCAATTTTGAGTTGATTGTTTTCATCAAGAAAATATTTGTCTTCTAGAGCATCCACAAAAGTATCCTTTTCTTCTTTAGAATCTTTTTCAAATGCCATTAGAAGTCTAAGATCTTGTTCACATTCTTCCTCACTTTCAGATAACCCATCACTATCTTCATGAGTATAGTAAATTTTTCTAGTGCTAAAGCAATTCTTATTCCTTCTTGTAACTTCCTTCCCCTTGTTATGTGTTTCTTTATGAGGACACTTAGCAGCATAATGACCAACTCTTCCACAATAAAAGCATTTGAAAGGAAGCTTACCTCTGAACCATCCTGTGCCAAGTTGAAGTTTCTTTACAAAGTTTATCTCATCTTCTTCTAAGATATATCCTGATCCTTCTAGTTTTTGTACCTCCTTCCCTTTTGTAGAAGTTCTGAAGACTGCCTCTTTGACTTTAGATGGTCCTCCTCTTCTCATTTCATATGCAGTTAGTATGCCATGAAGTTGTACCACAGTAAGATTTTGGAGATCCTACTTTTCTTCAAGAGCTGAAACTTTTGACTCAAATTTTGTTGTTAGTGATCTTAAGACTTTCTCAACCAAAGTAGATTCGGCAATTGGCAATGCTCTCTTCATTCTCCATTTTTAGATTCTCATATTGAATTCTGAGAGTTTGGAGTTTAGCACTTTTTACCTTTGCATCACCTTCATAACTTAGAATGATTTTGTCCCATATTGCCTTTGCAATATTTAGCTGCATGACTTTGACAAATTCTGATTCAGTTAGACTTCGCAATAGAGCATTGACCACCTTTGCATTTGTTTCATAATTCTTTCTTTCCGTCGGATCCGTTGGCACTGCAGTTGGATATTGATATCCTTGTTCAACAATTTCCCATACATCTGCTCCCAGAGACTGAAGATAGGATCTCATCCTTGTTTTCCAGAAGATTAAATTGTTTCCGTTGAAGAGCGGAGGCTTGATAGATGTTGTTCCATCTTGGTTACTCATATTGCTTGATCTTCCTTCTAGGGGCTAAGCTTTTTTAGAAGGACCTGCTCTGATACCAATTGTTGAGAAAAATACTGAGAGGGGAGGGGTGAATCAGTATTTTGGGCTGAAAAATTTTTCTTTTCTTTCTCTTAAAACCATATGTTATAGTACAGCATCCAACATGTATTTCCAGATATCTTATTATGTCCTTACTTATAGCATTGCATCAGATAAGTATTAAGCATGATCATAAACAACACATATGAACACCAGGATTTAAGGTGGAAACCCAATTCAGGAGAAAACCACCGTTGTTGTAATCTCAGTCTTCAATATTTATTATAGAGAAAACTACTTACAATATATGCTAGTGCAGACTTATACCAGCACGCAGGCACCCACCTGCAAAAGGCTACAACCTTCTCTCGTTTACCAGCCTCTCCTGGAAGGGAGATACTACCCCCTGCTCTCGTTTACCAGCTACCACTGGAAGGGAGCTACAACCCCCTCTCTGAAGGCTTCGACCCTCAGCTCCACTGCGGACCATGCTTCATCAATTTTCATACTGGATCCACCAGTTTCCATACGACATACCTTGTTGGTCACCAGATTTATGCATTTTCTGTATACTCACACCAGTTCTTCATAATTTCATCCGTAATTCAAACCAGGGATTCATCATCGTCAGATCATTATATTCATGGGTGCATCGTAGTGTCGGATTTATCAGTTAAGAACAGAGCTCGCCCATACAAATATTCTTCTGAGAAATTTTTATTCACCCCCCCTTATTCACACCCTACGTTCTCTATTTTTCTTCTCCTTATATAGTTTTGCCTTTATTAAAACCATGAGTCAAAACCACGAACCACTAATGGTATTCCTCTGTCAGTATTCCTTTAGTTTATCTCACGGGGTTTTTGATCTCTTTTTAATTTTTATTTATCAATTTAAAGAAATTGACAAATAAATATATTTACAACTTTTTAAATTCCCAAGCCTTATGTCTAAAGTTTAACACTTCGGAGTTTATAGAAATATCTAACGCTTTCAAATTAATCATACGATAAACCTTTGACCCCAGGCCCACATACATGGTCAACAGCCAATCCAATATGCCCATCGTACCACAGTAAACTTCACGCAAGTGCAATGTCTGATCACCGTTAGATTAGAAAGCTTCCAGATCAACGACGTATATACATATCGCTCGATCTCCGATGCTGAACGTTAACATGCGATGGTCCGTCGTACCTGTGTTAATCTTCGTGCATCTTCAACAAATGACAACCGTCCGATTACCCCTTCCCAGATCAACGGTGCTCAACGATATCGCTGGGTGTTCTGGGTCGAACTATAACACGCGATGGCACATAGTGAAAAGTGGTTTTGTAAAATCGTACAAGGACGCATGTCGTCCGTTCTATGGAGTCGCTCCTCACCTCTTGAATACCGCTTGCCCGTTGAAAGCGGTGCGATGAAAACCATAAACCGCCTTCATTGTTCCTCCTTCATGGTTCCGTCCTTCGCTCAAGGTTTGGTTCATGATTCCAAAGGGTTAATCTGGGTTTTGCACTATAACTCTGGTCTATCTTTGGCAGGATTTCCAATAATCAACGAACAAATGTAGTTCTCTTCGAACGGGCTTTTCTTACAATCATTAACTCGTTACAAATCAATGTCATTCTTCAATTTTTCTATATATATAACATATCAACCTTCCATTTCGGAGTTCTATCCTGTCACAGTTCCTCTTCTACCTGTACATTCAAAAACATCATATCTCTGCCACCAATAAGTTCTTCAATGAATACATTGAATGCCTCGAGAGCCCCTCATATATTCAACCAAGTAGTTCCATGACTGCAAATATCAAACTAAGCCAGTTCTTCATTACAAGAAGGTCTCATCCTGGAATTCGAATCCTACCACCATGATGCCTCAATAGGGTTTCACTTTTAACTCCAGACGTAGAGACTCATACAGAGGTTCAGGGGATTCCACACAAGAAGTACATCAGTCAACACACATACACAAATCCCTAACTCTGCAGCAAAGATTTCATTCCTCTCCGGGCACAGGTCATATATATTCCAGATTTACTCAACCATACTTAGCACAATTCCACAGTTCTTCATTAACATATACAAATCTTGGCCAGATATTCAATTTGTCCTTCAATCTATTACCTTGTCTCTTTTGCCTTATGGGTAGTTTAGATGCTGCTCCTGTCTTTGCCAATTCCTTTGCCATCAATGACAAAATTTCCAACACGAGTTACAATAATCCTTGTATAAGAGTGTATGCCCCTACTAAGTTACTATAAAGCACTCATATTTCCTATGCAAATTTTCCTTCAATTATTCCTCGAGCATGAAAAAAATTACCTCTACACCAACCTTCCCGAAATTTATTTTAAATATTTAAAAATATAAAAAAATATATTTAAAACATTTCACCATCATTCATTATAAATTTCTAGAAACTTCTTATGAATATTTATTATACTGAATTTCCTTTAATGATATATAACAAGATTAGAGCTTCCTATCCTTAGAACGCCAAACCTAAAGAGATATATATTCCATCAAATTGACCTCTTTGATTTAAGTGAATATACGAAGATTCAATGTGAATGCAGCGTACCAAAATATATAATGAGAGAAGATGAGTAAGTGTTTTGCCATTTTGGAGAAATCTCAGAATCTGAACATTTTTTTCCCAAGCCAAGTGGAACTTTGTTTTTCCATGTGGTGAAAATGAAAATGATACGAGCGAAGTACGAGATGATACCAGGGTGGAAGAACTTGACGGATTCAAGGTTCCACGTTAACTATAATCGATTGTTCATGGAAGGGAAAAAACATCGTTTAAGCAGCATCATGGAAGCGATCAAATCCAAACCCTAGATCAAGGGCCTCATTAGGAGTTCGGCACTGTAGTAATGAACAAGTTGATTCTTTTACGCATTTTTCTCTTTAATATTTTGATAAATCAGGGTTTGTTTAAAAAAATTTAAAATGTATAGTTGTTGAGCATTTGAATTCATTTGGTCATTTTCCACCAAAGGGAAAGATTCCCTAGGTGCAAACCCATCAGGATCTGGTCTCTTTTCAAAAAAATTCAAAAAATTGGAGACATTTTATGAAAGGAAAATGTATCAGAAATGCATTCAAACATGATAGCCAGATAAGAAGTTTCAGGGCCTATGGAAACAAATGATCTAGGACAAGTGAAAATTTCCTTATCAATTAAAGTAGGGAAGTGGGATTGAGTCAATGCCAAACAATATCAGGGCATTTAAAAAAAAGACTAGCCCGTCTAAAATGGGATTAGACAAGGAAAAAAAGGTCTCAAAGTGAAAGTACTCGGGTCTTCCACAATAATAAATATTCAAACAAACCCCCTTTGCAAGCAAGTGGCAATAACAATCCCAAATGAAAAGTCATTGATGATTCTTCCTTCTATAATCCCACATCAACACCTCTCACCTCGTCATCTAATCTTTATGTGAAAGAATTGTTAAGTGCAAAAAATAGGTTAGAGGTTTTAGAACCTAAAGAGCAAGAAAGAGATCATAAAATTCATGCATAAACCAATAAACTTTTAAAGGAGCAAGTGGCATTGCTATAGGAAGCTCTCTTGATAGGGAAGACAGAATGGCAATGCATGAAGATGGATGTGAAAAGCATGAAGAAATATGTAGTGGAAAGTATGAATGTGAAACCATCCCAACATAAAGAGAAAGTGTTTGCCCAAATAGATAACCATGAAGAAAAAGAAAGAGATAGATAACCATGAAGAAAAACAAATATAAGAAAGGAAAGGAGGTTCCACAAAATTTTCCAAAACTTGGATTCAAGTTATTAGCAATTCTACTAATAGAGAAAGAGAAGCAAACATTCGAGTTGGAAACATGGAAGATAGAGAAAGCAAGGAAAGACAAGATGGAGCAGCAAACATGTAACAACTTCAGGTTAAAAAATTCATGTAATAAAGTTAATAAAGGAAAAATAAGACCACGGTCATGGGAAACTTATTCCAAGATGAATGTTGGGAAAAATATCCAATGGGCATCACTTGTTGTGTTTATAACTAAGGGGAATTTGGAAAATGTAATGGCTAAGGCTTTGAAAAGGAAGAAAGGTATTTCTAGCATTTATTTTATGAAATTAAAATAAATTACGAGATAATGAAGGTGAAAGGTCACTAGTTGCATGCGAGGAGGAAATTGAAGGAAAATAGAGGAAAATGAAGAAATTAGAGGTATCAATAATAAAAATACCTGAGAGCATCAGTGGCTAGTTTTTTTTCAGTTAAGTTTTGTATTTGGTTTCAAAGAGGAGAAGAGCACCAAGAGGAGAAGGAAAGAAAGCAAGCGAATGAAGGAAAAGGAAAGTAAGGATCAAGCAAAGAAAAGTTGGGTCAAGAAGATTCAACAGGAATACTTGTAGGTAACAGGTTGCATGTATGGTTTCCTTGTTGCTTTTGACATGCATGGTATGTGCATGTTTGTATTTGGTTATTTTTTTGTCATTGGCATGGATTTTTCTGGGTTTCGACGGTGGATTTTAGCCTTGCCTTTCCATTTCCAGATAGCCATGGTGTGATGGGATTATTTCTCAGTTTGAGCTTTGGATTACCGAAATACTTTGGATTCGAGTGAGGTGGTATCAGGAAAATCCCAAGGGTTGGGGGTGGAGATGGTTTTCTTCAGGAATCCTTCAACATGTGAGTGGAGACAGAAAAATTCCTCAAGGGATGGTGAAGGAATACTAAGGCATCCAAGTTTGGTTTGGTTTTTTGATCTCGGCACCAGTTTAGGTGAGATCACGGTATGGTGAGTGTAGAGGTGGTTTAACCTTTGGATTCCCTTGGTTGTTTATGGATTGGATTATCCCATGATATCCCACATCCATGCTTGGAATACGGAATGGGGGTGATTGGATAAAAGAGAGATTTGGTTTAGTCCAATATATGGTCGAGTGGTACGTGGAATTCTTGGACCTAGTTGTCTTTTTCCTATGTTTTATAAGAGATCAATTTCTCTTGATTTTGATGAGTAAATGTACTTTTTATTATGTGGCTTTAATGGCTATTCTCTCATTGTTATTTATATGGTTATATGTTGTTTATCAGCATGGTTTTATGACAAATCTTATTCATGGATCTCTTCATGTTTTTACTTGTAACTAAATGAATAATGAATGCAAGACATAAATGGTGTTATGAAAACTATTGTGAGAAGGCATTGGTATTTCTTGTTAAACCTTAGATAATTTTCTGGATCCTTATGTTTAAATATGCATTCATGACCTGTAGGTTTCATATTTACAAAGTGTTTGACAGAATTTCAGTCCCAGTTGGGAGAGATCAAGTCAAGTCCTAGTTCAAGTTTTGGTTTATAAACCTTGTTTATATTTCATTCATCATTTCTAGAAGTTTCACTGAGTTATCGGCAGAGGCCTGAGTCCTAGCCCTGAAAAATTGGCTCATAATTCCGAGTCGTTGACATAGAATTGACTGGAAAATTCCACTGGAAGGAAGGCCTATGGGAGTGACTAGAGGGCTATATTTGCTTACATGCCTTGGCAAGGGATCGACTGAGGATCCATTTTAGTGAAAAAGAGATTTATTTCAGGGGTTGGACACCTGGAGGGGTTGGGTTGCTCCTAGAGGTCCTGTAGCACCTGATGGAAGTCTGTAAGGTCTTAAGTTGTCATATAGGAGGTTGAGTCTTATCATAGTGACTCTCAGCTCATGTTTACCCTTGGTAAACCGATGAAAGTGAGTAAATGTGGGAGGAGGTGTTACAGGGTGGTATCAGAGTGGGTTGAACCCTCTTTGGGTAAAATCTAATGTCGTCATGGTTATGGTTGTCATGCATGGGGTCATGGTATATAGTTGGTATGGTCATGCATGATGGTGTATGTTGTTTTGTTATTATATGTATATGCTTATGATTATACATGTACATGTTAATGTGGATTGATCTTGCAAATGACATCAGCCCCCCCTGAACATAAATGAGGTATGAATTTGATTTTGGTATCTATTTGGTTTATCTGACATGGTACACTTGTAGGAAGAAGAGGATCAAAGATGACTAGAAATATGGTAGACTACAGTTCTCGTGACTCTCCCTATAGATCATTTGGGCAGCAAGGAGAAGAGTATTCTCCTACTATAGGAGATACATTGAGGGGCTTAAGGGAAGAGATCAGAAGTTGCAAAGAATACAATGACACGTTGGTTGAGGCTCACGAAAGACATGGAATGGCTCATGAGGAAGTAGGTAGAGTTAAATGCAATGATTATACATAGCTTGTCATAATTAAAGAAACAAGGACAGTTAAGGATCAGTCAAGAGCAGGAGGAGAAAACTAATGGAGCCTGTGGTAGCAGATCTCAATCCGGATACAGGAAGGATAGAGGGGACATAGTTAGAGGTGGAATATCACTGGATACACCTGACAGTAGGGTTGGTATGTATGGGCATCATTATAGTTCCTCATCTAGGAGGCATCATCATAGTCATCATTGTAGTCATCCTTATAGGAGGAGGGAGTATTTTCCCTCCTACATTTGATGGAGAGATGAAGAAGTCAGAAGATGTAGAGTCATGGTTGCTTGGAATGAATAAATTATTCATATTGCATAGCTACTCAGAGAACATGAAATCCAAGATAGCCACCTTTATTCTCAAAAGGAAAGAATATATTTGGTGGGAAGATGTAAATAATGTTAAAGGCAGTTGGGAAGAATACTTGATTTGGGATGAGTTCGAGAAGCTTTTCAAGAATAAGTACTCACAGGAGAGGTACTATGATGAAAAAGATAAGAATTTTTATGAGAGGCATATGGGTTCTATGAGGGATGATGAGTATACTACTAGATTCTTGGAATTGTTGAGGTGTGTGCCTTATCTCAAGGATGAGAAGGATAAGTTTCATAGATTCATCAGTTGACTTCCAGCAGCATATAGAGACCGGATTGAGTTTGATGAGCCTAGATTGTTGGAAGAGGCCATCCGGAAGTTGAAGCATTTTTATGAGTAATCACAGTGAAAACCTTAGCCTAAGGGTAACTTGAAGGGAAATGAGAAATTTAAATGGAAATGGCCACCGAAGCGGGGAATACTTCAAGATGCAAGTGAGAAAGAAAACATGATTCCTTACAAGAGGTTCAATGGAGTTGAGAAGGGACATGGGTCGCATCCTGGAGAGAAGCAAACTAGAGATTATGGTAGACGACTGTTGCAATGTTGTATATTTAGCAAAGATCATCACAAGAAGGATTGGCCATTGTGTCAGGGAGGTAGGCCTCAGATCTATATTTCTCAGAAGGCGCGGGAAGTTGAGGATATTGGTCATAGCATTCCTCGTATTTAGGCAGTTGTGGACAACAAGTAGGAATATCATCAGACATCCATTATTGAGATGGAAGTTGGCTACATGTACTAATAAGAGATTTCATCATTGGGTAAGAGCATGTTCATTTGAGTTGAATGGTATGCCTATAGCAGCACATATGAATGTATTTCCATTGGAATCATATACTATGATTTTGGGTATGGATTGGTTGTATCTCTGTAGGACCAAGGTAGATTGCTATGACAAGGCTATTGAGTGCTTGGATGAAAAAGGGGAAAAGAGAATCTTGCAGGGGATAGAATATGCCTACATTAGTGAGGATGGTCACAGTTATGCAAGCTAAGTGCAATTGTAAGAAGGGGTGTGTAATGTTTGAAGTTCACATTTCCAATGATAAGGGTAAGGATGTTGAGGATGCAAATATCTTCAAGAGGTATCCAGCCTTGTAGCACTTTCGGGATGTATTTTCCGTAGAGATTCCAAAGTTTCATCCTCATAGAGAAGTGGAATTTTTTATTGAGTTAGTACCAGGGGCACCACCAGCATCAAAGGCACCTTACAAGATGAGCACTCCGGAGTTAGTAGAGTTGAAGTTGCAGTTGAAGGAAATGCTTGATAAGGGATACATTCGGCCAAGTGTATCGCCTTGGGGTGCACCAGTATTTTTTGTGAAGAATAAGGATGGTTCTCTCAGGTTGTGCATTTATTACAGACAGTTGAAAAATGTGACCATCAAGAGAAGGTACCCATTATCGAGAATTGAAGACTTGTTTTATCAGTTGAAGGGAGTAGCAGTATTCTCGAAGATTGAATTGAGATCAAGATACCATCAGGTACACATAAAAGAAGAGGACATCTATAAGACTGCTTTCAGGGCTAGGTATGGGCATTATGTGTTTATTGTAGTTCCTTTTGGTTTGAATAATTCCCTAGCTACTTTTATGTGCTTGATGAATAGTTTCTTGAGTCCTTATTTGGACAAGTTTGTTATTGTATTCATCGATGACATCCTTATATATTCTAAGAATGAGGAAGAGCATGTCAATAATTTAGCAGCAATGTTGATATTTCTAATAGAGAATTATTTGTATGCCAAGCTTAGCAAGTGTAGTTTCTTTCAGGCAGAGGTACATTACTTGGGACATGTTGTTTCCAAGGAAGGCATACAAGTAGATCCAGAAAAGATAAAATCTATCATGGAATGGGCATCTCCTAGAAATGTGGATGAAGTTAGATCATTCATGGTACTATCATGTTGCTACAGGAGGTTCATCGGGAACTTCTCATGCATTGCATATCCTATTAAATCATTGCAGAAAAAAGGTAAGAAATTTGAATGGACAGAGGAATGTGCAAAAAATTTTGAACTGTTGAAGCAGTTGTTGAAAAATTCTTAAGTGTTAAAATTGAAAATCCAGATAAAGAGTCCATAGTGTGTACATATGCCTGCAAGAGAGGGCTTGGTGGATTCCTTATGCAGGAGGTCCAGGTGGTGTGCTATGAGTCTAGGAAACTGAATGAGCATGAGCAGAACTATGTGACTCGTGATCTTGACTTGGAAACTATTATTCATGCCTTGAAGATGTGGAGGAATTATCTTCTTGGCAGGGGGTTTATATTGATGAGTGATCACAGTGGGTTGAGATATATGTTTGACCAATCGAATCTGAATGACAGGTAATCTATATGGTTGGCTACCCTTAATGAGTTTGAACTTGAAATCAGATACATTAAGGAAAAGGAGAACAGGGTTGTAGATGCTTTCGGCAAGAAAGTGCAGTTGAACCATGTTGCAACAGTGAGATTATATGGGACAGATTTACATGATCAGATCTTACAGGCACGACAAGATGACGACAAGTACAAGGAGCTTATGCACAGGTTACAACAGGGTACAGGTGATTGGGATGTGGACTAACATCTTACAATAGATGTTTTGGTGAGATTCAGGGACACAATCGATGTGTCAGATGATAGTGAACTCAAGAAGCTTATCTTGAGGGATTTTCATGTCAATCCATATTCTATTCACCTAGTATATCATAAGACATTGACATTAGTGAAGAAGTTATACTATTGGTTTAATCTGAAGAAGGAAATGGCATAGTTTATGGTTAGGTGTTTGGACTATCAGTAGGTGAAAGGAGAGTGTAAGCATCTAGGTGGGCTACTTTAGCCTATTTTTATTCCAGAATGGAAATTGGAATTCATTTCCATGGACTTGATTACAGGTCTTCTGAGGAAATCGAGACAACATGATTCTATAATGGTTTTGGTTGACAGGTTGAGCAAGGTAGCTCACTTCATTCTTGTGAAGACTACTTATTTAGCTAGTGACATAGCACGGGTCTTCATCAGGGAGATCGTGAGATTGCGTGGTGTTCTGAAGAATATTGTTTCGGACAAGGATGTCAAGTTCAATTCCAAGTTTTGGAAGGATTTGTTTACAGGTTTGGGGACAAAGTTGGCATTCAACATAGTTTATCATTTGCAGACAGATGGACAGAAAGAGAGGTTCAACATGATACTAAAGGATATGTTGAGGATGTATGTCATGCATCAGCAGAGGAGATGGGAGGAGTGCCTTCAATTTCTTGGGTTTGCTTACAATAATAGTTATCAAGAGTCACTAAGGATGAGTTTGTTTGAGGCACTCTATGGGTAGAGTTGTAACACTCCCATCAACTAGAGTGATCTAGTGAATAGGGTACTTATTGGACCAAACATATTGGAAGACATGGAACAAGAAATGCAAGTTATGAAGACGAATCTAAAGGTAACACAGGATAGGCATAAGAGTTATGCATACCAACACGGGGCGTTTAAGGAGTTTCAAGTTGAAGAGCATGTGTATTTTTACATCAAGCCCAAGAAGAGCTACTTGAGGATTGGATTATGTGCCAAGTTGGCACCACGATATTGCAGGCCTTTTGAGATCCTTGAGAGGACTCGACCAATGGCCTACAAACTTGCACTACCTCCGACAATGAAAGTACATGATATTTTTCATATTTCATTACTTAAAATATATGGAAAGGATGTTGGTCATGTTATTGATTGGTTTGTATTTCAGGTGGAACCATAAGGAGAATTCTAGTCGGAACCTCAGTGTATATTGTAGCAGAAATAACTCATGCTTCGGAACCGAGCAATCGAGCAACTTAAAGTGAAATGGAAGCACTTTGGGCCCCATGAAGCCACATAGGAGATGACTGATTAGATGTGGGCTATGTATCCTTCATTGTTTGTCAGTGGAGGCAAATGAGTTTTTGGTATTTGTACGTATTTATGTGTGGTTTATATTGTAAATACCACAATGAATTGTGTTATAAAGCTCCAATAAGTGGTATGGTTGTCATGTTTTCATGTTTTTCATGATGGTTTTTCTTTCAAGCAGGATGTTATTGTAAATACTACAACGTGTTGGGTTATAAAACTCCAGAGGCAGTATGTTTTTGGTTTTCAACAATTTTGTTGGTTGTAGGTGTCATAGAACACCGAGGAAGATATTCCCCTAAGGGGGAGGGGTCTGTAATAGCCCCAGATTAAAAACTTCATGTAATAAAGTTAATAAAGGAAATATAAGATCACAATCAAGGGACACTTATTCCAAGTTGAATTTTGGGAAAAATATCCAGTGGGCATCACTTTTTGTGCTTATGGCTAAGGGGAAATTGGCAAATGCAATGGTTAAGGCTTTGAAAAGGAAAAAATGTATTTTTGGCATTTTTTTTATGAAAATAAAAGAAAATAGGAGAAAATGAAGGTGAAAGGTCACATGTTGCATGTGAGGAAGAAATAGAAGGAAAATAGAGGAAAATGAAGAAATTAAGGGAATCAATAATAAAAATACCTTCGAGCATCAGTTGGTAGATTTTTTTTCAGTTTAGTTTTGGAGTTGGTTTCAGTGAGGATAAGAGCACCAAGAGGAGAAGGAAATAAAGAAAGCAAAGGAAGGACACGAAAAGCAAAGGAAGGTAATGATCAAGCAAGGAAAATTTGGATCAAGCAGCTTCAATAAGAATACTTGCAGGTAAGAGGTTGCATGTATGATTTCATAGTTGGGTTTTGACTTGAATGGTATGTGCATGTTGTTATTTGGTTCTTTTGTTGTCATTGGACTGGATTTTTCTGGGTTTCGACAATGGATTTTAGCCTTTCCTTGCCATTTCCAGATAGTCATGGTATGATGGGATTCGTTCTCGGTTTGAGCTTTGGATTGTTGGAAGATTTTGGATTTGGGTGAGGTGGTCTCAGGAAATCCCAAGGGTTGGGGATGTAGATTTTTTTCTCCAGGAAGCACTCAACAGGTGGGTGGAGACAATAAAATTCCTCTATGGATGGTGAAGGAATTATAAGGCATCAAAGCTTGGTTTGGTTTTATGATCTCGACACCGGTTTAGGTTAGATCATGGTATGGTGAGGGTGGAGGTGGTTTTACCTCTATATTCCCTTGGTTTTTTATGGATTATTTTATCCCATGATATCCAACATTCATGCTTGAAATATGGCACGTGGGTGATTGGATGACAGAGAGATTTGGTTTGGCCCAATCTATGGTTTTGCGGTACATGGAATTCCCAGACCTGGTTCGATATTTCCTATGTTTAATAAGAGCTATTTTTATCTTGCTTTTGATGAGTAAATGTACTTGTTATTATTTTTCTTTAATGGTTTTTCTCTCATTGTTATTTATTTGGTTATATGGTGTTTATAGGCATGGTTTTATGACATATCTTAGTCATGGCTCTCTTCATGTTTTTACTTGTAACTGAATGAATAATGAATGCAAGACCTAATTCGTGTTATGACAGCTATTGTGAGAAGGCATTGTTCCTTATTGTTAAACCTTAGATAATTTTCCAGATCCTTATGTTCAGATATGCATTCATGACATGTAGGTTGCATGTTTACCAAGTGTTTGACATAATGTCAGTCCTGGATGGGAGAGGTCAGGTCAAGTACTAGTTCAAGTTTTGGTTTATAAGACTTATTTCTATGTCATTCATCATTTTTGCAATTTTCATTGAGTTCTGGGCGGAGGCCTAAGTCCTAGCCCTCAAAAAGTGGCTTAGAATTCAGGGCCACTGGCATAGAACTAATTGGAAAAGTCCACAGTCGTTGGAAGGAAGGCCTATGGGAGTGACTAGAGGGCTATATTCACCTATGTTCCTTGGTAAGGGAGTGGTTGAGGCTCTAGTTCAGTGAAAAAGAGAATTATCTCATGGGTTGGACACCTGGAGGGATTGGGTTGCTCCTGGAGGTCCTGTAACACCTTAAGGAAGTCAGTAAGGTCTTAAGTTGTTGACTCCATTTCCTTAAGGTCATATAGGAGGTTGAGTCTTATCATAGTGACTCTCATCTCATGTTTACCCCGGGTAAACCGGTGAAAGCGATTAAATGTGGGAGGAGGTGTTAGAAAACATAATTATTAAAGCGGTGAAAGACTATGGGAAAATGAATGTACTCTTGACCTTGCAAGGGACTTATTAAAAAAAATTTGCTTTGGCAAGGAGAAATATGCCAAGCATGGAAGGTGGTTAATATTAATGGTGGGATGGCCCATAAAATTCATTATGCCTAGCTTGCGTGATAAATATATCATTCTAAGCAAGAAGAAACTCTTGAGGGGTTCTCTATTTTTTCTAGAAGAAGATTTAGCTGTCAGAAAACAAGAGGAAATGAGGGAGGAAATTTTAAAGGTTATGGAAATGAGGGATGAGGGAAAGAGAGCATGGATTTATAAAGGTAAATTTGTGATAGCATGTTTTGTACCTCCTTCCAAAATAGAGCAGCGAGATGGTAACAAAGAAGAGTCAACAAATTATTTAGCAGGAAACCAAGAAGTAAGGTTAGTATGGGAAAGCAGGGAAAAAGACTCAATTATGAGTCTTTCATTTAAAAATAAAATAGCAACCAATTCATACCCAAGTTTCTTTAATATTAGTTTGCTCAAATTGTAGAGGTTAACCATGGAGACCAGGACCTGGCTTAGGGCCTATTGCGGAAGATAGAGAAATAATTTTCCTCATAGAAACACATGAGAATGAAGGGTGAAAACACCTTTGTTTGAAGGGTGCTGGAAGAAGGTAGTGTGGAACAAGGCAACAACGAATGGAAAATGACATAGGTGTATCATGGTATTACTGAGGGAAAGAGAAGGTCGTTTCATTGATTTAGAAAAATAAGACTCAAATAAAAAATTTGTTTGGCTTAAAATATGATAAAATGGAAATCACATTAGAATTGCAACATGCTACTTTGTGTCGCAAGTTTCAAAAACTTACAAAATTAGATGGATTGACCAAAAAGGTCCCTTTGCAGCCTTAAAATTGTATATTGCAACATATTCTCAGCTAGATGAAGTCCTTATAGTGGGGGATTTCAATGTTAGGAATGCAAGTGAGAAAGATAGAATTCTTTGTTGTAAAGAAGACTGTGACACTATCTGGCTTACAAAAGAGAGCAATCATTAGTGGGAAATAATTTCAGGGGACAATGGTTGCAATCTCTTTGGTGAATAATTTATTACTCTTTATGGGGCTTTTGACTTAGTCATTTGTAATGGTTTGACTAGATGGGAAAAGTTTGATAATTTCACTTGCAATACTTACAATGGAGCAAGTGTAGTAGATTATGTAATTTTCTTGCATGGTTTGTGTGAGAAAATGGAGGAAGTTATGATTGGAGATCAGCTTTGGGACTTAAAATCATATCACAAGCCAATTTATTTAAGTTTCTCTTGGACTTGAAAGAATTAGTTAGGGCAAAAAAATCAGTATGTTCAAAAAAATCTCCCAAAGGGCAGAATTATTTTGACTCCAAAAAATCGTAACACCTTCAAAATAATGGTAAAGAGGCTTTTCAAGAAGAAGAAAATTCGAATTCACGGGCCTCATAGTCATAAATTAACACATTTAATTCAAGGCACACTTGTAGAGTGAAAATGAGTAAAATTTAAGAAGCCTAAAACAAATTGCTTTTCGGTTAATGCTTGGTTTGACAAGGAATGAAAAAAGGAAAGGAGAATGTGGAAAGAGTAAAAAAATGATAACATAAAGCTCAAAACTTACAAGCAGATATTAAGAAATGAAAAGGTTGATTTCATGGTTTCAAAGAGAAGAACTAATCTTCCTTGGGAAAAATAACCCCAAATTATTTCGGAAGGAGCTCCAACCGAAAAATATGCAAACTGAAAATAGTACTACAGTTTCTAAATGGTTCAACTATGCAAGATGACTTTATGAACAATATCCCAAGGTTGACCCTCGTCCCTTGGTCAACACTGATATTGAACTATTCACGGTGCAAGAGGTAGAGATGGGTATCAAGAAGTTGGGTGTTGGAAAATAAAAATACTTAGTTGAACTCCAAGGAGAGTATCTAAAGTGGGGCTTAAAAATTCTTGCACCTCACATTACAAAAAAATCAACAATATTATACAACAGGATTTCCCCGCAGATTGGACAACTAGTCTTGCAATACCTCTTTTCAAGAGTGGTGACATCAATAATCCCTATGTTTGAAAATCTATTTGGAAGCATGTTAGAAAATAAAAACAACAAGTGGGCGAAAGAAATAGTAAACGTGCTAAAGGGCAAGCAGGTTTTATACCTAAACATTCCACAGTTGATCATGGTATAACTTTAAGGCACATCATTGAAAAAGTGTGGGAGAAAAAGGAATAAGCCTTTTGTTGTTTTATTGATTTCAGAAAAACCTTTGACACAGTTCCTAGCGATAAGTTGTGGCACAAAATGGAGGAACTTAGAGTTCCTAAGAATTTGAGAGCAGTTGTGGATAGGTTGTATGAAGAGGTGAAAGTCAAAATTAGAACTTTAGCAGGCATCTCTGAAAGTTTTAGAAGTGATATCTAGGTCAAGCAAGGTTTCCCATTGTCTCCTACCATTCTTGGTTTATATATTGACAAGCTCAAAAAGTGGCTAAATTCACAAGGGGGTGACGGTAACCATTTGGGCAAGTTTGTTATAAGGCTTCTTTTGTATGAAAATGACCTTATTTTGATTGATAAATATGCTCTTGGTTTGCAATAACACTTACTTTCCCTGGAGCATTTTTGTAGAAGGGTGGGGATGCAAGTCAATATTAGAAAAACGAAATTAGTGGTTTTCTCTAAAAAAATAAAACATAACCATCATAAGTTCTACTTTGAAGGCAACACTCTGTAAGAAGTTGCAGATTACAAATACCTCGGTATTGACTTCAACAAAAATCTAAGCTAGGACGACTGTATAAATAAAAGAACTTTGGGGGGTTGGACAACATTTTATGCTTTTCAAAATAGGTGTAGAGAGGCAGAGTTATGGGACTAGATATCCACTCAAACTCTTTTTGGTCTTTTAATGATTCTTGTGATCCTCTACTGCTATGAATTGTGGGCCAGTAGTACATCCAACATGCAGTGGAAACAAATTGAGAAAATTTATAAGCGCTTGATTACAAACAAATTCAAAATTAAAAGTGCAGTTCCTTATGTTATCTTGTTAAGTGAAACAAAGGTTTCTCCTATTGAAGCAATTTCCATGGTGCGAGTCATAATGTATTTAAAAAAATTGAGCAAATGGAATAGGGAAGATGGCCTAAGGTTTTATTTAATGACATATTATGCAAAATAAAGAAGACTTGGATGTGGAAAAATATCAAATGGTTTAGTAAATGGTGTATTTTCTTGAACATGTGTCCCACAAACAGTAACGAGATAAAATCTTTTATTATGGATAATTTCCACAAGCAAACTTGGGATAAGGAGATAGGTAGAAAGAAAAAGTACTATATTGAAGAGTTTAATCCCACTTATAATCATCAACAAAAAACATACATAGGGGCCAATATTTATTGGAGAGCCAAAAATTGTATTTCTCAATTAAGTACTAATTCACATAAACTCCATTGTGAAAGAAGCGTGGCAAGAAAGAGTATGTATTTTTTTCTCTTCCAGAAAAGTGGAAATAGAAAAGCATTTCATTTTAGAATGTGAGGCCTTCAAAGGCAGCACAGAAAGTTATGCATATATTCTAGCAGCTAACTCTTGGGATAAGCTATTCAATGAGGGGTTTATCAAGAAACTGGAAGCATTTATTGTGAGGCTTCATAGGAAAAGGGTTGAATATAAGAATTAGATGGAGAAGCAATTTGTCCCATAGGCAATTTTTATCCTCATGGACGTTAAAATAATTTATTTCTTCTTTTTGAAGGAGAGTGAAATTCAGCCTTTCCATTTAGGTTTCTATTTCTTCCTGCTCATCTTTCATGCAGACGTATTCGCACACATCTTCATGAAGCTCTCTCTTGTTTTTGTATCATTTTAGCTCGGTCACACGATTTTTTTTGCACTTAACCAGGATTATTTCAATTCTTTTGAGGTTTTTTTTAGGTTTCAAGGGTTTCAACTAACAACAATGAGGGAGTACATTTCAATCCACATTGGACTGGTCAATATTCAGGTCAACAATTCTTGTTGGGAGCTTTATTGTCTTGAGCACGACACCCAACAAAATGGACAAATTCTTGTGACAAGACCATTAGCAGTGGAGATGATGCATTCAACATATTTTTCAGTGAGACAAGTGTCGATAGGCATGTTCCCCGTGTTGTATTTTTGATTTGGAGCCAATTGTCATCGATGTAGTTCAAACTAGCACATATTGGTTGTTTTTTCACCCAGAGTAGCTAATCAGTGGAAAAGAAGATGTTGTTGTCTGTATGATTTCAAATTCAACCAGTGTAGCATAGGTCTTCTCTCGTATTGATCATAAGTTCGATCTCATGTACGCCAAGTGTGCCTTCGTCCACTAGTATGTCGGTGAGGGTACAGAGGAAGGAGAGTTCTCAGAGGCCCGACATGGGTTGATAATTTTGAGGAATGTAACCAATACTCATTGGTTTTATCTATGTTGTATTTGTTTTATCAAATCTTCTTCTTTGGGTCTTTCCATTCAAAATGTTATAATACCCCTCTACCCCACCCCTCCCACCCCCAAAATCTATGGTTTACCCAAAATCCATAAAAAATATATTCCCTTGAGACCCATTGTTAGCATCATAGTTGACGCCACCTATGCACTATCTCATTACCTTGCTCAGAAGCTCTGACCCTTCTCTAGTTAGTCCTCATCATTTATCAAAGATTCCACTGATTTCAATTATAAAACCAAACACCTTTAGCTTGATGAACATGATATCCTTGACAATTTTGATGTTGTCTCCCTCTTTACCAAAATTCTCACACATGAAGCCATTGATATCATTTATAACCTTGTTGACTCTGAAACCCTTAGTTATCAAAATTTTCCTTTCCTCTACCTTATTTTCTTGTAAAGGTGTTTGTTATGAACAAATTGAGGGAATTTCTATGGGTTCATCCCTCTCCCCGATGGTTGCCAACATTTTTACAGAATCGTGCCTTGGATAAATTTCATTTAAAAACTAAATTTTGGAAACAATTCGTGGATGATACCTTTGTTTTATGACCCCATGGCATCCCTGCTTTACATTCCTTTCTGGACCACCTTAACCACATCTCACCCCATATCCAGTTCACCATGGAAATGGAAGTTGACAACTCACTTCAATTTATTGACGTCCTCATATTCAAATGTCCTAATGGCTCCCTTTCCTTTTAGGTCTACTAGAAAAATACTCATACCAATAGATACATTCATGCCCATTCCCATCACCAACCCCCTCAAAAAAAATTTCGTTCTTTAGACTTAATAACTCGTGCCATTAGGATCTCTGATCCCCAACAATTGGACAAATAACACCTTCTCCTTACCAAATCCCTCCAATCCAATGGCTATTCCTCCTCCTAAATTAGGAAATATTTCCACTCTACTCTCCATACCAAACACAAAGTTAATCCTTCATCTCCCCCCTTAACCAAAGTAACCCTTCCTTATATCCAAGGTGTTACTCACCATATTTCCAGAATCTTGTGAAAGAAAAACATCCAAACCTCCTTCAAACACCAAACCACCCTTAGACTACTATTTAGGTTTGCCAAAGACAAATTTGATCCCATGCTTGGCCCTGATTTCTATGAGTTTCCTTGCTCTTGTGGCAAGTCTTACATAGGCCAAACAAGTATATCATTTAAGGCTTGTATCAAGTAGCACATGGCTGACAACACCCAAAACCGGGTCTCAAAATCATCCATTGATGAGCACTCTCACAACACTAAGCATCTCATTTTCATTGATAAAGTGAGAATCCTTGCCTCCGCTCCCTTCCACACCATCGGCCTAATTAGGGAAGCCCTCGAAATTGAAAAGAACCCTAACAATTTTAATCGAGAAGATGGTTTTAAGCTTAGTCAATCTTGGTGTCCCACCATCCAATGTATTTCTCGCAAGCATTCCTTTCAATCTTCCTTTCATTCCTTGGTTCCCTTTCCCGCTCCCTTTCCCACTTCCCTTTTTGTTATTCCCCTTCTGCTTTTTCCCCTTTCTCCCTTTCTTCAAGGCCATTACCCCACACCCTCTCTCCCCCTCTTTTCTTTACTTTTTAATAATAGCAATGTTTCTGTTGTTGTTGTTGTTGTTATTGTTGTTGTTGTTGTTGTTGTTGTTATTATTATTATTATTATTATTATTATTCAATTTTAATAACTTTGGTTGGTTTTTATATTAATAATTGAATTGTTAATATTAGTGATATTAATTAATTATTATTATAATTCCTTAATTTTAATAATATAAATACTTTAATCATTATAATTATAATTAATTTTTATTAATTCTAAATAGATTTAGTATTAATATAATTTTTATTAATTCTAAAGAGATTTAGTATTACTATAATAGTAATAATAAAATAAATATTTTAATAATTATAATACTAATTATTTGAATATTAAATAGTTTTAATATTAATATTAATATTAATATTGATATAGGAGTAATTATCCTTATAAAATTAATCTTATTATTAAAATTATTATTTGATAATAATAATAGTTTAAAAAAATTCATCTTAATTAATTATTTAATAATATTTTTTGTTTGTTTGTCAAGTTGTATGTGATTCTTCAGGCTTAACTTGTGGTTTGAGAAACCGCAATCCAAGGGAATCTAATCCAACAAAGTCACCTCGGGTCGCATCTGGCCTAGGCCACACCAGCCTTCTGACTGGATTTTAGCATGTTTCCTCCCCCTAGTACAGGCGCAATAGTCTCTGTGAGGTTTGGTCCTGGGTTACCTTGCTAACGAGATCCATCCTCAACTAGCTGTGCTAGTGAGACTTGACTATTTAATTATTATTATTATTATTAATTGGTCTTATTAATTATTTTATGATTTAGTAATCTGATAGTTTATCAATTATTAATAAGTCAATTTTAATAGTTATAAGTCTTATTAATAGTTAATTTAATTTCTATTTTAATATTTAATTAATATTAATTAGTCTTGTCAAGTTTCACTAGCACAACCGGTTGAGGATGAACCTCGTCAAAAAGGCGACCTAGGATCAAACCTCATGGAGGTTGTTGCGCCCGTGCTAGGGAGAGGAGACAAGTTAAACTCAATTAGCTTAGTGTTGGTGTGGCCTAGGTCGGGTGCGATCTCAAGGTGATTTTGACGATTTAGATGTCCCTGGGTCATGATTTCTCAGTCCACAGGTCAAGCCTGATGTAATCTCTAATAAACTCAAACCATTTGATAAACAAAAAGAATATTTTTTAGTCTTACTAATTATTAATACTTCAACCTTTTAATCATAGATTAATACTTAATAGGTTTTTATTAATTCATTCTTTACTTTATATACCAATTTTTAATCTTAATAATGATCTAGTCAAAATTAATTTCAATGATATTAATAATAATAGTGAATAAAATCTAATTATGTATTTTTAATAAATTCTAATGATACCATTACTCTTTAAAAATAATTAGTATTTCTTTCTCTTCATATTTTGTGTGAAAAGTTCACTAAAAAATGACGTACTTTTCAAAAATTCTCAAATTCTCCATAAACTTATTATTCATTTTAAATACATCTAAATTTCTCAAATTCTCAATAAGCTTGTTATTCATATTATATATATATATATATATATATATATAATGAAATGAACAGAGTCTTTTACAGAGTATAACTTTGTATTTGTTTATTTTATATTTTTGCCTTCTTTTAAAAAGTGGTCGAGTTTTAATGCTTTTCAATAGGCATCAAAATCAAGCAAAACACATAAAACGATTCTCAAGAATATGTCATTATCGATAAAACTCGACCCCTTTTAAAAGAAGGCAAAAATATAAAACAAACAAAGAATATACTCTCCAAAAGATTCCGTTCATTTCATACAACTCAATTTCTTCTCAACTCATGAAAAGTTACACTCTCCAAAAGATTCCGTTCACACAACTCCATTTCATCTCAACTCATGAAAAGTTTCGCCTCTTTTTAGACAAATCAATTTCATCCGATCATAATCACATTGAACTCTAACTTTGTGGGAACCAATGAAAAGTTTTCCTTCTTTTCATATCACTCAATTTCACCGCGTTCAATGTAACTAACATATATTTTGCAGATTTTAGTTGAAATTGGGTGAAATAATTTTTAATTAATACATGAGTTTTTATTCTTTAAAGTGTGTGTTTAATTGTATATATAGATTGAACATTTAAAAAATCTATGGAATACTTAAATTATGAAGAGTTTGTGATTCAAACTTGTGATTTTAATAAAATTCTTATTAGATTTCAAATAAATTTGTCTAAAACCTCTAAAACTTATAACAAATAGATTACTACTTAATAAAATATGATTTTGAGTTTTTGAAAATATTTTTAACAATAAGTGTAGTTGAAAAGTTTTACATATGTTTTCTTTTTCAAAATTAAATATTGTTGAAACATTTTTATATTTTTTAAATTAAATATATTCGAAATTTAATTAATTTTTCTTAAAAATTATTAAAATTATATAATTTAAATGTTATATGAATATTTTAAAATGTTAAATAAATTTATATATTCAAAATACAATACAAATAATGAAAAATTGAAATTTCACTTATGTATTGAAATTCACAATATATATATTCCAGGGAAAAAATCGACAACTTTCTATTAAAATTAATGAAAGTTACAACTTTGGAGATGCATTTAAGCATTTCGAGATGCCTAATGGGCCCGTGTGCACAAGCACACTATTCAATGTAGTTAGGCTACTGAAAATAAATTTACAAAAAACCCATAGGGTTGGGCTTGTCACGCTTGTCCTTCCTCTTTTGTACTATCTGCCAGTTCCTCGAATGTAGGGGGGAAGGAACCAGGACCAACTCGTCCTTCCTAGTAGAGTTTTCTTTCTCGGAGTCTGAACTTTCTGACACATGTAGTATTTTATGCATTCCTGAACTTATAGTAGAAGCATGCGTGGGTTCTATCGTTGGCTCAACCGTCCGTGACATCTGATTGGTTTCCATTGGTTCTTGTGCTACTTGTTCATGGTTTCCTGGTTCTTGTGCTATCTGTTTTCCCTCCTCATGAGTTGGGATTTCCCCTTCGTCTTCTGCCTCTTGCTCTGGTCCTCCTGAGGGAAATTGCCATCCCTTTGATGCCTTCCCTGTTTTCTTCTTCTTCTTATACTCCTTTGGTGCAGCTGGGCAGGTGTTTTGAAGGTGTCCTGTTTTCTGTCATGTTCTACACCTAAACATTGCGTTTTCATAATCCAGATGTTGCACCCATTTTTGTTGATTGTGTTTCAGAATGATACTTTTGGGAAGCCCCTTGTTGAGGTCCACTTCTACACAGATTCGTGCAAAAGTGAATATTCTCTCCTCTAGTCTCTCGATATATGTTTTGATATATGTCCCCAGACAGTTTCCGATACCCTCTAAAACTCTTTGATTCCAAAAATGGAGCGGGAGATTGTATAGCCGGACCCATACCGGCATTCTAGCTATCTCCATCGTATTGGCGTCAAAATCTGGGAACTAAAGTGTAGTGAAAAGCCCGGTTGATCCCCTGAACCATGGCCTAACTCTAAGGATGATGTCTCTGGCTTCTTGTGATGTAAACTTAACTATAATGAATCCTTTGGAGCAGAGATGTATATCACAATCCATGGTCCAGTTGGTAAAAATCCAATGGAACAGTTCCATTGGTTTTTTCCAGTAGAAATTGAACCTGCATATTATCGCCTGAGTTTCAAATGTAGACCGGTATTCTAGATCTCTGCTGCCTTAATGTTCAGTTTTGGAACGCAGTTCATTTTCTCCACAATATACGATTTGGGTGTGTTCTTTGTCTGTTCAATTGGTGTAGTTTCTCTGTTCTTTCCCTGCAGGATATTCCTGTAGGTTGGGCCTTTCTGGGCACCTGTTTTGAATATGTTGGCTCCTTTTGTCTGTCCTTGAGTTCTGTTCTGGTCAGATCTAGTCAATGTGCTTCCTCCTGCGGCTCCTCCTTTGAGTCTTAGAGTCAGGATTATGGAAGAATTCCTTTGTATCTGATAATCTTTTAAAAGTTTTCCTTCCTGTAGTGTTTTTCTAGAAAAAACAAGACTCTGTTTTATGGCTAGGATTCCTGATGAGGATTGGATCTTCTACTTCAGATCTGTAATCTGATCTGAATCCCGTATCCAGAGGGTTTGGGATTTTCCGCCTAATGTTCTTAAAAATAACTGAAAACTATTTACTGCATTGTTTTCCTTTTCTTCTGCTTCTGCCTTGCGAATTTTCCTTTGTATATTACCATATTATAAAATCATTTTTTTTAAATATATCTATCTTTTATTTTTTTAATTATGGTTAATATGTATGGTGCTAAGTAGTTTGATGGGTAGCCTCAAAGTTTTTTCTTTTCTATATGTGGGAAGCATTTAGTTTTCAGTATGTTGTTAGATATTTAGAATACAGCCAATGTAAATACAATCAAACTTATTTAGCTTGGTTAAAAAGACTTATTATTTTTTGCTACTAGATGACATATCACGTTGTTAGGTGGCCAACAAACTTGGTTTCCCTCTAGGAAAGTTGAGGCCACCTAATGAACGGTATGTGGATGTAACTTGATTTTATAAATTAATGTAAAAGGAAGGACCTACCAAGATTACAATTTTTTTTATGGTGAATAGGTAACTCGTTGGAGTAATTTGGGCAAGGCCCAGGATCAAACTTCGTAACTTCCACTATAACACCAAGATTTTATCCAACAGTCTGCAAGTTGTTGAGATTACAACAGGATGATGAGCTTAGTGGAAAGAAGTCGCCTTCACTAAGTGCGCCCGCAGGCTATTTTTGGCACACAGTCTATTTTTATACTATGTCTATTTTTAGACATGTCGATCATATTCTATGAGTTGCAGGATGCTATTTGTGGATGGTTGGTCAAGTTGGAAAAATAGATGGACTTCTATTTTTAGACATATTGGGCGGAATCTATTTTTAGATTGCCAGTCTAAAAATAGATATGTCGAATCTTATTATCTCTTAATAATATTTGGACTATAAACATTATATTATTCTCTTGGAGCACTTCAGTTAAGTGCATAGATGTGGCACAGGAGCTGACAGAAGGAATTACACTATTCCTAACGGTTAAGTGGAGCTATTGCATGGAGACTTCAGTTAGAACTCATGTGACAGAGTTTGGTGGAGTTAGTAGAAGTAGTTAATGGAGTTGTGTTCAGTTTAACTCAGTTAGACACAGTTGAGCTAGTTGTATCTAGTCTAACTGATTGATACACTAGTGAAAGTGGTGTGAATTAATTAATAATTAATTCACTAATTATTAACTCATTAATCAACTGAAGAATACATCAGTTAACTACAGTGCATGGACAGTTTCAGTAGAGACTAGTGGAGAGGTAGGTGAAAGAGCAGTGTGACTATCAATTGTGACTATACTGGTGCATGGGTTTGCACCACACATTGATGGAGATGCCAATGAGGATTGCGCAGTGCAAGCCAGGTGGATTCGAGTTCATTCAGAGCCCATATTCAGCAGGGATTACGCAGTAGAGGCAGACTAGCAGGTGGCAGAGATCGGTGCATGGGATTTGCTAGATCGGACCTGATTAGTGTGTAGCAATTAGAGATTGTACTGAGAGCTTGTGATAAGCTTTGTATGATGATTGTTACATGATCTCTATGACATATAATATACAGATAGTTGGGGGTTTTCAGCTTTAAGCTTTCCCATAAATTACTGTGTTCATATGTGTGAATTTTTATGGTTTTAATGTGTGCATGCAATTGATTTAATTTCCGCAAGTAATGGTCAATAGTAGAAAAGATTATGTATTATGCATGAAGTCAAATAGTGTGTGATCAGGAGAATCTTGGATGTATAAAGCATTAGTTATATAATTTCTACACAAGCCAGATATACAAGATACTCATATCTCAACTTACAACCGAGACATCCAGAAACCAGCGAAAACTAAATCGGGATCCAAAACTCCAATAAGAGCTTATCCTTCCAGCCTTACTATGACGGGCCATAGTGTTTCCCTGTGGGATTTCAAACTAGGTGGCAGAGATAACATCACCCAGAACTAAGACCAAAGTTCCAGAAAGGTGAAAAGAAGGCTAATACAACAATCCAACAATATTTTGGCTCTGATTCAGGTGATGAAAGGAAAATAACCGCAATGGTTTCGATAGGTAAGATTTCTGACACTAGTTCCAGTTCTAGTACTTCTACATCTTCTTCAAACATAAATCATCTGGATGAAGATAAAAGAGTTGAATTATTTCACATAAGGGTAACTTCTAAGCACACAAAAATAGATACATTGTTTGAAAGTGGTTCACAAGCAAATTTAATATCTAAAGAATTAGTTAAGAAATTGGGTTTGGAGATAGAGAATCATCCAAGACCATACCCATTAGGTTGGCTAAAATAAAAGACTCAGATTTAATGTCACAAAGCAGTGTCGTTTAAAATTTTCCATCACAACTAATTACATTGATGAAGTGAACTTAGATGTGATACCATTAGACATATGTCGAATAGTGCTAGGAATTACTTATCTCTATGATCGTGATGCAGTGTTTCATAGGAAATAGCATAAATATCATCTTAAGAAAGATGGGATTGAATACATTGTTCGAGCAAATAAAATCAAAACACACTTGGATTTAGTTGCTGCTAATTAGATGAAGCGACTAATAAGTTCAAGTAAGAGATATGTACTCATGGTTGTAAAAGAACAAAATAAGGATCAACATGATGATTTTTCAGGTTGTGAATCTCAGTTTAAATATAGTTTGGTTAAAGTGATAGATTTTTTTCAAAGTCTATTTAAAGAACCAAAACATCTGCCTCCTAAATTTGAATTAGAACATGAGATACAATTCCTATCTGATGCCCCTTTTCCTAATGTCAGAATGTATTACATGTCAATCATAGAGCACGGAGAAATAAAGAAACAAATCCAAGAGTTGGTTGAAAAAGGTTTCATTCAACCCAGTTCATCTCCATGTGGTTCACCCATAATTTTGGTTCCTAAGCAAAACGGGACATGGGGAATGTGTGTCGACTTTAAAGCTTTTGATTCACTTAAGCATAAAATTGTCACAGCACCAATCTTAGCTTTACCAAATATTCAACAGCCATTTGAAATTGAAACAGATGCTAGTGGTTATGCAATGGGTGCAGTTTTACTTCAAAATAGAAAACCAATTTGTTTTCATTCAGAAACTTTTTCTAAGGCAGTTATAAATTATCCGACATATGATAAAGAACTGTTTTCTTTGGTTGAAAGTGTAAAGAAATGGAAACACTACTTAATGGGTAAAGAAAAAGTGATTCACATAGATCACCAGTCGCTTCAATACCTGCAGTCACAGACTAAGTTGCAAAAATCTCGCCATTACCGATGGATGGGATTTCTTCAGCAATTTCAATTAGTAATTAAGTACAAGAAAGGTGTAACAAACAAAGTAGTTGATATGTTGTATGGACCTTCTTTGAATGCTTTAGTATTGCTGCAGAATAGTTCTTTAAAACTTGAAATTTATTTAGAACAATATAGTATTGACGTTGATTTCAAAGATATTTATGAATCACTAACTCATGGTCCTCAGGTGGAAGAATTCAATTTTCATGTTCATGATAGGTTGTTATATCATCTGGGTAAGTTGTGCATACCACAGGCAGAAAGAGCGCATGTTATTCGCGAAGCACATTCTTCTCCCATTTCAGGACATTTTGCGTAAGCAAGACTATGGTGCAAATTCAAAGGTATTGTTACTAGTCTCACATGTATGAAACAGTTGTGAAGTACATTAAAGGATGTGTGATGTGTTTGACAAGCAAGCCAAGCAATCGAAAGATTGGTTTGTATATACCACTTCCGGTTCCTTTGTGACCATGGGACAACATTTCCATGGATTTTGTTAGAGGAATTCCAATGTCCAGGAGAGGGCATGATTACATGTATGTCATGGTTGACTGTTTTAGCAAGATGTGCATTCTTGTTCTGTGCAAAAAGAAAGTGACTGCATAACATACAACACAGATGTTCTTTAAATAGGTATGGGTTCATTTTGGGTTACCTACTTCCATTATTTCTGATCGAGACACTCACTTTGTAGGATATTTTTGGTCCACTTTGTGGGGACTCATGGACACAAAGCTGAACAAGAGCACAACTTTTCATCCACAGACCAACGAGCAGACAGAAGTGGTGAATAGGATGGTGATACATATTCTTTGAGGTTACTACAGTAAACATCCTAAGTTGTGGGATGAATATTTAACTTATGTGTGGCATGCTTACAATCGAACCTTACATTCTTCGACTAATCGTTCGCCATTTGAAACATGTTTTGGGTATCTACCAAAGTCACCAATGGACTTCATGTTCGGTGAAGAAGATAAATTGGATGGACACGATGTTTCAAACAAAGCAGTTAAGTTCATTCAACGGATACAACAGATACATGAAGCAATGCAGGATAAGTTACAAAAGAGTTAGGCCAAGTACAAAATGTGCCATGACAAGCATCGAGTCGATCATCATTTTTAGGTCGGTGATCAGGTATGGCTGTATATCAGTAAAGATAGGTTGAAAGGTGAAGGTAAGAAAATGAAACCCATCAGGTATGGTCCTTTCGAGATTGTGGAAAAGATTGGAAATAATGCATTCTGGTTAGATTTACAGCCTTACATGTGTATCTATTCAGTTGTAAATGTAGAAAATCTGAAGTTGTATGAATCTTTGATGATCATTGATCTAGAGGAAGATACATAGATTCCTAACATTGATGATTTGGCACCCGAGTATATGAATGACTTGTAGGAAGATAGCATCTTTGATAGGAAAGTTCGCACTTCCAGGCGAGGAGATGTTGAATATCTTCGAGTGGGACTGAAGGGAATAAATCCGAGCAAGGCGAGGTGGATGAAGATCGGAAAAGTGAGGGAGATGTACCCTCAATTGATTTATGCTTAAATTAAACTTTTGTGCTCCAAAAGATTTCAATTGGAGAGGATTGATCTAGGAGGATCTTGCTTCAATGCAGATCGACAATGAGGTCCAGTCAGCGCCAGTTTTTCCAATGAGAAGTTCAGTTCAGTCTTATGTTCGTCAAGTCCTACAGTGATCCAGATGAAAGAATCTTAGATTGGTTCCAATTACTTATTCATGGTGTAATTGTGGTGGTAAAGTGTAATGATGTGGTTATCCTAAGCTAATGTGTAATGGTGACATGTAACTAAGTTCTAAAGGTCTCAAACCTATGTATTGAAACTATGGTGGTAAAAGCCTGCAATGTAATAAACCTAAGTTCTAAGGGTTTCAGACCTTGTATTAAACCTTTGTAATACCATATCATTCCTAAACCGCAGCATTAAATCGTGTTGAAACCGGCATGACATGTGAATAGGCAGAGCTTGACCGTAGCAAGAACCGTTGATACTGCAGTTTCGAAAGGTGACCGTAGTTGACCACGCAGTGGCATGTGAACAGACAATAGGTAACTATTGCAGTAAATTTTGAGTAGATTGCGCAAGTTTCGGAGTGGCATGTGAACAGCCTGACCGTGGCGGAACTGCTAATGCGAAGCCACCAGGGTCAGACCGCTAGGTGGCAGTCTGCCATAAGACCGCAACTTGGTCACATGGTGGATAGTTGTTCCTCCACGTCGTTTGCAAAACCGTCAAGGTTAATTATAACATAAGGTCCAAAACTGGTTTTTTTGCACTAAGTTTGAAATTGTAAAGTTGTCCACCTTATCACTAAAACCTAAGGTGTCACATTCCCACAAGACCGAGACCTAATCACCACTTAATTTCTCAACCATTTGCTAAACTTGGCCTCAAGTATTTCGAAGACAACCTTATTTAACCTTAGCATTTCACATGATGAGGGGAGAGTGATTTTGTATTCAAATTATGAGAAAGAGAGGTTGTTTTGTTTTCAATGTAACTTGGTCGTCCGGAGGTAGAATTGAGTGCAGAGATAGGCGTTGGAAATCTAGGAGAGAGAGCTTTCTGTTGACAATGACCAGAGGTGCCTGTGAGCATGTTTAGTCTATTTTTTTCTGTGTAAAGACTTCCCTGGATTAATCCTTAATAATACGGATGCCCATCTTGAAAGTAGACCCAAAGACGTAGTCCATCAGGGAAAAACTCCGTAATCAGTTTTTGTTGTCTCTTATCTCTGTTCTCTACTATAATTTCATGTTTAATACGCTTCTTAAGTTTTTTTTTAAGTCTTAAATCATTTTCTTTCCTTCAGTCTTCCACATTAAGCGATCGAGTTAACAATCAATTCATTGTTGGCAAATAATCAGTTCTACTTTAGTATTAGATCAGATCACTTAGTGATACAACCATCCTGTAATCCTGTGAGGAGATGTTTTAAAAAATATAACTACTTGTTGACGTTGCAATCAACACCCTCCAAATTTTTTCCTACACTTAAATTTTTAAGCCTATCGAGGATCTTGCAATCTGTCTTCTCGTGGTCATTTCATGGTCGATGATGCTTTGCTAAGTACTCAAGTCTTCATCTCAGTTTCTAACTTCCAAATTCACTTGCTCACACATGGTAAACCCTTGATGAATTCACAAGTGCACCTTTATTTTGCAAGCTTAGACAGGCATTGCGCAGTTCTTGAGATCAAGGCTTGCACAGTCTATTGGAATAAAGCTTGCGCAATGTTTAGTTATAGTGCTTAAAAATTCACTGATGACAGTGGTTTCACTATCCATAAGGACTGTGCACTGTGAACCCTATGTCGATAGTCAGTGCACACTCTCCATTGAAAGTCTCCCCCTCATTTTGGTTGTATTTTTCTCATCATTCTAGTGATTTTTTTCAATTATCACTTTTGCGCACATTTGTTTTCGCAAGTGTCTCTTTCACTTTTGCAACTATCATTTTTTATTTCTTTCACATTAAAAAGTGTCATATACACGTTTTCTTCACTCTGGCATGTGCCACTTTCACTTTCTATAGATTTTACAAGTGTCATTTCACGTTTTCTTATTGTCGCAAGTGTCACTCTAACTATTTTCATTCATGTATGTGTCTCACCTTTGCACACCACTAAAGGAATTTCTAGCACACTCTTCTACATTATATGGTCCTCTATATCATAATAATACGCACTAGACACATTCTTACATCTTAGCGCACTTTCTTGTCACAATCGACACTTTTTTCACAACTTGTATTCTAAGTGCTGCAATGCTACATTTCAACTGTCACGCTTAGAAATAAGTGTCTCTTTGTTATCGTTTCAAGGTGTGATTTTTTATCATGAGTATTGTGCATTCCCTTGGCTTGTATTGATGGAATTCAAGTGTGTGATCTGTGTTTGAGTCTCGTTTGGATGCTCCTCCCTCTCTTACTCTACTGGTCCCATACTTAACTGAGCTCTTCTTCGTCCTCCTACCTAGTGCAAGCTATGAAAGCATCAATATTTCACCAGCTGATGAGCATTTCCTATCCCTGAGCCTCATTGATGAAATATTTCCCTCCTAGACTTGTGCATTGAGTCTTTCTTAAGGTCATCTCCTATGCATTAGAGAAATTCTAAAGTCTAAAATGGGCCTCAAAACAAAAATGTACAACCAAAATCAACTTTATAAGAATCAATAGGATTCAAGATGATGATGTCAACCATGGGGGATGATTCACCATTTTTGGAGTAAAAAAGTAAAAATATTGAAAATATTGAAAATAAAAAATAAAAAAATTTCAACTCGTATTCTCAACTTATCTCCCTACAGTTTTACTCAAATTTAGAGTGGGAGCACTCGTTGGATGCAAAATTTGATTTAACCCAAGAGGATTATGTTTCCAACATTCCCCCTGTTAATCTAAAGGGGTGTATATGAGTCCAAGAAGAGAGTTGAAATATAATGGTGGATAGCAACCAGTGGATAAATTATCTCTCTAAAATGGAGGTTTAAGGAAGACCACAAAACAAATGAAGTATCAAAAGCCAAAATATTCTATTGGTGGCGGTTTAAAGCTTACAACCAACTCTGGAACTTGGCTCAAAGAAATTCCTGGAACAACTTTAAATCTAACTAGAAGTTGAAGTCTTCTACAAAATGGAATTTATCCCTGGTGATGGTTCAAATATGACCACATAGTGATGAAATGGGTAGCAGAAGACAAAGTGTTCTTCTAGTGATGGTTTAAGGTTTTCCACTAACCAAATCATGCTCATGGAACATGAGTTTGTCTCTCGATACACTCTGACTCTAAATCTAGGATATGGCTAAAGGATTTGGTTCACATTGTGGCTCAAGCTCCCATAATATAAATTTGAATCTAGTTGTTGACTATCAATTCACCCTTGTCAGATACAAGGTGAGAATATAAAAATTTCTCCATTGTAATATGGGTCAATAATTGAGAATGAAATTTATAGTATTCCCAATATGTCTTCTTGGTTGTTAAAGGTCATTGCCAAGAAGCGATCCATCTAAGGTGAATCTTGTATCCTGTAGGAGTATTGTTTCTGGAACATCCATCTTAATAATGACTATGTTTTCCACAATTCTCACAAGGGTGGAGATCAAAACATTGATTTTTCATGTAGCCAACTTGATCAGAATGTTAGCATCTATAGATCTCATATGGAATTGGATGTGGAATTTGTTAGCCTCCTATATCAATAGGTTTCATCTTTCATGATTGTCTTGATGGAAGTGTGGAATATGTTCAAACCTTCTTACTTGAGCAAAGGTGTTCCATATTCTTAAAAAACCAAAAAAATCAAAAAATTTAAAAAATGTAAAGAGGGTATACCCTAAAAGAAAGATCAAAGGGTAAAAAGAATAAAATGGTCAAAAAAGAGAAAGAAATGAACCCCAAGCAAAAAATAGACCAAGGAAAGTGTGCAAATCCAAATGCCACTAATTTTTACTGTTGTAATAAATCAATTGTGTGCAGCTTGTGAAACTTTTGCCACAATTCATGAATAAGTCAAACTGTTTAAACTTGGCTTAGTCATATTTCAATTTCATGTTATAGATTAGAGAATAAATATCTAGCCAAACAGTTTAATCTTGGCGGATAAGTAGCTAGGTAGAGTGAATAAAAGGTGCTCAACAGTTTAATCTGAGCCCTTGGATGTAATAAGGGTAGAAATAGATAGATTCATCATGTAAAAAGAAAAGATTGATCGGGGTTTGCAAGTCTAAATGCACCCTAATAAAGAAGACAAAATGGTAGTGTTAAGTAGATAGGGTAGGTAGATGGTGCTGCAAAGTGTTATCTGATGAATGGTGCTGCTACATGTTAGTTAATCATTTACTTTCATCAAAAGTACTGAAGCAGAAAATACACTGAAAAATCACAGCAAGCAAAGTCAAATTCATTAACCTCCCCCATCATTTTTCCCCCTCAAGAGTTTTACTAATTTCCCTAAAAGTACTAAGGTAATTGGAGATCAAAGGGGCTCAAGGCATTTCCTTGACTTCTGGAGGGACCGGACCCTCGGCCTAATGATCAAAAGACCTAAGCACTTGAAATAATCCATCATTGATTATCTTCCATCTTTAACTTTTTCCTAAGTAAAATCCTATTTTACTTAGGAAACTGATGCAATATTCCATAAAATTCCTCAAAACAACTTATTATTCTAAGTTTAAGTGTTGAAGATAAAATGTTGCAATTTACTTCATAAGTTATCACTTTCTTAGATGTACAAAGATGTTTTGATTTTCCTTGTCCTTTTTCATATTAACATTTGATTTTACTATATTAAATCCCTAGTAAAATTCCCTTTCCTAAGTATATAACTCCCTTTTCTAATAAATATCCCCAAAACCCTTTATTATAATGTTTTACCAAAGTATATATTCCCACACGTTGAAAATAAACACCCCGCTTTATAAAGCCCTTTGGTTAAAACTATAGCCTTATACATTAATCCCCGCCCTATGGTGAATTAGTTGTGTATTAATTAATTCATCGTATAATAAAATATATATAAAAAGCGTTAGACATGTAATATATGTGTTTAACACCAAAAACAAGAATAAAATGCGACGGAGTCCTGCGCCACCGTGGTCCGTCCACGTGGCATTCCTCTCAAGCCAACTCCGCCTCGACCCTTTACCTTTGCATATGGGATTAATTAGTTATTTGAACTAATTAATAACCTTTCACTTACCAATCGAAATCCTCCCGGGGCGATTAAATAACGGTTAAACGAATGTAAATCCCGCCGGGCCCACTTTTCAATCCCCCGCATGTTTCCCTTTCCTTCAGCCGTCGGATCATCCCTCCATTGATCAACGGTCATGATCAATCCCGCTGCCCATCCCGTGTGAGTTATTTAGCCAGCGGGGAATGGGTGGTTTTGACTAGTCAGACCATCCACGTGGCGTTAGAGCTATGGAATCGCTCCCCTCGCGTCTTTTACCGCCTTCGTCCATAAGCGGTGCAGGCTCACCGCTTACCGCTTACCGCATACCGCCGGCCCCACTTTCCTACGTCACCCCGTACGTCAATGACGTCATCACCTCGAAAAAGACAAAAACCCTTTTTGACTTGTAAATAAGCCATTTTCGTGTTTTTTCAGTTATTTTTAGTTTCTGAAAGAGACAGAGCTCCCGCTGCAATTTCAAATTCCACTGCAAATACACCAATTTACTCCGAAATTCAGCTGCGCCCGTGTTGAAGAACGTCCCCGCCATTGTTCATTACCTGTTAAAAAACCAGTTCCATCTAAAAACAGGTATTTATCATCTCGCGCCCCGACTGCAAGTCAAGCTTAGTTTCCTTTGTTTTTTCTCTGAAAAAATGGTTAAAAATCCTCTCTGAGTCCTCATTGAAGATTTAAAACCTGTGAATTTGCTTCCCAAACCTGTGAATTGTTCCAATTTCCTCTTTTATCAGACATCCCGCCCGGTCTGCAAGAAAAACTAAAACCTCCATTTTGAATCCACAAGAACCAAAATGGAGGCCCCAACTGCTCTAAATATCACTCCTTTGAATGCTCCTCACCGAGATTTGGACTATTTACCTCTGATAGATGAAGATTTCCAAATAAAAGACCTACATTTTGATGAAAGTCCCCGTTTGAGCTTCTGTCGCTGCAGAGACGAACACTCAAAGGGGCAAGATCTTATAGGGTTGTGGGAATCCAATCTCCCAAGGTATTTTATTCCTACAGTCCACGTTTTCCCTGAAATCATTCATTATTGTCATGAAAATTATGATCCTGCACAAAGAGCTGTATTAGCTCCTGATCAAAGTGTTATGTTCCCTATCACACCTCAGGCTATCAATGCTATGTTATACTTTGAGCCAGAACAAGAATTAGCACCTTTATCCATGGAAGGGTTGATTGAGAAAACCAGACTGTTAACTCCAGAGAAATTGAAAGCAATGTGTCAGTATTTCATGTTACCTGAGCATCAGCCAAAAGGGACTCCCCCCTATGGTTTTTACTTTTCCAATCAATTGGGAAGGCTTATTGTGAATGTAATATCCTTTGTCTTAGGATTCAATACCAGTGAGTATGTAGATGAGATAACTCTGGCTTTGCTATCTATCTTTACCCCTGGGCAGCCTCCTGAGATTAAGTATGATTATGCTTCCTTCATTGCCAACAAAATCCATGATCAAATTTTAAGGCTAGATGATGAAAAGGTTTTCAAGTACTCCTCAGTTATCTATCATCTCATAATTTTCTATCACTCAGACAGATTCCCTTTCCCTGTTCAGAAACTTGATGCTAAAGGTAATCCCAGGTCTGTTACTTTTTGGTCCCCCATCATTCATTTGTCCTCTGATTCTCCCTACTCTTATTCAGAATTCATTGATCAGTTTATACATCCTGCTACAACCTTGTTAACAGGAGTTTCTCCCCCCAGGCTTAGTACTGAGATTAGAAAGACCCTGCAATTGTCAAAGAGTTATAAAGTTGGGGATTGGTACTTGTACCAAAACCATACAGTCATCAGGATTTATGGATGTGAATTACATCCATTCAAGTTACCCGGATATGTACCAATGAGAATTTTTGCTTTGGAATACTTTAGACAGATGAACAACTCAGATGTAATCCATTTCTGCAATGTAAAGAAGAAAGCACAGTTAAGGATCAAAAGCCAGTTAGGTCCTTTCATTTGCAATTCTAGAGAAGCTGAGAGAGAAGCAGAACTTATATTAGAGAGAAAATTCCAGACATCTTTCTGTTGGGTCCCATATGACCCCTTTGGTTTCATTTGTGAAAGAAGGTTAAAAAATAAGTCATCTCCTTATGTACATCACAGAATTCCTGACATAGAACAGTATGCAAATCACGATGAATGGGTTAAAGGAACACTTGTTGAAGAGGGAAGTGGAGCTGCCAAATTGAATAAACTTATGAAAGATGTTGAGAAGAAATTTGACCTAGAAACATATGATCAAATGCAGGTACCCTACATTGGCACATCATCAGCAGCCACTCTACAACAAGCTCTACGGGAAGATAGTCCATCAGTAGCAGCAGAGCCCAAGGGTAAAGGAAAAGAACCTATAGTTCAGGTCATTGAAACCCTGGTCATGGCAGAAAAATCACAGAGTTCCAAAGCATCAGAACCATCTCAGACTTCTCACACACCGGCAAAGCAAATCCAAGTTCCAGAGATGCAAACTCCACTGAATGTGGAAATAGGGAAAAAGAGGCTAGCTCCAGATACCACACCTTCAAAAGGAGCCCCACGAGTTTATCAAGCTAAAAAACACAAGTCTGATCCACCTCCAGATGTAGAAATTATAGATGAAGTATTTGATGATGGTAGAGAAGATAGTCAGCAAACAGGTACAACAAGTGAAACAAACATAAGCCAGAAAGGGATACAAAAGCAATTAAGCACTGAAGTATCTTCTTTCAGACCGCCAAAGACAGATACTGGAGACATTAAGAAAACCTTCATTAATATCAAAACAAAGAATGAACCATTGAAAATGAAGGTATACGATCAGTATATGAAGATGGCTCCTCACAATCAGCAAAGGTTGATGTCAGCATTTGATCTTTCACAAGGTAAAATGCAAATGAGCCACTTCAAAGCAAAGGTGCCGAAGCCAACTTCAGCAACATATTACATCAGAACAAATTTTGAAGTTTTAGCAAAAGATATCCATCCCTTGGATCAGATAGAGCTTCATAGACAAACAGGGGAAATGGTTTATTCTACTCTCACCAACAAAGCCATGGCAGCTTTAACACTGCAAGATTCCTTGAATAATACTACTGCACAATTAAAGATTGAGAAGGCCTCCTCACAGGCCAAGGAAAATAGAATAAAATCTCTAGAAGAGATCATCATTGGTTTGGGTCACAATCCCAAAGACATTAAAGGTATTGAGGCATTGGTAAAAAAGAAAGAGGATGATATAGCTGCACTCAGAAAACAGCTGAAATTACCAGCCTCGAGGCACCCTCGGACACAGGAAGTTATAAAAGGAAATTCACAAGAAGAAATGATGGAGTTGCTCTTGAATTTGACAGAGCGACTAAATGAAACAGAGAAGGAGTTGGAAAAAGCATTGCAGGAATAGGAAAATATCAAGCAGACTTCAACAACAGGTACTACAACTACAGGACAGCAGGAACAACCATCTCAGGTAAACATTTCTAATTTGAATTCTGAGGATTTAATTAAACAGATGGAGAGTTTGCAGCTAAAGGTCACAGAACTCCAGGAAACAAAATTACAATTAACAAAATTGGAGGGAAAATATGACACATCCAAAAAGACAGCTGCTGACAACCTCAGGGAAATAAAAAGATTGGAGAAATTGGTTGAGGCTTTGCAAAAAGATCTTTCACTAGAAAAGCCTCTGAACGAAATAAATGATATTCTTTGGAGCAACATCATTGGATTAATAAGAGATATTTGGCCTTCCATTCAAGCTATTTTTGAGCAAAATGAATTAGTCAAGATAGCACAAGAAGAAATAAATAAAACTAAACATGAATTAAGGGGCAAGCCGGAGCATGCCCAGCAGATCATTCAATTTTTGAATTCCAGAACAAAACAACAGCTTGCATTGTTAGGAATTGATGACAGAACAGGTGTAGTTTTGGAAGCAAAGAGAGTTTTCACCAAGAGGACTTTCATGCAAAATCTAGAAAGAAAGTATACTGACATTTTGGTCGATATCAACGTTTTCAGAGAGAAGTTTCAAGATTTGCTGGACAGTGAATTGCCAAGTCCCATGCTCACAGAGGATCAAATAGTAGACTTGGAAACATATGAGACAAGAATAAAAGCTCATGTTAAAAATACAGCTATAGGTTCTACTAGCTCATCAGAACCTGTATTACCAACCGGGAAAAGTATTTATGAAAAAGTGAGGAATCTATTTCATCTGGAGCATGAACTAAAGTATCTATTTCCGAACGAGCCCACTTTTTATAAACTTACTGAAGCAGATGAAACTTTAAGGAAACTCAGGAGAACAATGATACCAGATGAGCAGTGGTGGAAGGAAATGCTGGAAATTTTGTAAAAAAATGTTTTCAGGATGAAAGTTTATCTTTACTATTGAGTAAATGGTAAAAAACAGAAAAGCAGATGAAAGAGTATCAGCAAGAAAGGTTAAAGAGTATCCGTGAGAAGAAAGAGTATTCAACAAGTCAAAGGAATACGCAAAGGACAGCACAGAGCCCTATTTTAAGCACTTATCCTTAGCACGTCCATGAAGAAAGGAACAGCACATCAGTCGTTACTCATTATTCTATTTACGAGACCATGTGTCTCTTGTTTGTTTGTAAATATGCTTTAAGTCAGCCTAGATTATTGGCTAGGATAGAGTAAGATTGTTAGGATTATTTTTTGTATAAATAAACCCTCAAAGAGAGAGTTGAGGGTGGATTCTATTACTCTGTTGTAACATTGAGGTTTTCGGAATAAAAAGCTTTTGGACAAATTTACTTGTGGCTTACTGGATGACGTTTTGAAGCACTGGACTTGTTACAGGATTCATGTGTTGGACTTCAGTTCAATAAGTTTTCCAACCCTTGTGTTTAAATTTTTATATTAGTTTATGCTATCATCATATCCGTTTCTGAATAGTTTACATAAAAGATTGAAACAGAATTTGCTTAATTGTACTCTGTTTTCAAATGTGATTATTCTCGATGTTTTCTTCTGGATTAGTTATAAGCATGAATTCTTAATTGCTCATGTTTTGCTGATTTAAACATTGTTGATTACTGTAACAAAGAATCCTTCATTGCTCTTTGCTTGTGGTCATTTCTCTTCTTTCTCTTGAATATGGTGAAAGATTCTTAGCTGCCTTTCATCCCTTCAAGACCATCCATCCACTTTAAATTTTAAGGATTGTTCTCTGTCTAGCTATCTTGCCCTGTAATACCATCTTGTGTTTAGAAAAGAAATCCAGTAAAGCCATCCTTTGATTCCATAGCCCAATGGACTGAAAGCTCTCAACCTTGCCCTTAGTTTGTGGATTCCACCATTTTCCCAAAACAAATTTCGAATCTATAACTAGCCTAAAATCATTCAAAAACAAAGATAAATTATAAAGAGAGAGCCCTCTCTGGATGCAGATTGGCTAGATTCTGCATCTAAAAGGTTGGTTTGTGGTTACCTCGGGTATACTTTCCTCTTACACAACTTCTAGGAAAACCTGAGTGGTAACATAGTGGCGACTCAACTGGGGATCTGAATCATTTTATTGATATTATTGTTTGATTTATAAGCTATGGACAGAGTCTGAAGATCAGCCAGGTAGCCTTTGAAAATTGCTTTTGCTATGCAAATGCAAAAGTAAATAAATGTTGTTTCAGTCTATCTCTGATTTAGCTTATAAGTTGAATCTTAGTTTCAAATTTTTCAATCAGATTCTCGAGTTTAAACAGATCTTTGAGGAAATCTTAATCACATATCATTATTTCTTAAAGAATTTGTAGAAGTTGTATTTATTTTTCAATTAAAACCCAAAATCCAAAAACACATATTCTAAGAAAACTGGCTTCAGAAAGGATTTGACATACTAGGTCAAACCCTGACCCCAATCCACCACCAATATTTGAAAATCCAAATCTGATCCCTAGGATTCTTAGAAGACAAGGAAGTCAAGAAAGTTCTGAAAGGAGAAGTCAGGAAAGTACAGGTAGTTCTAGACCACTCTCTAGATCTGCATCTTGTCCTGTGAAAATTATTTATATTGATGACATTCCTTTTGATGCACGATTTGAAACATCTTTGTTTGTAAATTTCTCTGAGACTGAATTATCTAGATTAATTCCGGATCCTTTGTTCTTTGAAGATTTGCAATACAGATTTGTTTCACATCATCTTGACAGAGAATTGCATAACTCCATTCAATCTGAGCAAGCCTTTGAAGAAAGCTCAAACATTTCTGTGATAACTGAAGCATCTCCGAGCTCAGCCACTTTTCAAACACCTGTTAGACCTCCATCTCCTCCCGTAAGACCACCTTCTCCTCCTACTAGACCGGCTACTCTTGTCACTCCACTTTATCTTCCAATGGCTAATCGATATGCCCCTTTACAGTTACCAGCCAACCCTCCAGCTTTACCTCAGGATTACCAAAGTAAGATCACACCTTTTGACGGATCAGGTACCTACACAGCTCAACAACACACCAAAAGGATGACAGATTACTTTGAGTTTTATGAGATTGATACTGATGATATCCATATGAGAATTTTCGTACAAAGTCTTACCGGAGAAGTTAGAACTTGGTTTAGGGCTCTCGCCCCGAACAGTATTGCTGACCTAGAAGCTTTGTATAGGGCATTTTTGAACAGATGGGAGAAAAAGAAGGATCCTCTCCAAATCCTATCAGAATTTGAAAAATTAAGAAGAAGACCAAATGAAACCGTACAAGATTACATCATAAGATTCAATGAATCATATCATGCAGTTCCTCTGAACCTAAGACCCCCACCTAATAACGTGTTGGTCAAATTTCCGGACGGTTTTGACTCTGATATAGCTTATTCTCTTAGGGAAAGAGCTCCACAAACATTAGAGGAAATGCAAAGCATAGTGGTGAGTGTAGAAGCAAATCTGATAGAAAAACGAGCCAGAGCTAGGGCAGAGAGAAGAATGCCTATGAATGAAGACCCTTCAGCTTTTGAAAAGAAGCTGGATGTAATCATTAAAGGTATGGAAAGATTAGGTGATAGAGTGGAAACCATTGAAAGAAAGTCTGCTACTGATAACGAGAATGTTGCAAGAAACCCAAACTTTAGGAGGAATCTGAACCAAAATATTGGAAAGAATGTCCCTGATCAAAACATTAGACCACCTTTCCAAGAAAACTTTGTTGAAGGTTCAACCTCAGAAGAACCTACAGAAGATGTAGAAATAAACAATGTCAATGAGGACAAAGATGAACCAGAAGTCTTCCTATCTCAAGATGATCAAGAGAATCATATCCTTGAAACATTCCACACTCATTCGGGTGAGACTTTTGATTTCAAAGAAGGCTATGACACAGCAATCTACGAGGTTCATAAGCAGTACAACTTGAGAAGTAGACGGATAGATGTACCAGAGAAAAATAAACAGAAAACCCCAAAACAAAATGTCAAAGGAAAACAAAACATTACCCCTGTACAAAATACTTCCCCTGTACAAAACATTCCCCAAATACAAATTTTGCCTAGGATAACTCCTAGTTTTTCAAATCCAATAATTGAAGATGTCTCTGACAACCAACCAATCGACAAACAGCAATCCAATACATCTCCTCATGTAGGAGCTGTAGAAGAAACAGCAGAAGTTAGTCCTGAAACATCTTCAAAGCAAAACTTCATTCATGAAAAAGAGAAAAACATTGAAGATCCAGTAAACAGAGAAAATCCGACTGTGCAAAACACTAAAACTCAAACAGAAAAACCCTTTAATCTAGAAGCTGAAATAGGCAAACTCAAGATAGTTGTTCCTTTATCAGAATTGGCTAAACACGATGTCTATAGGAATCAGATTTCCAAGTCTTTAAACATTAACATTACTGGATTAGATGATTCAGTAAATATTCTTGATGATCAACCCAAACTTCTTTTTGGCCCTGAGGTTAATGGCAAACCAGAAAGTGGAGGAACTCCTCCATTTTATGTAAGCCTGAATATTCACGACAAGATACTCCATAATGCAATGCTTGATTCTGGAGCATCTCACAATTTGATGCCAAAAGCAGTAATGGAAAGATTGAATCTAGATATTACCATACCATACAAAGATTTGTTTTCATTTGATTCCAGTCAGGTAAAATGTTTAGGTTTAATTAAAGATCTGTGTGTCACTTTGGTTCAATACCCTGCTAAGTCTGTTTTAATGGACATAGTAGTTGCTGATATTCCACCTAAATATGGTATGTTATTGTCTAGGTCTTGGGGTGCTAAACTTGGAGGATCTATTCAATTAGACATGTCTTATGAAACTATTTCAGTATTTGGTCAGCCTAAAAGATTATATAGAGAAACTTTGATGAAGTACTTAGTGAGTAGCCAAGAGAAGCCTGAAAAATTCCCTGTTTATTCTGTACATTCTGACATGGATTCTTTTATTCTATACAATGCTGAGTCAGATCTTCCTACTGAAATAGAAGCTCCTGAAATGGAAGTCATAAACAAAACCACGGTTAAAATTGAAGAAATCTCTGAAAACAAAGAAACACCAGATGACCGAGAAATACCTAAAAAAACTAAACAACTAGCTCCTGTCAGAAAATACGTTAAAACAGTTGATGAAGATTATGAACATGAAATTCTATGGCATTTAGAGTTTGATGGCTCAGTAAACAGACTAGGGGCAGGAGCTGGGATTTGGTTACACAATGTAGAGAACAATCATGCAGAGGGTCATGCTTATAGGTTAAATTTCAAATGCACTAACAACATGGCATAGTATGAAGCTCTTTTATTGGGGCTTAAACATGTCAAGAAGTTAGGAGGCATTAGGGTATCAATCATAGGCGACTCTGAATTAATCATCCAACAGATTAAAGGAGAATGTGCAACAAAGGACATGAGACTGAAACAATACCGAGAGATAGTTGTAGAGATTCTCAACACATTTCTACAAGCCCAACTTGCCAAAATTCCCAGGAAACAAAACTTGCATGCTCACAGTTTAGCAATGTTTGCTAGTACATGCAAATTGCCTTTTGATCCCAATCATCAGTTTTCAGCTGAGATAAGGCACAGGCCTGCAATACCAGACAATCTTTTGAATTGGCAAGTATTTGTGAATAACAATCAAATCAATAATTTTTTTGACACTTCAGAATGAGTTTTCCAACTGTAATATAGATGAAGACATAACTATTGATAAATTTGATCAAGAAAAAGAACAAAAAATAGAAATTTCAATAGAAAATGCAATTCATATGCTGCATCCAACCACGTTCACTGAAAAAGACATACAAAATTTGAAACAAATGGAATTTGATGAGATCTTAGATGAAACAGAAATCATCAATTTAAAAGATAATCAATTACCCAAAGGATTAACACCTTTGGAAGATCTATTCGACTCAAATGATATTCCATTCAGACCTAAAATGGAACCTGTTAAGGCCGATATGGAGGAATGCAACTTAGGAACACCAGAACATCCAAAAATTGTTAAGTTGTCCAAATCTCTTCCAAAAGATCAGAAGGTTAAATATGTTGAACTATTAAAATAATTCCAAGATGTCTTTGCCTGGAGCTATGAAGACCTCAAATCTTATGATACATCCATCATTCAACATACTATACCTTTAAAACCAGACCAGAAACCTTTTAAACAAAAGCTTAGGAGAATTAATCCTGTTTTATTACCCTCAATTGAAAAGGAAATCAAAAGAATGTTTGAAGCAGGGATTATAGCTCCTATCAGATTTTCAGAATGGGTTTCTAACCTGGTACCAACAAGGAAAAAGACAGGAGAAATCAGATTGTGTGTCGATTTAAGGAATTTGAATAAAGTTTCTTTAAAAGACAATTATCCTCTGCCGAAAATGGACCACATTCTGCAAAGGGTAGTGGGATCTTCGAGAATATCACTACTGGATGGATTTTCAGGGTACAACCAGATTCTGGTTCATCCTGATGATCAGGATAAAACAGCATTTACCACAACATGGGGTACGTTTAAATATGTCAAAATTCCATTTGGGCTCAAAAATGCAGGAGCTACATTTCAAAGAGCAATGGACATTGCTTTTGCTAAAGAAATACATGATTTTCTGGTCATTTACTTAGATGATTTGACTGTTTTCTCTAAAACGGATCAAGAACATTTAGATCACCTAAGGCAAGTATTTATAAAGTGCAGAAAATATGGAATTTCTTTAAACCCTAAGAAGTCATTGTTTGGTTTGGAAGAAGGAAAGCTTTTAGGACATATCATTTCTAAAGATGGCATTAGGATTGATCCGGAAAGAATTCAAGCAATTTTGCAAATACCCCACCCCAGAAACATAAAAGAATTGCAAGCATTTATAGGAAAAATCAACTTCTTGAGAAGATTTATTTCTAGTCTAGCAGAGTTACTTAGATTAATGACTAACATGTTGAGGAAAGATTCAAGCATTCACTGGACTGTAGAAGCCAAACAATCATTCGAGGAAATTAAAATGGCTTTAACAAGGACACCAGTTTTGACCAGTCCTAAATTTGATAGAGACTTTATTATTTTTTCATTTGCTTCTGAACATACTGTTGCAGCTGTTTTACTTCAAAAAGATGACCAAGGGTGTGAAAAGCCAATAGCATTTTTTAGTAAAACACTGAGGGATGCACCTCTAAAGTACAATATTATGGAAAAACAGGCTTTTGCATTGGTAAAAGCAATCAAAGATTTCAGAGTTTACATATTATATTCTCATGTGATAGCATATGTGCCTAATGCAATAGTTAAAGATATTTTGACTCAAGATGGCATTGAAGGTAAACGAGGTAAGTGGATAGCTACCATTTTGGAATATGATATTGAGATTAAACCAACCAAACTGATAAAAGGCCAAGGTTTAGCACAACTTATGACAGAAACCAATTGCCAAGCCTTAGATATCAATGAACTGGATAACGAGCAGGAGATGGCGACTCCTCGGATCAGTCAAGCTTTCTTAGATTCACCCTGGTATACTGATATAATTCATGTTTTATTAAACCTGCAAGCTCCTCCAGGGTTGTCCAGAACCAAGCAAAGATTTTTAAAAATGACATCTTTGAAATATTGTATTTTAGATAGCACTTTATTTTGGAAAAATCATGAAGGAATTTTGTTGAATTGTCTCTTAAAAGATGAAGCTGATAAAGTGCTTAATGAATTTCATGCAGGGGATTGTGGAGGACATCTTTACTGGAAATCTACTGCAGACAAAATCTTAAGGGCTGGTTTTTACTGGCCAACATTATTTTCTGATGTAAAGAAATTTGTAACAAGCTGTCACAAATGTCGGATATTTGAGGGTAAAAGAAAGTTGTTACCTCTGCCTTTAAAACCAGTATCCACAGAAAGACCCTTTCAACAATGGGGATTAGATTTTATTGGAGAGATTCACCCCCCTTCTTCAGGGCAACATAGATGGATTTTAACTGCTACAGACTATTTCACCAAATGGATTGAAGCCATCCCATGTAGACAGTCCAATGATTCTGTAATCATAGGGTTTCTTGAAACCAACATACTTTCAAGATTTGGATGTCGAGAAAAGATTATAACAGACAATGCTGCTGCATTTAAATCAAAGAAAATGATTAGTTTCTGCCATAAATATCATATTACTTTAGGCCATTCAACAGCCTATTACCCCCAGGGTAATGGACTAGCAGAATCCTCCAATAAGAGTTTGATCAATATCATTAAGAAATTGTTGGAGGAAAATAAAAAGAACTGGCATAAGAAACTGACCTATGCATTATGGGCGGACAGACTCACAACCAAGAAATCCATTGGGACTAGTCCATATGAGTTAGTTTATGGTCTGGAAGCAAGATTCCCATCATCTTTAGGAATCCCTGTCATGAAATTACTTCAGGAGGCTCAAGTGGATCCAAATGACATTCAAAGAAGAATTAATCAAACAATCCACATGCAACAAACCAGAGAAGAGGTATACCAAAGATCACAAGTCTTACAGGAAAAGCTAAAGAAAATGTTTGATAAAAGGACTAAAGCAGAGGATTTTCAGTTAGGAGACAAGGTCCTAAGATGGGATTCTAGAAGAGAAGAAAAAGGAAAACATGGGAAGTTTGATTTCTTGTGGAAAGGGCCTTATATCATTCATGCCTTGCGGGGAAACAACACTTACTTTTTGAAGGACTTGGACAATTCAGAAGTTGAAGAAGGACCAGTCAATGGTCGAATGCTTAAGCATTATTTTGATCCAATTTACTAGAATGTTTAAATGTTTCTAACTTGTACATAATATATTGTTTGCTTGTTTTTTTTTTGTTACTGCAGTTTAGATTGGATGGTGACTTCTTGGAATTGAAGCCCGAAGTGAAGGCCCTAAGTTCCAAAAGCTTCACTATCATATGTAAAATAAAGCTATCAGAAGAAGGAAGATTTCATACTTTCAGTTTGAAGACATTCTGAGGCATCTGACATGTTGTTCTTGACTTTCTACAAGGAAAAGCCATCCCCAAGTGGAGCCAGTGTTAGCCTCCTATATCAATAGGTTTCAATCTTTCATGATTGTCTTGATGGAAGTGTGGAATATGTTCAAACCTTCTTACTTGAGCAAAAGGTGTTCCATATTCTTAAAAAACCAAAAAAAATCAAAAAAATTTAAAAAAATGTAAGAGGGTATACCCTAAAAGAAAGATCGAGGGATAAAAAAGAATAAAAATGGTCAAAAAAGAGAAAAAAATGAACCCCAAGCAAAAAAAATAGACCAAGGAAAGTGTGCAAATCAAATGCCACTAATTTTTACTACTGTTGTAATAAATCAATTGTGTGCGGCTTATGAAACTTTTGCCATGATTCATGAATAAGTCAAAGTTTGTTTTAAACTTGGCTTAGTCATATTTCAATTTCATGTTATAGATTAGAGAATAAATATCTAGCCAAGCAGTTTAATCTTGTGAGATAAGTAGCTAGGTAGAGTGAATAAAAGGTGCTCAACGGTTAATGCGAGGCCCTTGGATGTAATCAAGGGTAGAAATAGATAGATTCATCATGTAAAAGAAAAGATTGATCGGGGGTTTGCAAGTCTAAATGCACCTAATAAAGAAGACAAAATGGTAGTGTTAAGTAGATAGGGTAGATAGATGAGTGCTGCAAAATGTTATCGATGAATGGTCTTTGCTACATGTTAGTTAATCATTTACTTTCATCGAAAAATGCTTGACGAGAAAAACTACAGCTTGAAAAATCTGACAAGCAAAGTCAAATTCATTAACCTCCCCCCATCATTTTTCCCCCTCGAGAGTTTTACTAATTTCCCCAAAAGTACTAAGGTAATTGGAGATCAAAGGGGCTCAAGGCATTTCCTTGACTTACGGAGGGACAGGACCCTCGGCCTAATGATCAAAAGACCTAAGCACTTGAAATAATCCATCATTGATTATCTTCCATCTTTAACTTTTTTCTAAGTAAAATCCTATTTTACTTAGGAAGCTGATGCAATATTCCATAAAATTCCTCAAAACAACTTGTTATTCTAAGTTTAAGTGTTGAAGATAAAATGTTGCAATTTACTTCATAAGTTATCACTTTCTTAGATGTACAAAGAATGTTTTTGATTTTCCTTGTCCTTTTTCATATTAACATTTGATTTTACTATATTAAATCCCTAGTAAAATCCCCCTTTCCTAAGTATATAACTCCCTTTTCTAATAAATATCCCCAAAACCCTTTATTATAATGTTTTACCAAAGTATATATTCCCACACGTTGAAAATAAACACCCCCGCTTTATAAAGCCCTTTGGTTAAAACTATAGCCTTATACATTAATCCCCGCCCTATGGTGAATTAGTTGTGTATTAATTAATTCATCGTATAATAAAATATATATAAAAAGCGTTAGACATGTAATATATGTGTTTAACACCAAAAACAAGGATAAAATGCGACGGAGTCTGCGCCACCGTGGTCGAGTCCACGTGGCATTCCTCTCAAGCCAACTCGCCCTCGACCCTTTACCTTTGCATATGGGATTAATTAGTTGTTGAACTAATTAATAACCTTTCACTTACCAATCGAAATCCTCCGGGGCGATTAAATAGCAGTTAAACGAATGTAAATCACGCGGGGCCCACTTTCAATCCCCCGCATGTTTCCCTTTCCTTCGGCAGTCGGATCATCCCTCCATTGATCAACGGTCATGATCAATCCCAGTTGCCCATCCGTGTGAGTTATTTAGCCGGCGGGGGAATGAGGTGGTTTTGACTAGTCGGACCATCCACGTGGCGTTAGAGCTATGGAATCGCTCCCCTCGCGTCTTTTACCGCCTTCGTCCATAAGCGGTGCGGGCTCACCATGCCCTACAGACTTACCGCATCCGTGAGCCCCACTTTCCTACGTCACCCGTACGTGATAGACGTCATCACCTCGAAAAATACAAAAACCCTTTTTGACTTGTAAATAAGCCATTTTCGTGTTTTTTCGATTATTTTTAGTTTACGAAAGAGGCAGAGCTCCTGTTGCAATTTCAAATTCCACTTTGCAAATACACCCAGATTTACTCCGAAAATATGTTGCGCCGTGTTGAAGAACGTCCAGCCATTATTCATTACACGGTTAAAGAACCAGTTCCATCTAAAAACGAGTATTTATCATCTCGCGCCCATTGCCAAGTCAAGCTTAGTTTCCTTTGTTTTTTCTCAGAAAAAATGGTTAAAAATCCTCTCGAGTCCTCATTGAAGATTTAAAACTCGTGAATTTGCTTCCCAAACTGCGAATTGTTCCAATTTCCTCTTTTATCGGACATCCCTTGGCCGTGCACAAGAAAAACTAAAACCTCCATTTTTGAATCCACGAGAACCAAAATGGAGGCCCCCAACCTGCTCTAAATATCACTCCTTTGAATGCTCCTCACCGAGATTTGGACTATTTTACCTCGATGGATGAAGATTTCCAAATAAAAGACCTACATTTTGATGAAAGTCCCGTTTGAGCTATCGTCGCATTGATGACGAACACTCAAAGGGGCAAGATCTTATAGGGTTGTGGGAATCCAATCTCCCAAGGTATTTTATTCCTACGAGTCCACGTTTTCCACAGAAATCATTCATTATTGTCATGCAAATTATGATCATGCGAAAGAGTTGTATTAGCTCTACGATCAAAGTGTTACGTTCCCTATCACACCTCGGGCTATCAATGCTATGTTATATTTTGAGCGAGAACAAGAATTAGCACCTTTATCCATGGAAGGGTTGATTGAGAAAACCGAGGCAGTTAACCCCGGAAGAAATTAAAAGCAATGTGTCGAGTATTTCATATTTACGAGCATCGGCGCAAAAGGGACTCCCCCCTATGGTTTTTACTTTTTCAATCAATTGGGAAGGCTTATTGTGAATGTAATATCCTTTGTCTTAGGATTCAAGACCGGTGAGTATGTAGATGAGATAACTGCGGCTCTGCTATCTATCTTTACCCCTGGCGACCTCTGAGATTAAGTATGATTATGCTTCCTTCATTGCCAACAAAATCCATGATCAATTTTTAAGGCTAGATCCTGAAAAGGTTTTCAAGTACTCCTCGATTATCTATCATCTCATAATTTTCTATCACTCGGACAGATTCCCTTTCCCTGTTCGGGGGAAACTTGATGCTAAAGGTAATCAGAGTTTGTTATTTTTTGGTCCCCCATCATTCATTTGTCCTACGATTCTCCTACTCTTATTCGGAATTCATTGATCGGTTTATACATCCTGCTACAACCTTGTTAACGAGGAGTTTCTCCCCCGAGGCTTAATACTTGAGATTAGAAAGACCACAATTGTCAAAAGGAGTTATAAAGTTGGGGATTGGTACTTGTGCCAAAACCATACGATCATCGGGATCTATGGATGTGAATTACATCCATTCAAGTTACCCAGAGATATGTACCAATGAGAATTTTTGCTTTGGAATACTTTAGACGGATGAGATAACTTTCCGAGATGTAATCCATTTACTGCAATGTAAAGAAGAAAGCACGATTAAGGATCAAAAACGAGTTAGGTCCTTTCATTTGCAATTCTAGAAGAGCTGAGAGAAGCAGAACTTATATTAGAGAGAAAATTCCAGACATCTTTCCGTTGGGTCCCATATGACCCCTTTGGTTTCATTTGTGAAAGAAGGTTAAAAAATATGACCCCTTTGGTTTTATCAGACATCCCGCCCGGTCTGCAAGAAAAACTAAAACCTCCATTTTGAATCCACAAGAACCAAAATGGAGGCCCCAACTGCTCTAAATATCACTCCTTTGAATGCTCCTCACCGAGATTTGGACTATTTACCTCACGATGGATGAAGATTTCCAAATAAAAGACCTACATTTTGATGAAAGTCCCGTTTGAGCTCATCGTACTTGAGAGACGAACACTCAAAGGGGCAAGATCTTATAGGGTTGTGGGAATCCAATCTCCCCGAGGTATTTTATTCCTACGAGTCCACGTTTTCCACATGAAATCATTCATTATTGTCATGCAAATTATGATCTGCACGAAAGAGTTGTATTAGCTCTACGATCAAAGTGTTACGTTCCCTATCACACCTCGGGCTATCAATGCTATGTTATATTTTGAGCGGAGACAAGAATTAGCACCTTTATCCATGGAAGGGTTGATTGAGAAAACCGAGGCAGTTAACCCCGGGAGAAATTAAAAGCAATGTGTCGAGTATTTCATATATATACGAGCATCGGCGCAAAAGGGACTCCCCCCTATGGTTTTTACTTTTTCAATCAATTGGGAAGGCTTATTGTGAATGTAATATCCTTTGTCTTAGGATTCAAGACCGGTGAGTATGTAGATGAGATAACTGCGGCTCTTGCTATCTATCTTTACCCCTGGCGACCTCTGAGATTAAGTATGATTATGCTTCCTTCATTGCCAACAAAATCCATGATCAATTTTTAAGGCTAGATCACTGAAAAGGTTTTCAAGTACTCCTCGATTATCTATCATCTCATAATTTTCTATCACTCGAGACAGATTCCCTTTCCCTGTTCGAAACTTGATGCTAAAGGTAATCAGAGTTTGTTATTTTTTGGTCCCCCATCATTCATTTGTCCTACGATTCTCCTACTCTTATTCGGAATTCATTGATCGAGTTTATACATCCTGCTACAACCTTGTTAACGGGAGTTTCTCCCCCGAGGCTTAATCTTGAGATTAGAAAGACCACAATTGTCAAAGAAGTTATAAAGTTGGGGATTGGTACTTGTGCCAAAACCATACGATCATCGGGATCTATGGATGTGAATTACATCCATTCAAGTTACCCAGAGATATGTACCAATGAGAATTTTTGCTTTGGAATACTTTAGACGGATGAGATAACTTTCCGAGATGTAATCCATTTCGCTAATGTAAAGAAGAAAGCACGAGTTAAGGATCAAAAACGAGTTAGGTCCTTTCATTTGCAATTCTAGAGAGAGAAATCGAGAACTTATATTAGAGAGAAAATTCAGGACATCTTTCGTTGGGTCCCATATGACCCCTTTGGTTTCATTTGTGAAAGAAGGTTAAAAAAATAAGTCATCTCCTTATGTACATCACGAGAATTACGACATAGAGCAGGTATGCAAATCAAGATGAATGGGTTAAAGGAACACTTGTTGAAGAGGGAAGTGGAGGCAGCAAATTGAATAAACTTATGAAAGATGTTGAGAAGAAATTTGACCTAGAAACATATGATCAAATGCGGGTACCCTACATTGGCACATCTTCGACGACCACTCTACAACAAGCTCTACGGGGGAAGATAGTCCATCGGGTGGCAGTAGAGCCCAAGTGTAAAAGGGGAAAAGAACCTATAGTTCGAGGTCATTGAAATCCCTGGTCATGGAAGAAACATCACGAGTTCCAAAGCACCGAGAACAATCTCGAGGCTTCTCAAACACCGTGCAAAGCAAATCCAAGTTCCCGAGATGCAAACTCCCTTTGAATGTGGAAATAGGGAAAAAAGAGGGCGGCTCCGAGATACCACACCTTGCAAAAGAGGCCCCACGAAGTTTATCAGAGAGCTAAAAAAACACAAAGTCGATCCACCTCCGGATGTAGAAATTATAGATGAAGTATTTGATGATGGTAGAAGACGGTCGGCAAACAGTACGGCAAAGATGAAACAAACATAAACGAGAAGGGATACAAAAGCAATTAAGCCCCTGAAGTATCTTCTTTCGGGCACTTGAACAGGATATGGAGACATTAAGAAAACCTTCATTAATATCAAAACAAAGAATGAACCATTGAAAATGAAGGTATACGATCGGTATATGAAGATGGCTCCTCACAATCGAGCAAAGGTTGATGTCGGCATTTGATCTGTCACAAGGTAAAATGCAAATGAGCCACTTCAAAGCAAAGGTGCCAAAGCCAACTTGACAGCGAGTTACATCGGAACAAATTTTGAAGTTTTAGCAAAAGATATCCATCCCTTGGATCGGATAGAGCTTCATAGACAAACGGGGGAAATGGTTTATTCTACTCTCACCAGCAAAGCCATGGCGGCTTTAACAACTTGCCAAGATTCCTTGAATAATACTCTTTGCATGATTGAAGATTGAGAGGGCCTCCTCACGGGCCAAGGACAATAGAATAAAATCTCTAGAAGAGATCATCATTGGTTTGGGTCACAATCCCAAAGACATTAAAGGTATTGAGGCATTGGTAAAAAAGAAAGAGGATGATATGTTTGCACTCGAGATGGTAGAAATTACCGGCCTCGAGGCACCCTCGGACACGGGAAGTTATAAAAGGAAATTCACAAGAAGAAATGATGGAGTTGCTCTTGAATTTGACGGAGCGACTAAATGAAACGAGAGAAGGAGTTGGAAAAAGCATTGCGGGAACGGGGAAAAATATCAAGCGGACTTCAACAACGGGTACTACAACTACGGGGACGGCGGGAACAACCATCTCGGGTAAATATTTCTAATTTGAATTACGAGGATTTAATTAAACAAATGGAGAGTTTGCGGCTAAAGGTCACGAGAACTCAAGAAACAAAATTACAATTAACAAAATTGGAGGGAAAATATGACACATCCAAAAAAGACAGTACAACGACAACCTCGGGGGAAATAAAAAGATTGGAGAAATTGGTTGAGGCTTTGCAAAAAAGATCTTTCAACTGGAAAAAGCCTGCGAGCGAAATAAATGATATTCTTTGGAGCAACATCATTGGATTAATAAGAGATATTTGGCCTTCCATTCAAGCTATTTTTGAGCAAAATGAATTAGTCAAGATAGCACAAGAAGAAATAAATAAAACTAAACATGAATTAAGGGGGGCAAGCGGAGCATGCCCGGCGAGATCATTCAAATTTTTGAATTCAGAACAAAACAACGGCTTGCATTGTTAGGAATTGATGGCGAAACAGTGTAGTTTTGGAAGCAAAGAGAGTTTTTCACCAAGAGGACTTTCATGCAAAATCTAGAAGAAAGTGTCTTGACATTTTGGTCGATATCAACGTTTTCGGAGAGAAGTTTCAAGCTTTGTTTGGACGGTGAATTGCCAAGTCCCATGCTCACGAGAGGATCAAATAGTAGACTTGGAAACATATGAGACAAGAATAAAAGCTCATGTTAAAAATACGGCTATAGGTTCTACTAGCTCATCGGGAACTGTATTACCAACAGGAAAAGTATTTATGAAAAAGTGAGGAATCTATTTCATCTGGAGCATGAACTAAAGTATCTATTTCGAGCAGGGCCCAACTTTTTATAAACTTGCTTTGAAGCGAGATGAAACTTTAAGGAAACTCGGGAAGAACAATGATACGAGATGATCGGTGGTGGAAGGAAATCTTGGAAATTTTTGTAAAAAATGTTTTCGGGATGAAAGTTTATCTTTACTATTGAGTAAATGGTAAAAAACGAAAAGCGAGATGAAGAGTATCGGAAGAAAGGTTAAGAGTATCCGTGAGAAGAAAGAGTATTCAACGAGTCAAGGAATACGCAAAGGACGGCACGAGCCCTATTTTAAGCACTTATCCTTAGCACGTCCATGAAGAAAGGAACAGCACATCAGTAGTTACTCATTATTCTATTTACGAGACCATGTGTCTCTTGTTTGTTTGTAAATATGCTTTAAGTCGGCCTAGATTATTGGCTAGGATAGAGTAAGATTGTTAGGATTATTTTTTGTATAAATAAACCCTCAAAGAGAGAGTTGAGGGTGGATTCTATTACTGCTGTTGTAACATTGAGGTTTTTCGGAATAAAAAGCTTTTGGACAAATTTACTTGTGGCTTACTGGATGACGTTTTGAAGCACTGGACTTGTTGCAGGATTCATGTGTTGGACTTCAGTTCAATAAGTTTTCCAACCCTTGTGTTTAAATTTTATATTAGTTTATGCTATCATCATATCCATTTCTGAATAGTTTACATAAGGATTGAAACAGAATTTGCTTAATTGTACTCTGTTTTCAAATGTGATTATTCTCGATGTTTTCTTCCGGATTAGTTATAAGCATGAATTCTTAATTGCTCATGTTTTTCTGATTCAATATTATGGATTACTGTAACAAAGAATCCTTCATTGCTCTTTGCTCATAATCATTTCTTTTCTTCCTCTTGAATATGGTGAAAGATTCTTAGTTGCCTTTCATCCCTTCAAGACCATCCATCCACTTTAAATTTTAAGGATTGTTCTCTGTCTAGCTATCTTGCCCTGTAATACCATCTTGTGTTCAGAAAAGAAATCCAGTAAAGCCATCCTTAGACTCCATAGCCCAATGGACCGAAAGCCCTCAACCTTGCCCTTAGTTTGTGGATTCCACCATTTTCCCAAAACAAACTTTGCATCTATAACTAGCCTAAAATCATTCAAAAACAAAGATAAATCATAAAGAGAGAGCCCTCTCTGGATGCAGATTGGCTAGATTCTGCATCTAAAAGGTTGGTTTGTGGTTACCTCGGGTATACTTTTCTCTTACACAACTTCTAGGAAAACCTGAGTGATAACAGAAGAGATAATCATTGGTCTGGGTCACAATCCCAAAGACATTAAAGGTATTGAGGCATTGATAAAGAAGAAAGAGGATGATATAGCTGCACTCAGAAAACAGCTAAAACTACCAGCCTTGAGGCATCCTCAGACCCAAGAAGTTGTAAAAGGGAATTCACAGGAAGAAATGATGGAGTTGCTCCTAAATATGACTGAGCGACTAAATGAAACAGAAAAGGAATTGGAAAAAGCATTGCAGGAACAGGAAACTATCAAGCAGACTTCAACAACAGGTACTACAACAACAGGGCAGCAGATACAATCATCTCAAGTGAATACTTCTGGCTTGAGTTCTGAGGACTTAATAAAACAAATGGTTCAAGCAAGAGAATATTATTTATGTTGAATAAACCTGGTATTATGAGACTGGATTGGTTTGGAGTAGTCTGAGAGGTAAAAGGATGATTCCTTTTTGTAACACCTCCCACCCCTCAAACCCATCTCAATTTGTGGGAGTGATACTCTTTTGACGTGATATCCAAGTTCTATTATGAAGATGGAGTTGCAACAAATTATTTTCCTCAAATTTTTCAAATCTTAAAACTAATGCCACCATCTCGTTCAACTCTTTAAGAGATTTTTGGTGATATAAATTTTATCTCAATACGAGCCCTGGGTAGAAATTTATGCTCCTTAAAACTTTATTAGTAGGTCATGTCATCAAGGGAAATCTACATGGAAACCACGTGGCCATTCTTGGACCACATGGTGCCACGCCAACACCTTGGTGGGGTTCACATGGTGTACACATCATATAAGTACCACCACATCATGTTAATTTTTAGTTCCTCGATATTATGGTTCACGGTATAAGTTTTCCCTGTGTCAATATCCCCAAATATCACTTCCTCAATACCATGTTCCTTATGATCCCTTCCCTAATGTTATGTTTCTCAAAACTACATACCCCAGTACTGCATCTCCTTGGGTAGTAGTTGTTTTTTTTCCCTAGGATATTTTTCTCAAGTCGATGTTCTTTGCCTCCCCCTATACCACATTCCCCAAGCCAATAGGCTTAAAAAAATAATTAAACATCAATTAAAAATAGATTAAGTGCCTTAATTAAAAGGATTGATATTTAATCCTATGCATACCATCCATTGTATTTTAACATAGAAACATGTTATTTCAAAGATGTTGGTTATTTCACCAATTAGTTGATATATTTAATAAACCACCATCACTTCCACTATGCAACTTGAAATATTTTCAAATTGATTTATAGAACTATGAATATCAATTAACTAAGCATAAATACATAGGAACTTATAACTCTACAAGAGGAGTTTCAATCCATCTATCAAACATTAGTAATCCTATGAACAAACTGAGGCATTATATTCATAATTTATTGATACCAAAGAAGAGAGCATAAACACATAATTTCTCACATTAATCATGAACATAATATTGAACAGCACGGAACAAACATTCATTAAAACCATAGACATACCTGATCTCATACCAATCATAAACATAACTTTGAATATCATAGTTCATGATTTAAAAATGCAATGTAATATACTTATATGTATATCTTAAACTATTTGGAAACTAAAGGAGGGACTTCCACTCTCCACCCAACCACAAGCCAACTACACAACATACTTTTTGCAACTGACCAACCCCGAGTTGAATCTTATGTCCGAGGAATGCTTGATCAGAAAATCCACACCAAAGGCTTGGTTTAACACTCAAAGTATAGAGCCGAGTGTTTAGGTGGTTTATCAATCACCCTTTAACAATAAACACCAAAGTGGTTTATCAACAATACCTTTAGCAAGCACCAAGTTTGTTTATCAATTTTTCCTAGTAATAACCACCATAGTGACTCAATATTTCCTATAAGTTCATTCATAAGGATTTACCCAAGGTTTAGATGGGGTATTGCTCAGTATCAAGAGTTGGAATCCACTATCTAGGTGGTTATGAACCATTGAGAGAGCACCATAGTGACCTAGAATTCCCTGTCTATATGGTTTATCAGCTATAACACAAGCACCATAGTGATTCATTCATCCAATGAACCTCCCACTGACCACATAGGCTTAGACAACATAGTCCAGTGGCCTCACACACAATTCATAGGGGGTTCAACCAAAATTTACAAGGATTTAACTTATGCACAACACCTTTCATATCAGTTTAAAAACCACTTTGTCTTTTTCCAATTCCCAACAACTCCCATAGGCTCTAGCGAATAGTTGATGCACTCAGACGAGAGATAAACTTAGTTGAAGAGAAAATTTGAGAGCCAAGAGACTATTTTTCCAAACCGCCAAAATCAAAACCAACCCACCAGAGAGAGAGAGAGAGAGAGAGAGACCTCCCTATTTATTTATGTGTTTGTATCCTTCTTCCCAGCATCCCATTATGTGTTTGAGAGGTCGTGGGCTTGTATTTTTTATGCACTAGAAAAATGGGCACCGTCCTTTCCTCCACCACCTTCAATAACATCTTATAAATTTAATTTTCAACAAGTATCTCACTCAAGTATACAATCAATGGCTCATTAACTTCGACGTTTAATCTCAAATTTGGTTTCATGGATTCCGAAGCAAGAAACTACATTAGACATTGGGATCTGAAAGATCGTCCTCTCCTTTAATCAACAATTAAATTTAAATTTTTAAACACATTGTATCATCCAGTCATGGCTCTTATTCCCAAATTGGCATTACAATCACAAAACATTGTATCAGCCCACATTGGCTCCCGTGCCCACAATGACATTACATTCACATTACAAAAGTGGAGAAAATGATAGGGTTTCCATAAACCCCACCCCCTTAAAGGAACACCATCCTCGATGTTCTATAAAATGAAAACAAAACTGATATTTATAATTAAAAACTCTTAGGTCAATATATAAATGAAACAAAAATGGGTAGAGTTATCTCATTTGTTCTTCAAATTCCCAGGTAGCTTCATCGGGCCCAAAGTGCTTCCATTGTCCCTTGACCTACTATATTACTCGATTCCAAATTGTAGTTTGTCTTTGGCCTAGGATGCATAGTGGTTCAAGTTCAAATTATCCCTTGGATTCCACCTGTATCATAGACCAATCAATCACATTATTAGTGTCACGTACATAATTTTTATGTGAAAAAATATGAAATGCATCATGTGATTTCACTGTGGGTGGCAAGGATAATCTATAAGCTACTAGTCCTACTCTTTCCAAACTTTGAAATGGTCCACAAAATATGGGTGCTAATTTATCACATGACCCAACTTTCAGTGAGCTCTTCCTTGGTCTAATATGGAGATATAAATTCTATCCCACTTGGAATTATTTGTGCATTATTTTTCCTATCCTGGGTTTCTTTCGACTTCTACCTAAACTAATTGCTTCTTGCTCCCTTTCTCTCAACATGTCAGGTCCAAGCACCACTTTGTTCACTGGGTTGTCCCAGCTAATGGGGATACTTCCTTTTCTACCATATAGTGACTAAAAAGGACTCATCTTCAGTGACTCTTAGTACGCATTATTTTGTGTAGATTCAAATAATGGTAAAAATTATTCCCACCTCTTCAGCTAATGCATGACATACATCCTCAACATGTCTTCTAGGATTTTGTTTACCCTTTTGGTTTGACCAACTATGTCAGGATGATAATTTGTGCTAAAATTTAGCTAAGTCCCAAAGCCTCCAAACAATTATTTCAAAAAAATTGAAGTAAACTTGGTATCTCAATTTGAAATGATCTTCTTGGGTATGTCATGAAAACTAAATATTTATTTCATAAAAGTATAATCTATGTCAATAAATTTGTGGGTGGATTTAACAACTATAAAGTGAGTTTCCTTGCTCGATTTGTCCACTACCACCATAGTGACATCATGTTGTTTGGATGTTTTTGGAAATCTCATGATGAATTCCATGGATATGACTTCTCATTTCCACTCAGGGATTGGAATTGGCTATAGTAATCTCGTTTTATGTTTTCATTATACCTTGAGTTGTTAGCATTCCAGACATATATCACTATATTCAACTATTTCTTTCTTTATTCATGGCCGATAGTATAATTTCTTTATGGTTATTATCATTTTCTGGTAACTTGGATGACCGACGTAATCTATTTTGTGAAACTCATCCAATATGAGTTTTTCACGTCAACCACATAGGGTATATACAATTTATCTTTGAACAACAACAAATGATCATTATTTAGCTTGTAATGCTTGCTTATTGTTCCATCTGGTTTCTATTGCAAGAATTCTTTCACATACTTGAAATACTCATCATGTAGCAATGACTCTTTAATATTTTCTTTGGTGTCAATTTTATAAGTGCTCATGGCTTCCAAGTGATCTACTTTTAGAATTCTACTAAGTGCATTTTCTACTCAGTTTTCCTTACTCTTAATATGCTCGATTTCAAAATCAAATTCACTAATCAAAGCCAACCATGTGGCTTGTATAACATTTAACTTAGAATGATCAAACAAGTATCTCAATCCTCCATGATCTAACATCAACACCAATCTTCTCTCAAGCATGTAGTGCCTCCACATATTTAGTGCATGCACAATTGTTACTAGCTCCAAGTTGTGAGTGACATAGTTCCTCTCATGCTAAGCTAGTTTCCTTGATTTTTAGCAGATTACATGTCCTTCTTGCATTAGGACTCCATTTAGTTTGACCTTGTAGGCATATATGAAAATCATGAAATCCTTGTTTGAGTTTTTTATCCTCAGAATAGGTGCATGTGTGAGCAAGTTCTTAAGTTTCTCAAAGCTAACTACACACTCCGATGTCCATTGAAATTTTACTCCTCTCTTCTGTAAAGTTGTGACTGGATGTCCAATATTTGAAAAAAAAATGTATGAATCATCAGTGATATCTGGCCAATCCCAAGAAGGATCTGACCTTCGTAAAATTTCGACCAGTGGGCCACTCCATTATGACATTGATATTTTGTATATCTAGAGCTAATCCATCCTTTGAGATGACATGTCCTAGGTATTATACTTGTGATTGAAATAAATCACATTTATAACTCTTCGCATATAATTTGTGTTCTCACATTAATTGCAACACCACCTTTAGGTTCTCTTCATGTTCTTCTCTGTAATTTTAATAAACCAAAATATCATCAACAAATAATAGCATGAAATTGTCCAAATATTGGCTTAGGACATTGTTCATCACGCACTTGAATGTGGTTGTGGCATTCATGAGTCCAAATGGTACCACTGCAAACTCATAGTTCCTGTATCTCATCCTAAAGGTTGTCTTATGAATGTCTTTATTTTTAATTTTGACTTGATGATAGTGAGATCTCAAATATATCTTGGAAAATGTTGTGGCTTCTCTCAGTTGATCAAATAGATCATCGATTCTGGGAAATGGGTAATTATTCTTCACTATAGATTTATTTAACTATATGTAATCAATATATAATTGTAGTGTTCTGTCCTTTTTTTTACAAACAATGTTTTGGGCTCCCCAAAGTGATACACTAGGTTTGATGTATCCTTTATCCAACATTTCCTTCAACTATAATTTTAATTCAACCAACTTTGGTGTGCTCATACAATATGGGATTTTGGAAACTATCACATAAATACGAATCAATCAATGGACAAATTGATTTCCCTTATGGGTGGCAATCTTGGAACTTTCTCCGAAAATTCATCGCTATATTGTTTTAGAATGGGGTGATATTCAATTCTAAGTTCTTTTTCATCTATTATGTTGATTACTTGAATCATAAATAGAACACAACCTTTATCACTCCATTTCTACACTTGAAGTGTTGAAATTTGTCTTACTAAAACAAGCTTTCTTGTTCCATGCAATACCTTTTCCTTTCTTGCATTGTTGAGGCATTCCAATGATTTACCATAACATTTAATTTTGGTCTTATGAGCTACGTTCCAATCCATGCCAATCAAGATATCATATGAACCCAATGGAAAAATATTAAGCATGAATTTTGTGATCATGTCACTTATTTCTAGGTGGAATGAATCCACCAAATTAGTCACTTTCTCTTTTATTCCCGTGGTTAGGTAGACCAATGATCACGTGATCATGTCCAAGAGGGAAAAAATGCTCAAAATTGGAACTGCTCAAAATTGGTAATAAATTGATTGATCGGATAGTGTTCGTCATTGCGATCCTAACGCTGTGAACGACACTCAAATCCGATGTCGGATGTGGAAGATATTCAAGTTTTAATTTTCCCAGTAACCTTCAAAATAGGGCCTTGGAACTTAAAAAAATTCATCTATTAGGGTCCCGTGATTTGGCTGATTGGCAAGCCAAATGACATTGTAACATCAAACTAGTCTTTGGAGCCCAAGGACCTAGCCTTCCTGGACTCAGAGAGGGCTCTCTCTATTTGTGTAAGGGGTATCTGTGTGTGTTTGCTTATTGTGTTCTGACTTTAGGCTAGTTATGAAGTAGGTTTTTGGTTTTGGTTTTTAGGTTGTGAGGGATGAATTAATCAAAGATATAAGATAGGTAAAAATATGTTAGATCAACTGGGCTATGGGGTCGAAAAGGTCAAAGAAGCTATCAAATGGTGATACAAGGTTGTTAAAGGGTCGATTTGATTCGAGGTAGAAAGGATCTTTGGGCAAAATGGAGTAAGATGGACATCAAGTTTGTGAACAACAAAGGATTTCAAGCATAACTAGTTTAATGGCTGAATAAAACATGGTAGGGCAAACCATTAATCATGAGAAATGTAACTATAAGCTAATCAATACATAGAAATAAACATTCAAGCCATGTATAGAGATATATAAATCTCTAACTTTGGGAAATGGCTATCAGACTTTGGGGAAATACAATTAAGACAGACAAACAACTCAAATCACTATGCCAGAACACCTAAACACAGTACTTCAAGTTATTGGGCACTTTGAAAACAAGATTGCATAGTCTTAGGCAAAGGGAAAGATCAGAACAAGACCTCCTTGGTTCAACAAATGACAATCTAATCAGTCAAAGAGAAATTTCATGGATGGAGCTATGGCTAGCCATTGGTAAGCAGGGCGTACCGTAAATCATACTTAGCATGCATAGAACCATGAATGAAATGAGCAAAAATATCCTTAAGTTATTAAAGAGCAATCAAGAATTCTTTAATGTGACTAAGGAAGAAGAAAACATGGAAGCTATGAAGAAATGAGAAATTTGAGGTGCCTCCAAGGGCATGTCTCAAATTTTTTCTCTACTGATCTATAGCAAGCAAGAAAAATGGATTCATGAATGAAAACTAGAAAACAAAACAAAGAAAGAGACACTATACCATTCTACCAAGTCATGGAATCCAACAACAATCCTCTTTCATCATCCAAGAACATCCAAGAGACTATCCAAAAGCATGAGACAAGTATTTCTTCCAAAGCTTATATGACCATATATTGCTTCTATTCATCAAGTTCAACCTTTGTTTACAATGAAAGCCTTTGGAATATATAGGCCCAAGTGAGGAAAACCTCTTAGTTCAACTTGCAATCTCATTGGCCTATCCAAAATATCTTATTTTTTCCTTGAGGCTTTGCAAAGCCCAAGGCACAAAATATCTCATAAAATATCTAAAAAATTCTAAAAGAGGGAAATAAATTGACTTTTCATAACTTCTCATGTACAAAAATAGCTAAACGCACATGAGGAAAAAGCAGTTTTGAAAGGTTCAATTTTTACAAAAATACTCAAAAAATACATCAGCAAAAGGTCCCTTGACTTTCTGGCAACTTTTGTAAGCCTTCTCGATGTCAAAATTAGGCTCATGATAGCTCGTTGGAAAGCTATGAGTGTCTAATTTCTGGAAATGTTAATTTTTCTCCCAACTGACCACTAGAAGTCCTCCAAAAACAGGCCTGTGTGCAAAAACCCAAAAAAATAAGCCTTGCTGATAAACTGGGCAGAGTGTAGAAAAAGTGAGCATTTTTTGCCATTTTGGGGGAGAAACTGATCTTCAAATGTCTTGAAAATCGCTAAGTATGTGCTCCTAAAATTATTTTATCCAATGATACCATTCTCATCCTTTGATGATGCCCCAAGATGAAATGGCGATGCCCATGAGTTTTGGCCAAAAACCCAAAAATGACAAAAAACCAAAAAATGTCGAATTTCGCCCAAACTTGGCGAGTATGACCCTCAAGGGTTTTCAGCAACATGTTGTGAAACAGAGGCCAAGATTTGGAGTCTTGAGGTGTCTTTCCTCAATTTTGTGTCGGGTGCTTCCCTTTGGCCTCCTTGAGTTTTTCTTGAGCAGCCTTCAACTTCCACTGGGCAAACTGATTTAAATTTTTATAATGCCCCGTCATCCTCCGTTGAAGGTCTAAGTCCCTGTTTTTCTTCTCCAATTTCCTCTCCAAGTGATCATTAACTCTCTCAATCCATGCCTCTCGATTTTTCTCTATCTCTTGTTCGAACAATGCAGTGAGAGGGGTAGATTGGAGAAGGGCATTTTCCTCTTCTTTTTGCTTCTCAAGGGCCTTTTAAAGCCCAATGGTTCTTGGCCTCTTTCGCCTAGGCTGACCTTCGCCTTCACTTTCATCGAACTCACCCATGAGTTCTTCCAACCTCACTTGTGCTTTGGAGGCCTCTTTCTTGTATTTGATTGCCCGTGTTTCATAAACAGCCATATGGACACTCATCTGCTTGTTTTGAATTTGCAAAAATTGATTGAAATTCCTAGCTCTATGAAGATCATCCTTCAAGGCATCAATTTGGCTTTCTCTATGGATCAAGAGATTTTCTAGGATCCAGGCTTCATTATCACTATCATCACTTTGGATTTGGATGATGTCGAATTCCTTTTTCGGTTCATGACTGCTTTCTTCCTTGCCCTTCCCTTTGCCTTGGTTGGCTCTTCTAGCACTCTTCCTCTTGGGCAATTCGACCATGGGCTTCTTTGGAAATTTTCCCTTACTTCGGAGGGCCCTAGTCACATTTGGAGTGACAACTCTAGGCACCCTTTTCTTTGTTGTCTGGGGCTTGGAAACTTTCGGAGAAGAGAGCATGGCCCCTTTACCCTTGTCACTTTTCCCCTCTTCTTTTTGAGTTTGTTGTTCCTCTTGAGGAGGCTGTTGTTATACACCCTAAGGCTGCCTCTTCTCATACTGTTGTAGCTGTTGCGTATCATCTTTTGGCTGCTCCTGTTCAACACTTTCATGCTGCTCCTGTTTAGCACTTTCATGCTTCCCCTGTTCAGTTTTTTTTGGCTGCCCCTTTTCATCACCTTCATGCCCTTTTTGTTCTGTCTTACCCTCATCATAAGTCTGCTGTGTATCATCAAAAGTCTGCTCACCCTCACTGTTTTTTTTTTCTTCATCCCCTTGCTGCTGCTCATCATCACTATGATGTTGTTGTTCAACACTTTCTTCTTCCTCCCCTTGTTGCTGCTCATCATCACTTTCCTCTTCCTGCTCATGTCCTTCTTCCTCCTCATGATCACTCTCTTCTCTTTCTTCAGGCTCCTCTGTTTGTTCTGTGGTAAACTTGAGCTTTTTGGGAATAGGTCTGCTAGAAGAAGGCGAGGGATGATGAGTAGGAGGTGTAGGGGATGTATGGACTGGAGGGACAGTGGAGAAATCCGGATGAGTGATGAAAGTATCCCAAGAGACCTCCCTCTTTTCAATTTGATGAAGAATGATGACTTTGATGAGAGAGTGATGGAAGAGGCAGGATATTTGCTGTGAAGGAGGCTTCTTTTGAACAGTGGAGGCCATTTTCTCAATGCTCTTGTGTAAGAAGAAAGGAATATTTAGCAATCTGGCCCTAGTGAAATGCATGAGCAGTCGAATGTGATATGCAAAAAATCGGGAGAATCTTCCCTCACAAGTGAAGTATTTCATGATGATCTTCATGAGGGGGGCGTAGCTGGTCAAAATATATGAGAAAGGGAAAATAGAAGGACATGAATCTCTGTGCTCAGGCTTTAGAAAGGGCTTGTAATCTTCTGAGTCCAAATGGATTTGTTTAAACCACTTATCCCCAATATAGGGGATTTTAGTGGCCTTGGAGATGGACCTTGGAGAGAATTTGAAGTCAAGGTCTGCCAGCTGGAAATGCTTGTCTTGAAACCTCAAAGCGCAAAGGTGTGTCAAAGGAGAAAAAATATTCACCTCTTGCACTCTTTGACAAAAATATAAACACCCAACCTCATGGAAATTGAACAAGACTGATGGGTGGGCATTCACTTCTTCAGTGGGAGTAGGCTCAAATCTCTTATGCAATCAACTCCTACTATCTTGCTTGGGAGGCATCTTGTTCTGAATGCTCTCTGTAAAACCAAACTGCCTCAAATGGTTTTTTTTTAAATGTTTTCCAAAACACAACTCTGTCTTCTTTGTCAACCACTGTTTGATCAAGGCAAATTTGCCTCAAATGCTGTGTGAAATGTTTTTGTGATATCAGGTCTCTGCTCCTTCCAAAACACTGCTTTTCCCCTTTTGTATGCCAATCAACAAGTAATTTATAATAATATGCACACAGTTAAATAAAAGGTACACACAGTCAAATGATCACTGTGTTTGGGTAAGTTCACAAAGCTCTTTGTGTTTTGATAAAAACAAGACAGCCTTGCATTTAGACAAAGGCAAAAAAAACTCCTCCCAATCAAAAACACCTTCCTTGTCTTCACTATTTCTCACACACAGGTAAACAAGAACACCTCCAAACTGATTTAATAGCTTCACTCACTAAATTATGTTTTCATGGAACAAAGGAGGAAACACTTGTTTTTTGCTTTTTACCACATAGAGATGGACTTTTGAAATTACAAAGCACTTACACAATGATCAATGTTGTTGAAATTAGGCCCACTGTTTCACTTTTCAAAAACTGTGTTTCTCTCTTTAAACGCTGCCTCCACCTTTTAACACTATTTTGAGGGCAGTTTATTAGGTCTTTTGACATCAATAAAAACACACCACCTCTAATATGTCATCTTGGGCAATTAAAACCACAACAATTTCGAGTTTTAAACAGACAAATAAACTCTCCTTACCACTATTTATCCATTACATAAGACTGACAGAGTTTATGGTTTATGCTAAAGCAGTTAGGATACTCTTAATACTTGACAAAACCACTAAAACAGTGTTTGTTTTGTCTTGCAGGTAGTGTGATGTCTAGCACTGTTTTTAGGGCAGTTTTAGGTTCTTTGAAGCTAATATAAACCCTCCACTAGTCTCCCACTATAACAACTTTCTTTAAAATATTCACTCAACACTGTGATTTACAACATGAGTTTCATTTTTTCGCCACCAATTAACAGCTTGAATTTAGCAAGGAAGGCAAACAAAATACCTTGAAGATCGATGGTGGGCTTTGCTTGAGGAAATGAGCGGCTTCACAACTTGTTCGAAGGCACTTTGACCGTTCAAAACATGCGCGGCACGTTTGAAATGAGAAGGTGCCGCGCACAGCAAGGTTTTCGGGTCGCTGACGGGCAGTCGTGACCGGCGCCTACAGGCGCACCGCGCAACAACGCAGCCTCCGTGTAAAACTTCGCCTGAACGCGCCGCGCGCTTCTACAAGCGCGCCGCACAGTCTCCAAGCCCGAAAATTCTATGAATTTGCACGAAAACTTCTTCTTTGGTCTTGTGAACAGCAAAAGGGGAGCATTGCTTGTGTTTTGAGAATTTTAAATGGGCTTGCAACGGTCAATCTACCCTTGTATTTGAAAAAAATCAAAAACCCTTTGAAGTGCTTGTTAGACTCGGTCCTGTCAGTCCCTTGTCAAAATCAAATTCTCCAAAGTTCATTTCTCGTCATTTGCAGTCATTGGTGTTACTGTGGTCCAGAAAAGAGTCATTTCAGAGTCAAGGTCTTATAGTTGGTCTTCAAACATGTCAAATGATGCCTACATGCTAGAAGAAGGTTTAGTGAGTTTCTATTTCAAGATGGTTATCAATGCGAGATTGATTCTTCTTGAAAACCCTGTTTTGAAAAAGAAATCGTTAAAATGTGTTCTTAAATATGTAATTATTCAAATTTTCTCAGCTGAAAATGTTCAAGTGCAGCCTCCCCTGATCCTTTGCTGAAGTCCCACGCCACCATCCCTGCAACAGATAGACAAGATTTATCATTCACTCCAAAAAGTCAAAGACAGGCAGGAGGGGCTTCATCCCTACATATTTTGTCTGTACTTGTACTTTGCATGTTAGAAACTTTGCGAAGCAATGACTGGACAACTCATAAAGCTGCAGCAGAGGCTTTTGCATGCATGGTGTTGAGTCTTGATCCTTTGCTATCATCCTTCAAATTATCTTGCATTGCAGCCTTGGAAGCATGTCGCTTTGACAAGGTAAAACTAGTAAGAGACACTATTGTGCAGACCTTACAGGCATGGAAGAGCATTCTAGATGCTGAGGCTTCTTCACCACAGACTGAAAGCAAATCATTGAAAATGGGCACATAGAAAAGGAGAAATGACAAAGAATGCTCTGATTCTCTAACTACTGAAAGAATCACTGCAAGCAGAAATTTTGTGGATATGTAGTGTGACACAAGAAGGTTATAGTGTATGTTGTCTTGTACATGGTGTTCAACCATACTATTACATCAGTTGCCTTGATGGGATGAGTATGACATAACAAGATTCCAACAAGTCTTGGAGGGTAGGAAGCGAGAAGCAAATAGAAATAGCAATATTACAAAGTTCATCACGAAAATTGAAATGGTTCAGAAAAGAAGTATTATGTACTATCAGGAACAGAAATTTCGAACTTTCCTTAAAATTGTTGTTGTTCTTCCTACAATGGTTGCTAGCTATAGAGGTATTCTAGAAAGGGGCATCACAATTGATGGATTGAGTTCAAAGTGCTTCACTACCTATGAAAGTGATGTTCTGTTTGCACTTCGTTTTATGATTGATTGTGATATTGTTGGTAGCAACCAGATTGAACTTTGCTGGTCGAAAAGGGCATTCTCCAGAGCCCAAACATTTCAAAATGGGCCTTTGCAAAAACAAAATCATAGTCATGTCTTATGAAGATATTTTTATATGTATCGATGCCATTTTGCATTCAAGGGATCAAATGAAGTCGACTTAAGTGGGGCGAAAGCAAAGCTCTATTTGACAGGCCAGACTGTGTGTAATTGACGGAGCGCGCAGCGCATACAAAGAGCGCGCGGCGCATAGGTGCGACGCGGCGCATTGGACGCTCCTCCACAGTGCATTTTTGCACTAGCGCGGCGCACTCACCAGGCGCGGCGCACAGAACCTCCAGGAACAAAAAATCATCACCGCTTCAATGATATATCATTCAGGAAGGTGTCTTTGATGTGTTGAACGAGTCATATGGTATCAAAATTGGGTATGGAGGTGTCTCCGATGCAGCTGGCGGTGCAGGCTTCAAAGCCAGCTTTCTTTATGAGATTCGTATCTCAAGGCAGAAGTTATGAAATTGTACAGTGGATCATCTTCGTCGGCGTGTCAAGACTGCAAATAATTTGTTGTCATTTTTGAAGTTCAAAGCAAGAATTATGTCTATGCCAGGTTTTTCATATACTGCGGAGAAGGGTGTTTTGGATGGAAAAGTTGATGATTATACTTCGTCTGGGCTTTTGTCTTCAATTCGCCATTTCTCAAGGGCCAGTGCAGCGCACATGGTCGACTGACCTGTGTTCCCTGTGGCTGTCATTTGCAATGAGGAAAGGGGCTCCTATGCCACATTCTGTAAAATCTATAATCAACTCTGGCATTACGTTGACAGAAGACAACTTCTCACGGCCATTTACATTATTTGATGCAGATTTGAAAAATATAAGCACCGCATGCTTATCTTGAAACTTGTTTATTCCTTCTCCCATGATGTTGCATTGCCCATCCTCTGTTCTAAAGTCAGCTGCTCCAGAATTTCCTTTCTTTGGCAAGAGAGATACTTCATAAATCCACATAGCCTTCCTAGTTGCGTCCATTATTGCTAGCCATGCAAATCTTGTTCTCCTCACAACCTCGAAAAAATTTGGGCCTTGAAAATTTCATCACAAGATACACTGGAGCAAAGGGGGAAAATTTTTGAAACACACTATCTACCACAGAGCAACACGAACTCCTTGGTCGTCTTGTGCTTGCATATTATTTTTGACAACAAAGTTTTAACAAAACTTTCGCAACTTGTCCAGAAGAACAATTTAGCCTTGCTTAACTGTTCTTCCACGTCCACATCAATAACTGTCACTTTCAACGACCCCTATTGTCAGGTGGGAGCTATACACCAACCATTCCATGGAAACGAGCAAACCCGACAACAATGAAGTTGATAGAACGTTGTTGATAGATGCACATATTTTCAGCAGGCACCCAACGATATCAAACGTAATCAAAAGCACATATTTATGCAATAGCCAGTAACGGAGTCCAACATTGACGCGGCCCCGTTGTGGAGGTGAACAAATAAATATGATAGTTGCAATTACTTGTAATACGTCCATTTGCGTGGTGCTCCTCGATGTCAGATATTCGTCGATGGTACTGGTCATTGAAGACCACACTTCATCGAACGTTTCCAAACTGGTCATTTGCAAGAAAAGTGATTATCAAAGGCTGGAGGAGTCGATGGGAAAACTACAGCTATCCCAAAAGGTCCAAAGCATGTGCAGCTCAGAACTTCGCACTATTAGTCATGTCATTCCAATGGTTTTTTCCATTTTTCCATTATATGTTGATGCCACTGCTGTAGTTTTCACCTTGCGACCCCAAAATGGAGCCCAGGCCTCTCGGGTTTCAGCTAGTGCAGTTACATTTGGCATGAGGTGTTTTGCTGGGAAAGGAATTCTTGGATCAAGCCAACGTCGTGGTTTCGTTGAATAACTGACAGACAATGCAAATGCGCCCTGTTTGGAAAGTTCGTTGCATTTAATAATTTGACCTCCAGCAAAGCTTGAAAGATGTCCCAGGTGGCAGTCATTGCAAAACTTGGGCATTCGATTCATTTCCAGATTTAAAGAACATATGTGGCGGATTTCACCCAGATTTTAGCATTAAAATATTGGAGACCTTTTCCCAGTTTCGGTAAAGTGGCAAACACATCTTCAGAAATCTGAGGGCAGTTGTGTAGAAACAACTACACAAATCTGGGTCTACAGCGACAGATTTCACTTTTTCATTGGTCATTAGAGATTTGCAAAATGTAAAATGTAATGTTGTTTTGTTTTTAGAGCAGATGGACAACTCCTTCGCTATTTTTATAACTTCAGTTGAAATGGCTCCCTATTTTTCATCGATCTTTAGGGGAACGTTGTTTTGTTATTTATTGTATTGAAATCAATTGTAGAGAGAGTTCTAGGAAAGCTGTGGGAGGAAAAAACCCAGCGCTATCATTGTACAGTTTGACAGAGAAGTAATTAAATGGTGCAGCTCTGTTTCATCAGATTCTTGTGGCGTAAAGTTTAGCATATGTTTCTTCTTTGTCTCATTTGTATCTCGTTATGTTTTTCAGTTCATGAATAATCGTTTCAAGTTGAATGCTTTTGCAGTAAGAGAGGTAGAATCCAAACTGTTGCTCTGCCTTGGGAAGCGTTCAGGATTTGTGTATTTTCTTCTGTTTGAAAGGGATTCATTGATTAATGCCCTTTTCAGTTATCTTAAACAGTCTTTCCACCCCATTTAATTTCAATTTAATTGTTAAACTTCAATCCTATCTCGCCTTATGGAATAATCTATGTCTTTGATTAAATCTTTGTTCATGCTGTCCTTTGTCCCCATACTGCCCAGAAAACCCAGTCATTTATCAAAAACCCCTTTCCTATCTGTTTACTAGCCTAAAATCAGTTCCCATTTTAAGTCATCTCGCACCCTATTGCTCATTTTATCGAGATTGATTGGAGAGAGCCCTCTCCTGTCCTCGTAGGGCTAGCTACGAGGCTGAGCTTGGTTTGATGTTGCCTCGAGTTTTTCCTTCTTCAGCCTGAGGCAGATTTGAGCACTAACAATGCTTAATGAAGGTTTCGAAAACATTTGAAAAGGCCTTTGGATTAAAACCAAAACATGAATCTCATATCTTTTCAAAACATAACTGAGACTCCTTTTTGTTCAAACAAAGACATAGTGGAAATGACCATTTCCTTTATAAGCCTGACCCTTTTGAAGTAGAGCAACCTTTTTAAGAATTAAAAACTTTCACTGTTTCTTACTAAGGAATGAAAAAATTTTTTCCCTTTTGATATCTGTATTGTGGAAGGAAATTCTGCTCTGAGCCACATGAATGACTGTAGATGTGCCTTTCGAGTGATACTGCCTTTTTACTAGGGGAGAAGCTTAACTGCAATTCCAATATCCCTTTTCCACCTCTTGTCTTTGTATTGTTCATCTACTGTCACTTTTGATCAGTTGAAAAAGGTCTTTATGAATAGAAAGAGCAGCACCTTTAAATATCAACATCACTTAGTGTTTTTTCTTATTGAAAAAGGACACCTGTAGAAAGACACCTTATGTTAAGTGAGGTTTTCTTTGACATTTTGTAGGGAGGTAGCTTCACCCTTTAAAACTTAAACTGACAGTGTCTGCTCCTGATGATTTGGATATGGTCATGCCCATTGTAAAACTAATTGAGCTAGCAGGTGTTGTTTGAGTTTCTCTTTTGGCTGTGGGTAGAAAACTTATTTGAAACTGTAAGTGAAAATCCTGTTTACAAAAGGTCTCCATCACCAAAGCCACTAACTATCCTTAGATTGACAAAATGATCCAGTTTTCAGCTTTAAGGAGATAAAACAGGGGAAGATGTACTAGATTTGAAAAGTGAACAAGGGAAGGCTGCCCCTTTGTTCTTCTGTGAAGGAGGTCTGCAAGAAACCTGAGTTTTCATTCATTTCACCTCTTTTTGAGAGCAGTCCCTTTAGAATCTTTGCCATATGCCATGATTTATTTTCATCCTCAAACAATGGTGAGCCCTTTTACTTTGCTTATGAAGGAGGCCTTATTTGACAAATGCTTGGTTTCCTTTCCACCTCTGTTTCAATCAAAAGAAGAATGTTTGATGAACATACTGATAGTGGTTTCCCTTATACATGATGGCAGAAGTTAGTTTGAGCCCAAGACTGTTTCACTCTTTTGGCCATCTGCTTATAATATTTCTTCATTGATGAGCAACCACATTAGCTTCACATTGTAACTCAATAACAATGGAGCTTATGCAAACAATATTTGAAAAGCACCATTGCTTTGCCTCTGCCTTAAACATCATTTTTATTCAAAAACCCTTAGTTGTTGTCTCACTGTACTCAAAAATTGTCTTACAGTCAGTGCAATTCTTAAAATCAAACTTTATCCTTGGCCCTCTACTTATAGATGAAGGAGGCGCTCTCAGTCTTCAACCCTCTACTTATAAAATGAAGGAGGTTCTCTCAGTCGTCAAAAACCCTCTTCTTGTAGATGAAGGAGGTTTTTCAGTCATGCCATTTCATCAGCTTTTAACAGTGTTATTTTTCCTTTCATTGTCCTTTCATGCTTTGAATGTGATCGCAGGAGCTTTATGAAAAAACTCTCTGCCCTATAGCTGCATTCCAGGCTCAAAATCACATGAGAAGCAATTGTCTTCTCATGTGGAGCCAAATATTGTCTCCTGGGATGCTGGTACACTTCTACTCTTTGAAAGATCCATTGAAACACTGTAAAACCACCTAATATCAGTTTTGACCTAGGGCATGTGCATTGCTGAGACTTCAGGGTTTTTAAGTGGTGTGACTTAAGGGTGTAACCAACTTTATTTGCAGAATGGGAAGGTCTGTTATGACTGGGCTGTAGAAAATAGAGGTTTTTTGGCTTTAGGGTGGTTTGCCAAGGGAGAAATGCCTAAAGCGCCACTACCTAACTTAGGGGAAACTTCTTTGGATAGATTTGGATTGCTTCTTTAGAGCTGATGGGCAAGCTCGTATGGCTGAGGCTAGATAGGGCTTGATAATGAGGTTTCATCTCGTCATGGGCGGTTTGAAAAGGTAGGAGGGCAAAAAATGTTCATGGGTGTCTTCCAGCTGGCAAATTTGACAAATTTTTCGATCAGCTGCTAGAAAACTTTGTTGTTATAACTAGTCATCACTAACAAGTGAAAAATACTGATGACTAACAGTGGCTCCATTTGGGGAGGCAGCTCCTTTTTAGGAGGTGTCCAGAATTTCAGATCTTTAGCTTATGAAGACCAGTGCCTTATCCATTCACGCAAATTTCATTCTTCCTTGATGCTATTTCTGAAAATTAACAACATGATTAGCATCAATGATACTTCTATCTACCCCACTATCTTTCCTAACATTTTTCTTCCTTTGGGTGCATTTGGACTAGCAACCTTCTGACAATATTTATTTTTTTGAAAAATGAGCCTATCTAGTTCTACACTTATATCTGCCATGAGTTCAAATTAAGTTGATCAACTCCTTCATTACTCTACCTATGCTAGATCAACTGTCAAGGTTAAGCTGTTTGACAAGATTTTGTTCTCTAATCTAAACATGAAATTGAAAAATGATCAAATCAGGGTTAGACAGTCTGATTTGTCATGTACTTGCGGCATGAAAGACAAGCTGCACACAAATATTATTTTGTATAAAATGGAAACTAGGAAAAACGGGGCTAGGATGCGCAATTTGTTTTTCATTCCCGCTTCCCTCTTTGGTTCTGTTTTGAGCATGTGGAACCAATATCTTTTCCTAATCTACTCTCTTTGATAAGTCAAGCTTACACAATGTTGACCATATTTTCCACTCACTAACTTATCAGCAAATAAATTTTACACATGTTCAGCTATGATTAGGCTAGATAACTGAACAAGACATTTGAGCACTAGTAGCGACATTTAGACTTGCGCGCTCTCTGAATGACTATTTTTTGAACATGGGGCCTTTTTTCTATTTTTCAAACCGCCCTCTTTTATAATTTTCTATTGTTTTTGACTTTTCTGCTTTTTATCTATTTTTCAAATGATGGTATATACAATGATTGAAAATGTTTTAAACTCAAAAATCTTGGAAATGGCGAAACTTAAGCCTCTTATCCTCATGAGGATCTCCTACCACTCTTGGTCCACTCAGCTCTTGAAAAGAGAAATTTGGAAAATTTTCTCTTTCAAGCATGACATAAGGATTCATGCAAGAATCTATGAACAAACCCGTATCTTCCCACTGTACCTCTTGATATCTCTGATTTCCACTCCTTCCTTTACTGTACATATTTTCCAAGTAATGCATATATTCTTTGTCATTCTTGAAATATATAATGACATCATCAAGGTATGTCAACAAGCAGAAATTTAGGACTGGAAACATGGCTTTTAGGAGAATATTTTTTTGTATCCGGTGGTTTTGCAACTCTGAGTCTGAAACTAGAACTACTTCCAGCATACCGGAAAAAATCTTTGAGCTATCTACTTTGCAAGGGAATCATTTGGCTATAACCTGAAACATCATCTTGCAAAGACATATGATTAAAAGCACTTATCATCGATATATCATGGTCTTGGGCAGGAAGGATAAAATTTATGTTACAAGGATGTGTATTAGTGTTTCTAAAATCAAAACAGATCCTATGAACAACTATTTTATCTTTGATCATTACTGATTGGTTCAGATTTTTGTATTTTCTTTTGTCAAAGTTGTTTCTTGGAGTGATGTTAGTGGCATAGTGCTTCTCACTGTTTTCTCTGTATGAAGTAGTATTTTGAATGAGATTTCCAATTCTAGAAGTTCTAAGTCTTTGGTGGAGTGACAGGATGTTAGCCAGTTTAAGTAACTCAGGTGTATTCGGATTGCGGTCATCATCTCCTCTCATAAGAAGTTTATCAAGAATTTTTTCTGGATTTTGAGCTGTTATGGCTACAGTCAAGGTTTCATTTGCAGTGGTAGAGTTATGCGATGGTAAATCCTTGAGGTATGGCAAGAACATTAAGCTTCCCTGCTGTTGTGGAGGTAAATCCCCTCTGCGAACAGAGGCGATCCCTACTAGCCCAGACCGGGTCTAGCAACAATCGTTCACGCTATAGTGCAGGTTCCTAATTGCAAATAAACCAACTAGCAATGAAGGCTTACCTGGAATCCAACGCTATCGCTCGTAGAGAAAGTAACGCTCCCGTTCCTTAGCTCCGGCAGATCACAATCCTCACGATCTCCGTGATCGGACACCTGCACACGCAAGAAACATAACAAACGCAAGCGTAAAATCCAGTATATGCAACTATATGTCAATCAAAGAAGACATAACTCATCATCATAATCAACAACAGGAGTGGAACCATAAACAATAGTCGCTTATCATTAATCAATCAAAGAAGAATACAACCAATGTAGCCCTGACGCTGAATTCTCCTTCGGAGGGTCGCCAGCGGAACACGTCTCAAAAAAGCCTGTCAGGGATAGGACAAGTGTCTCTCTTCAGATGTCTTGACAATAATCTCCTTGCTTGGATTTGGCCTTAAGGGAATGAATCAAGGCTCTTGCAGCATAAGGCTCTGATGGCTCTTGGGAACTTGGAGACTAGCTTGCAAAGGGAAATGGCAAGCTTATGTAGATGTTGGAAGAGGAGATGGGATCCCTATAATCATGGGATTGGCCCTATCCTCAAGGAAGCTTCCATGAGAGGTGGCAAACCACTTCCTCTACATGGAGATCTGGAGCCAAACCTCCCAACTCAAATTAGATACCAGTTTATGAATTGGTTAGGACGAAACTTCTGCCATTTATTTTTAAAAAACACTCCTTAAAATGGCTGGTGCGAGTGCGAATCTGAGACAAAGCGCCAATTGGCGCGCCCTCTTTGAAGGATTTCCCCCATTGGCGTGGGTAATGAACTGGCTTCCCGCACCAATGCAAAAAGGGGTGTTTTTAGGGTTTTTCACAAGGAGTTGTCTTCAGGGCAATGGAAGCTCATGTTCAGAGGGATGTCATGAAAGTGGTTTCAAGTCATGTCACTGCTCACAGGTCACGGGATGAGCCCTCCAATTGTGCGGGATGGGGAATTGCAGGGATAGTGACAATTTTTTGTGTAACACCTGCTCCTGAGTTCCGAAAAGGGTTGTGATATGTAAGTCTTCTAATGCCTTTGTTTTGAAAAAGTTTCCTGATGTTACTGCTGATGTTTGACTAAGGTTTGAGCAATTCGCTTGATAGTACATAATGGTTTGTGCTTCTTGC